>JAANYP010003812.1:482500-522500 GCA_020465985.1 Centrapalus pauciflorus | reverse complement strand
TAATTCAAAAGGAAAAAAAAAAAAAGCAAATCGATTCTACATTCATGTTTTATTTATGATACATTGCATATCTATATAAAAAATGATTTAAGTACTATAACAATAACAATATTCTATATAGACTAATAGACTACATATATTTTATGTATAAAATCATTTATTCTATATAGAAAATGCATTCTATATATTTTTATGTAAATCGATATACATCCTGATAATCAAAAAATACAAATCAATTCATACAATCATGTTTTCTTCATTATATATTTCATATATTCTTATATAAAACATGATTTAACTGTTCAAAAAAAATAATATTATATATAGAATATATGTATTCTCTATAGAAATCATATGTTATTTATAAAATATGTATTCTATATATTCACATGTAAATCGATATACATCATCGTAATTTAAAAAATAAAAATTAGTTTATACATCAATGTCTCCTTTATAACATGTATAACATGCATACTTGGTCTGACATGTATTTATATAAATTTTATATCGAATATCCCGTATAATATATGGAATATCACGTAGTCTATATGGAATATCATACACGATTTGAAGCAGAAAAATCAACAATAAGCACGTAAATATAAAGATATTGAATGAACAAAAAATCTTCATTTCTACTAGATTTGTCATTGTTTAACTTTCAATATAACAAGAAACATTTGTTATAACATGTATTTTTATATAGAACATCACGTATTCTTCATAGAATATGGTAGAATATCTGAAACAAAAAAAAAATTATCGTTTAGACATTTCATTAAATACTTGGTATGCAACTTATACAAAAAAACATCAAAAACGCAAATTTTAAACAAAAAAAATTCAAATCTTATAAATCATATATAAAAATCTTTCTAACAAAAAACATGTATCCAAGTATTAGATTCATTACAGATCTAAATCTTACAAACAAATTTCGTGTCTTTTTTAATTCGTCTTTCGCTATCGTCATTTTTTTACCATAGTGACTTCCAAATCGTGATAGATAAAGAACGAGAGAATGAAGAAAGCCGACGGCGGCAGCGGCGGCGATGCTTCTTGATCTTGAGAGTGTGTGAGTGTGAGTGTGGGATGAGAGGGCTGATTATTTTTAGGGTTTGAAAATAAAATGAGAGCATGAGGGAGTGAGTGGTGGCTCGAAACTTTTTAGGGTCTATAAATGAAATGAGAGAGTGAGGAAATGTGAGGATAAGAATATGATAGATTAATTATTATTATTCTAAAAATACTAATTGGTTCTCAAATTATCATGATATTTAAAATTCTTAAAAGATCTCTCACACACAGACACGACCATTGCTGAACCTAAATTTGGTGCAGAATTGCAGAACCAATATTAAAATTAAATAACATAAGACTTGTGAATTTTTAAAAGGGTTTATTATGGGGAAAAAACCAACATGTTTTCACGTTTTTTTGCGTTTTCGTCCCTCTATATATATTACATGATACTCTACATAGAAAACGCGATACTCTAGTTCGTCGGGAGTTCTGGTTCCTAAAGAGTTTTGTGTTTTGATGATTCTGCGTGTATATGTATTCTAGATAGATTTGGTTTATATTTTTATATAGAATATATAATTCGTTATATAGAATAAATAGTATTATATATATAACTGGTTGTAGCTAGTTTGTATATCTATATAGAATATATGACATTGTATGTAGATTGTTGTTGTACCAGTTAATTTATTTTTATATAGAATATATGAAATATATTATGAAAAATATATGGATGAAAGAACTGGTTTATATATTTTGATTTATGATTAATATCAATACAGAATACAAAATATCATATACAATATACTCTACATAGAATACAAAACATCATATACGTAATATTTTACATTGAATACAAAATTGATTGTAGCTAGTTTGTATCTATGCAAAATACATGACATTCTATGTAAAATACGTAATATTATATGTAGAATATTGTTATTGTTGTACCGATTAATTTATTATTATATAGAATATGTGAAATTTATAGGATACATATTCTACATAAATTATGAATTGTAATGTTGATTTACATATAAATATATATGAAACATAACATTCCACATTGATTTCATAACATTTTATATAGATTATGTTAACTTTTAACTAGTAAAATAAAATTCTATAAAGAAAAAAAGAGTTTTTCTATAAAAAATATTTTTTTATGAAAAAAATCAATTCTCATTAAAGAAAAAAGAAAAGGAAATAAAAGAAGTGAGAGAAAAGAAAAAAAAACAGATTTTTTCTTTCTAAAATACATTTTAAACGTCTTTTCAAGATTTTTCACTGTTAAAAGTCTAAATAATTACAACAATGTCATAGTCTATTTTCAGTCATAGATCTTTAATCTAAAAGCTATAAATGGTTCCTAGATTCTCTCTCTCTCTCTCTCTCTCTCTCTCTCTCTCTCTCTCTCTATATCTATATATATATATATATATATATATATATATATATATATATATATGTGTGTGTGTGTGTGTGTGTGTGTGTGTGTGTGTGTGTGTGTGTGTGTGTGTGTGTGTGTGTGTGTGTGCGCGCGCGCGCGTGTGTGTGTTGTATGTGTGTGGGTGTATGTAGACTCACAAGATCTTTTGTGAACAAGATGTATTATGTACACATTGTGAACCAATGAGTGCATGTCAAATCAGCCTATTTTATTATTAATGATTTTTTAATTTAATTGCAGTTAAGGGTAGTAATGTAATTAGCAAAAGTTGGTTATTTTGTTTTTATATTTTATGTATATCAGTTCCTGATAATATGGCGTCTCCCCTGAGATCACGTTGCAACTCCATACTTCACCGATTTATATCGTTCATGCGATACAGTCAATCAAAAATCATATGTTCTTCGTAATTCTATTTTTGTCATTTGGTAAATCTGATATCTCAAATTCAGTTTCAGGATTCGACCCTTTGTCACTGAGTTTTCGAAGCAACTGGGTGTATTTTTTTCTCCCTGCGTTCCTGGAACACAAAAGGTTTTATTTCAATCCAGTTCGATATCTGTTAATTCCAATTTGCATTTTTCACATTGAACGTCTTCGGTATATGTATACTTTTTCCATACATCAATTTATTTCAGGTATCTTTTTGACGTTTAATTTTGCATTTCTATAATCTTTTTTCTTCATAATGTGTATCTTCTTTAACTTCGGCTTTGTATGTTTTGTTTTCATTCAATTGTAGTGTTTTTAGCTGTGGATTTCAATCATCAACAAATCATTGAACTTTGTAGTTTAATGTAAATTTCCTTTTTCCTGCAGTGGGTATTGCTTTTAACCAATACATATACGTCCATATCCAATATGACTGTATTTAACAAGTAACAACTTATAAAAATTTGTAGTTTAATGTAAGAAGAAGATGGTAAATTTCATATTTCCTCCACTGGTTATTGCATTTAATCAACACATACATGTCCATATTGTAACATCCCACTTTTGGGACGGGGACGTGGAATTATGTGATTGGGTTGATTATAATATTATAATTGAGTTGGACCAATTATTGAGTTTTACGTGGAAGTGTCACGTGATAAGATTTTGGGCTAACCGGATGACGGGATTAAGTTTTTATAAAGGATTATAATTTTGAGAATTATTAGTTAAATTGGGACCCGGTGATATAAAGTTTGTATTTTGTGATAGTGGGATCGGATATTGGGTGTCGGACCGAGTTAAACTCAAAACGTATATATACGTTGAGCCTTTTATGTGTGATTTCATTATGTTCTATCCCCAAATCAGTGACAAAGGTGTATGTGTGTGTATCTGTAGATTTCAGCAGCCTCTAACCAGAGATCTGAACTTCAAATTCGTGATTAAAGCTTCCGATTTCATCATCTTCTCTACCTTTGAGTTTAGGTAAGATTTGGGCTTGAATTTGTGATTTAATTGCTGTTAGCAGTATATAATCGAAGGGATTGAGTTTAGTTGTGTTTATGAGTGAATTCGGATATATAATCATGGTTGAATTTGAGCTGAAATGAGTTGGGGATTGAATCCCCTGGCTGTTATAAAAACAGAGTGTTCTGGTTCTGTTCGTCCGTGAGCGCGGGCCGCGATGTTCTTGAGATGATCGCAGGCGGTTTGAGCCCGAGCTCGGACCGCGATGTGAGCGCGGCCGAGTTTGAGGTCAGCGCGGCCGCGACCGCGATAGGGTCAGTGCGGTCGCGATCAACTGAGTGCGGCCGCGATGCGGCTAGGGTTTCGGGTCAGGTTTTCGGGTTCTGTGGATCATATGTTTGGGTCTTTAGGGTCTCGTGAGTTATTGAGAATTGTATATAAAGCTGTTGGGTTGAGATTGTGATATTGAGAATGCGTCTTTTGGGTATCTGGGATTTGTGTGAGTTGGTTGGGATCTTGTGTTCGAGTATTCGGGTTGTGTAGTTTGGTAGTTGGGTATCTGGGTTTGAGCGAGTTATCTGAGTATTGTGTTAGAGTTGTTGAGTTATTGAGAAATCGTGTATAGAGCTGTCGGGTTGTGATTGAGTCATTGAGTTGTGATTGTGATATAGAATCATTGTGTTGTGATTCCAGGGTCTCGAGTTGACAGGGTAGGGAAAGGGCAGGGAACTGAGACCGAGTAGTGAGACTCCAGGGCAGGTGAGTTTGCATGTTTTTCTTGAGATACTTGTACGATTATTTATTAATACTTGCATGATCTTTTACTGAGCTTTTTACGAGATATCATGAGTTTCTTACGAGTTTTTATTGAGATATTATCATGCATGTATTACTGTGCTTTATTGAGAAATGTGTTTTATATATGAGATTTGGGACACTTGAGCTGTTGAGATATTAAACCGTACGGCTGGGCAGGGGTTGGGTCGCTCCCAATTCCCTTTTGGGTTCCTGACGGCTGCTTTGTGCGGTCTAGGGATTTGGGTACGTGGATTTATCCACACGAGTTGAGTACCTATTGAGCTATCTTGTGGGATCTCATATACTTGTTCAGTAGAGAACGCTGAACGTTTTATTATCGAGATATTTATTTATTGAATTTTATAATCGTACACTAACCCTTGCATTCTCACCAGCGTTAGCTGACCCAGTGTGTGTTGTTGTGTGTGTGTGTGTCTCAGGTGATCAGAGATTTAGTAGGCCTGCTGGACCCAAGTAGGGTTACTGTGACATTTATCAAGGAACTAGCTGCCTGTGCTAAAGGTAGTCATATTTTGGGAATGTTTATGCGTACTTCGGATAGTGGGTAATATATTCAGGGACTTCCGTGACTTATTTATGTGATTAAAGTTTTAAAACTATCGGGTTTCTGCATGTATGTATTGGGAATAGTATAGGGATTATTATATTATATCATTGCTGACGTGGTATTTATGTGGCATTGTGGATTAGTTAGAGGGTGTTACAATATTCAATATGAATGTTTTCAGTAGATAACAAATGATGATCCTGCAGGGGATTTCCAGTGCTCATTGCACAATATGGATTAGTTGTAATACCAGCTATTAGACCTCTATATCTCCACAAGTTTGATACTTCCTCTGTATTGGCTGCAACTAATTTCAAAGTAGGATATCAGTTTAAATTCTCAATTAACCTTTCCCTTCTAGTTGCTCATTGCACAACATGGATTAGTTGTGACTCATGCAATTCGTCCTACAACTTCTGCATCTATACATACTTTTTTTGATAGATATTACATGGAATGAACAGATTTCCAAGGGGTAGTGCACAAAGTCCACAAGTTTGATTTTTCCCCTACATTTAATTTTGATATAAATTACATGTAATGGATTTTCAGGCCTGCATTGGCATATAAAATCAGGCCTGCACCTTTTTTATTATTGTAAGCAACAGGAGTAGTTGGAGACCAAATCAATGATAATATATATTGTAATAACAAACGGGTCTTGATGCATGGTGTTCATACTTCCCCTGCATTGGCTGCACCAGTTGCAACAGTGTCCTGGTTTTGCAATTTTTGTATCTAATTCTTTTGTTATAATACCATACAGTAGTCCACTCTATCTCCACAACTTTGATATTTCCCCTACATTTGCTTTTGATTTAATCATATGCAATGGATTTCCAGAGCTTAGTTCACAATATCCATTAGGTGTAATGGCTTGAATCAGTCTTGTAATTTCTGCATCTAAATCTTTTGTTATAATACCAGCTATTAGCCCTCTATATCTCCACAAGTTTGATACTTCCTCTGTATTGGCTGCAGCTAATTTCAAAGTAGGATATCAGTTTAAATTCTCAAGTAGCCTTTCCCTTCTAGTTGCTCATTGCACAACATGGATTAGTTGTGACTGATGCAATTCATCCTACAACTTCTGCATCTATACATACTTTTGATAATATTACATGGAATGAATGGATTTCCAAGGGTTAGTGCACAATATCCATTGGAATGATATATGATACAGGAGCTGTTATTTGCATTCTAAAGCCATTCCCTATAAAATAACACATAACTCAAGGATCTTACCAGCTAATGCTCCAAAATCGCATTGTAATGGGTCGAACTTTTTATAAACTTTATGACTTGCGTTGCCTCATAATGAGGAACTTTCCTTTCTGGTTTTAAAATCTGCATCCAAGTATACAACTACGTGCACGAGCATGACGGTGGCTAATCAGCTGCATTTCAATGTCAGATGGCCATTGGGAAACTGATGTAGATCATGAGTTTGGTTTTCTACTTCCTGCTGGTTTTAAAACCAGAAAGTAAAGTTCCTCTATATTAGAACTTAGAAGCATGCATAGGCGTTTAACAATTTGTAAGATTTCATTTGGATGTGCTCACCACTTTCAGTTAAATGATTATCATTGAACATATGTATCAATCATTAGTGTAATAGTGTTATAATTTCTTTGTTTTCTTATGAACAGGAAATGCTACCAATATCACAATTACCTCATGGAAAGGGTAGATCAAAGAAACAAAAGCATTCTTGGGAGTCTTGTGGACAGCCAACAGTATGAAACGAATTGTTGACTTGAGGCGAAGCTCCATGCAAACAAGCAATACACTTCGTGCGAGTGCAATGCAATGTTGGGAAAGACTGCCCTTGCCTAAAAAATTCTACTTGCTGTGAGAAGTATGGGCGGCATGCAAGTTGAAGCAAATACACATTAGGCTAACATTACTGATCATGTTAAGTCTTGTAATGCATCACAATCCCACACATATTTGCATCTGCACAGATCGTCTTTTCCTTCACTTCAGACATAATTATAACTGAGCTAATATGATGAATTTAGGAGCTCTAAAAGCAGTAAGAAGCGGTTCAAGGAATGCCAGTGTGGCAAAAAATCAGTATAGATGCCACCAATTACCATGCTTTGCTTCTGGACATGAATGTGACCCTGATATCTGCCATGATTGTTGGATGAGGTCATATGATATCTGTGTATATAGGGGGTACTCAATGTTCTAGATTAATTTATTTTTATCATATTTTCTTTCCGAATAGTAGAGTTTTAGGAGTACTGATATGAGTATATAAAACTCCAAATCAATCAAGTCCGATTCATTTTCCTGCATGAACAAGTGAGCGGATATGTGCATAATAAAGGTTTCAGGTGATCATCGTGTTGGCTATTTGCCAAAGAGTGTCTTAAGGCTTCTCAGGAACTGTTCTATGATCACTGTTAAGGACCTATATGGGCTCGGAAACCTGATCAAGGCTCTTCAGTTCCTCAAAGTCGACCAAAGAAGCACCATTCACATCAATAAAATATAAAATATAAATCTTTTTCTTGTGAATGTCCCAGTTGTAGAGAGTGGAGTCTCTTTTGTTTGAGATGCATTTTGTGGTCATCTTTTGGTAGAGAAGGTATGCCGTATTACTTTGCATCAAAGATGGCATGCAAGGTTTATTGGTGATAGAGAAGGTATCTACAACAATTTTCCAGGTCACTCTACTTGCAATGGTAAATTTGGAGGGTTGTGTTTAACTGTTTATTACTGTTGCTTTAGCTTACAGAGGCCCTGGAAATAAATGTCTTTTTGTGATATATGTATGTATATGTATATGTATACACACACACATACATATATATAGAATCAGGTTCATCAACAATTCAACATTATACCCCTCAATATCCAGCGTACCAAGTTGTGAATGATCATTCACATAATTTTTTTTGCATAGACATGCATAAACCAACATTATAAGATTATTCATAAAAAAGATCATACCTTAGACTCGAAAAATAAACCTTATGAATGATAAAAAAGAATGATGTGAATGGTGTGAATGATCATTCACTCATCATTTTAAAGGACGTAGAAACTAGAAAGTCTGAATGCATGTGAAATTCACATATCATATGTGTAATGCTAATTTAAACATGGCTGTAAAAACAAATTTGAAAAAAGTTGTGGTACCATCGGGTACACTTGATTTCGAGAGGTACTTTTTTGAACATATACATACACACACACACACACACACACACACACACACACACACACACACACACACACACATATATATATATATATATATATATATATATATATATGTATGTATGTATGTATGTATGTATGTATCATTGTATTGCTTGTCGCTTTAGCTTCCAACCATTTGACATTCAATAAAGCTAACAAGTTTGTGAGACTATAACTTGCTACATGAGACCAAGTTTGTGAGACTATAACTTGCTACGTGAGACCACGATGTATCTTGGAAGGGAATAGACTATACAAGTTTTATGTAGTACTCTTGCAAAAAGAATGTAACTGCTATAAGATAAAGAATTAATTCACTGCACATAACTGTTTCTAACCTTAGACTGCAGAAGAACATACAAGAGCTGATTCCAGATATCTGGAACTCCAGGTAGACACCAATGGCTGCAATCTTCACTACTGGAACCACTACTACCCCTTCTTCCATAGATTGATGGGTGACCATCGATTCTGTAATCTGACAAAGTAGTTATGTTTAAGAACTTGACAGGAGTTTTCATCCACTCTATCACCTCTTCAACAATGACATTGTTTTCCGGATAGTTGCTGCTTGCAGTTTGGTTCAGGGGTAGAGAAGCTTCTTTACAGTGGCCCCCAGTGTTCCATTCACCTCCCCTGAAATGAGAAGGAGCAGAACCTCGAAACACAACTTGTGTTTTTCTTGGATTGATGTATTTATCAATCCATGATGCCCAAGTTATCATAGATTTCCTGAAAGCCGTCGACACATCAAGATAAGGCACAACATTTTCTCCTTCCTGATAGTAATTGACCCTGTCACAATTCTCAGTAAATGTTAGTACACATTAATTGATCACTAAAAGTAGATTTGTTGTAGCCTATGACATACAAGCGAAGGAAAAAGGAACGCCTGAAGGACAGCCGGATGACGTCAAATAAACATGTGTGGGGGTTTCCGATTTTTTGAAACATATATATATAAACCAGCGAGCTCACCCAGATTTTGTTTTGTAATGGCTCCACCAATGAGCGGTGTTAAAAATGAGAACATCAGCTCCTTTCCATCTAGATGAGCCCCTATCGACAGTATCAATTCGCAAGGTCTGTGTGCGTTTCCTGCCCACTCTTGCCTTGCCCTCATGAACTAAGAAATGAGAGACATAGTATTCAATCGTGCACTTGTAATCCTGAGAGAAAAGAAAGCACATCATAGAATGCAAAGCTCAAAGTACATGACAATGAAAGCATTACCACAAATCTGAAGCAGTAGTTTCCCTTCTCTTTGGTGATACGCCGGCCATGTGTCTCATAGACCTTCTTTGGATCTTTAATAACACTCATCAACAAACATAGCATAGATTCCCATTGATTTCTATTGATGGAATCACCCACAAAAACTACCCTTTTTCCTCTTATCAATTCTAGCAAGTTTGTTGCATTGAATCTGTAGACAGACAAACCATTCTAAATTAAACACTGATAGGATTTTACATATGAATATTCTAGAATGGGCAAATTAGGAATTATATGTAGTAGTTAGTTAGTAAGTGATTCTATAAATAAGGGATGAAGGGAAGGAAGTGGGTGTCCAGAATTATTGTTCAGATTTGTTAGGCTCTCTCCTTGGTAAAGCTGTGAGAGGAGCTCCAATCATACGATTGAGAGAGAGGGTTCTCCCTGGGCAACCATTTGGTTGACTTGTTTTCCTATTCTATTTTCAGCAAATCATTAATCAAGACCTTAGTTTATCTCTGTCTAATCCTCTGTTTCCTTTACTCAATTACTGAATCCCTATCAAACACACATCTCTTTGTTTAAGTTTCTTTCTGGGGTTCGGTCAATCAATGTTTGCAACTTTATTGCTGCTCCTTAGAAATTTAGAAAAATAATTAACTTTAAGTTAAAACAACTAGGCCGGCAAGACAGTAAATTTTCTAGTTTAAAATAAGAGATAGGAAGTACCTTGGAATGTCACAAGAATGAGGCTTCCACCTCCACTTCATATAATCTTTGTCCAATCTCCCATTGGCCTCGCAGTTGAAACCTTCATCTATAAAAGGACATGTAAAAGTAGAGTACAGTGGGTAACTCTCATCAAAAACCCATTTTCCATTTGTAACATCACACATTCTTTTACCCTTTTCTTCCTCAATTTTGTGAATCCCTCTAAATGGTTTCAAGACCAAAGAATCCTTGGGAGTGTTCACATTCCTAGCTGAATTGTTGACATGAAAATCTGAAAATTTAGTACCATTTACAGCACCAACAACCTTGCCTTCACTCCGACTTGATTTTCTCTGAAACCCATCAAAACTGGAGGATGTATTTAAGGGATAGGTTTGACTCAGATTTAGCAGAGTGAGGGTTTGATCACTACGCACTTTAGAGGGTTTTCGAGCGAAACTGAGAGAGGAGTGTGGAAGTTGAATCTCACTGAACTGTAAACGGGTTTCTTGATTGATGGTTAAAGGGTCAGTTTTGAAAACCCAAAAGGAGAAAAATGTAAGAAAGATAATGGTGAAGGAGATTGTTAAAGAAAATACGAAGAATCTTGTGCGCTTGAAGGAGAAACTTCTTTGTTGCTCCATGGACATTTTTGCAGGATGAGTGAGAACTTCAACAAAAGTGCACACGGAGGATGGAAGATAACGACTCCAAATAAAAGGCCCGTCAATGACAGTCAACACTGAAGCGCAGTGCGAGTCGCTAGGACGCAGTTAACCAGCCGACAAAGGGCGCTGTAAAGCGTAAAGGGGAGAGGAAGGTATTTTCCCTTGGTTTCTCCCGCTTGGAAAGGCACTGCATTTTCTTTCCATCCTAAAAATATAAAATTAATTTCATTTTTCATGAAATCTTTTTTTTTTTTTTCATTCTTTAACATGTAAATTTTAAAATTATATATATAACACGCACATAATATAAATATAGGTAAGTTAAAAAGCAATCAAATAGTAATTAATATCATTATATAATTAGATCTCAATATTAATCACTTAAATATTTTAAAGTAATAAAATACAATCGATTAATTTAGATTATCTATATATAATTAAAAGATTTTCTTTTAATTAATTTAATACTTAAATAAATGTCTTTTAAGGTTTTTAATCAACAGTTGTTCAACTTCGCATTCCTTCATCTGCTCTCTTTTATAGATGCTACAACTTCGTCTTCCTTCCTCTGCTCTCTATAGCAATGATGGCCGGCAAAAAGAGATGCGAACAAAGAGAGGGGACGATGGTCGATGAAAGCTAAGGATTCGATTCGGGAAGATCTAGACCACTACTTTTAAGTGGTATTTTACTTGTAAATTATATATGTTTGTGTAGAAACTTGTATTTTTAAAACTCTAATGTAATAGAATAAACGTGTACCCTTTTTAGTGTATTAGTATGTAAACGAGTGTAACATTACAAATATTTTCATCTATATATAAATTGTGATAAGCTTAAGTTCATTTATTAGTATGACAACTTCTTAATATTGATTTTGGGAGTTGTGTGCAATTATAATCAGAATGTCGCATTTGCGGATACTCAACTTGATTACACCATAACTGCACAAAGTGTCGAAGTAGGTTTTGACATATTAATAGACCATTAGTTAGTTGGACTGTGTTAAATTGTTTATTAATTGGGGTTGATACATTGATATATTTTTATATATATAGGTTTACTTTTTTGAGTTATAGCTATGGGTGTTCAAAAAAAATCCGAATCCGAGCATCCGAAACGAAAATCCGATCCGAAACTATCCGAAATTTCAGATATCCGGATTTTCGGATAACTGAAATTTCGAAATTCAGATTCGGATAGTAAAATTCCAGGTTTTCGGATATTCGGATAATCCAATATCCGAAAATCCAAAAAAATAATTTTTTAAAACTTTTTTTTATATCTTTACTATTGATTATTACATAATATTTAGTATTTATTATTATTCTAATATATATTTTTTAGTTTTATCTTAGTATAATAGATTTATTAACTAATATTTTATAAATTTTAGTTTTTTTATATTTTTTTAGTCGTTTTGTAGTAAAATAATTCCGGATACATTTAGTTTATAATATATTTATTTTTAATATCTATTTGGATATATGAATTTGTATTTTAGATATTTAAATATTTGATTTAATTTTTAAAAAATATAATTTTCGGATATTTTTTCGGATATTTGGATAATCCGATATCCGCATCCGAAATTTCGGATTTCCGGTTTTCGGATATCCGAAATTTCGGATTCAGATAGCAAAATTCACTATCCGAAAATTTATATATCTGGTTTTGAACACCCCTAGTTATAGCCCTTTTGCCCGTATCTATCCATGATGAGTATATGGGTTTGTATATAAATTGGCTTTTGCATGAACGATTTGAACGTAGGCATCGTTGGACGTGAGCCAATTCCTGAGTAAAGTACAATACACCAAAATTTTAAATGATGGAATTAGTGTCATGAAATCATGATAAAGACTTACTTTAATGTAAGCCAAATTTTATCTATTTGTGAAAACCAGGAGTGAGTGATTTTTTCTAATTTAAATCGGAGATTTTTTCTAATAATTAAGACATACCACCTATCGAAAATATTTGTAGATTTTTTATTATTTGAAAAAAAAAATTCTTTGTGTTATTATTATTACAATAGACAAGTTTGGATCTGTTACACAAAAAAATATTAAAGACGCGATTGTAATGTAGGTGTCCCAGAAAAAGACACATACTATTATTATTTTCCAGGGTTATCCAGCAACAATTGAATTATTACAACAATTTACTCATTTTTTTTTCTAAAATATCATCACACTACAAAAACTTTTTTCAATAAAACATCAAACTCAAATTAGTAGATCTATTATAACATTGTGTAATGACTGGACACTAACTTGATGTCCACGTAGACTGCCACGTCAGTATAGACGATGACTTGAACATGTAAAATGACAACATGCTCATGATAGCAATACACATTACAAGATGTAATTTTTTTTTGTTTTTTATAGTTGATATATATATATATATATATATATATATATATATATATATATATATATTGCCGACGGAGCAGAGAGAAAAAATGCTAACGTGGCGCAATATTAGTGGTTAAAATTCAGAAATTAAGGCTGATTGTTACAATATGATTGGTTAAATTCAGAAAATTAAGGTTGTTGATTTAGCGCAATATAATTTGTTAAAAATTTCAGAAAATAATGGGATAATATCATCAGTATTCCTATCAATAGTAACAAACCTGTATAAAATAATGGGATATATATTTACGTATACAAATTACAATTAAACGTTGATTTTTCAAAATTATTACTTTATAGTTTTATAAAATAGATATGAACTAGTTTATTACCCATGTAATACATGGGTATGTTTAAAAGATTGTTTTTAAAATAAATATTATCATACAATATTATCATAAATTGATATATAAAAAATGAAATATTATTACTAAACTTGAATAAATGAATCATTCGAACGACATTAATTATAATACTAAAAAACATGATATGAAAATAAATAAAATTAATATTTGAAATTTTTTTTATCTGTTGTTATGTTATTATCAACCCATATGATATTAAGTTAATCAGCAAAAGACAATTATTTTACATGATATTTCTTTTATGTTATTATTTTAAAAAATTACATAAAATATATAATTATTATCACTATAAATTTTTCTTTTTAAATTATGAGATGAAATATTTTATTTACAAAACGTTAATAATTAGTCATTGATCCACGAATTTTGTTAATTAAAAGTCATAACTAATATAGGATAGATCCATCCATGATTTAAAAAAAAATAAAAAAATGATGTATGAATATATTTTAAATCATAATTTAGATAATAACTGATATATCTTTATTTAATACCTATTGAAAGTTGTATGTTGACATATTTTTTAATATTTAAGAATTAACCAAATAAGTATCATAAAATAATATAAAAGAAATCATTTTGGACTAATGGGTTAAATCGGAAAGTCATTAACATCATTTGGTTAAATTTATTTTTAATGATTATTTTATAATGGCTAAATTTAGATTGTCATTAAATGTAATTGTTTACAAATTAATTAGAAATAAATTGGAATAAATATATACATGGAAATGTTTTAGGCGGGAAAACGAAAATATGATGTGCTAATTAGACGACACGTGGCACAAATTGTTTTCTTTTATTAATATATATAGATATAGATAGTTGATTATTATAAAGTTTACATTTATAATTATAAATGAAATATTATGAAATATAATGTTAAAAAACAAAATATTATGAAATATATTTTTATATATCGTTTGTTTACTCTTTTAAAATTTAATAATTTTATATAATGTTTATTTATTTTTAATAAATTTATAAGCAAATGGAAAAAATTTATTAAATATATATAAATAAGTATTGATGGGATAACATTTACATTTAGATTTAAATTTTATTGATGATTCAGTTTAATAAACATATAAAATACGGCAGACAAAAATATAAAAGTATTTTTTAATCAACATATATTATAAAATAGGTAAACATGTGGCATTTATTATTTTGAAAAAAAATAGCTTACTTTTTTTACTACGAGCCATTTTTATCGAACCGTCCGTTGGGTCAAAATTGTGTCATCCCTAATTCAAACCTCAGAAAAAACGTCGCATTGATATACCTTTTTTTACATTTAAAACTTCTCATTATTTTGTGTTGTTTATGTATTAATATTTCAAAATTAACACATGTTTTAATATTTTTTCAGTATACCATGAAGAACAATGAAGATTTTTGTTAATAATGAAGCGATAATGTTTTAAATAAATATTTAGCCAAATGAGATATGTCATTTGCCGTTTAAATTGTTCAATGTGATTTTATTAAGATTTATTAAATTTTTTAATGATAACTGCTTTTGTTTGATAACATTTTATTAATTGGTTTGAATAAATTGTTATTATAAAATTATGTTAGACGATATTGTAAGTAATACATTGCAAATACGTGTTTGTATATTAGTTGATAGAAAAATGATGGGTTTTCATTTTATTGTAAATTATTATTAATATTTTTTTTCCTATATAATTCATTCTTATGCATGATTTTTTTTAACTAAAATCAGTCTTTTGATCAACTCATATGTATTAAACTAGATATGTATAGACTTCAAATATAATTATGTGTAATAATATTCATGATTAATATAAGTCACATTTTCTTCGCAAACAATGTATACTTTTCTTTAAAAAATAAATTTTTGTTGTGTCATCAATTAATTATAAATATCAATGTGGTTTAGCCCATTTGGTATGAGAGGTGACGTGTAAGCGTTGGGTCACGGTTTCTACTCCTGTCGGAGACAAGTTGGAATTTAGGCAGTGGAAGTAACTTATGAAGCCCCCATTTGGGATAAAATGGTAGTTTAGGAATGGAAGTAGGTTAATTTGTCACTAAAAAAAATTAATTATAAATATTAACTTCATCACGCATCACCCGAGCAACGCATGAGTATTCAGCTAGTTAATTCATTGTTAATAATAATAATATTATTATTTATTAAAGTTATTATCAAAACAAAACCCTAATATCAAACTAACTCATCTTTTTTTTTTCCAGCCACCACCTCCGTCTCCTACTTCTCTAGCCACCTCCACTGTGTCCACGCATAGCAACCACCACCTCATCATACTCCTTCACAATTGTCACACCTTGAATCATCGCATCATCGACCGAAATACCAGTGCACCACCACGGTAGCTCACCACCACTGTCGCAAAGCACCAAGAAACCAAAAGGGTTTTCAGGAAAGGTTTCGTCTTGGCCTTTAAACACTAATTAACCAATAGGGTTTTCACGTAGGGTTCTCTCTCGAATCAAGGCCCCCTGCTTGATGATTCATCATATAAATCCTTTATCTCTGTTGAATGTTAACGAACTCCATTTGGTCTCTGTCAAAGGCTCAAAAGGCACATCTGAATTCTATCATAGCTCCAATTGGTGGTTGTGCTTATTTGCAGCGTTGGTGAAGAAGATATCATTAGGGTTTGTTCTTTGAACCATGAACCACCAACGAGAATCTGGAACCACGAACCACTAGCAAAGGGGAAAATCGAGTACAAGTTGACATGGTTTCGTGTTCAAAACTGGTGTTTATGCTTCAAGTCTGTTTGATTTTTTATTTTTTTTATCATTGATCTCCATTTCAATCGCTGCTCTCTATTTTTTATGAGGTCTTTTGGATTTCAAGGTATAATTGGTTATTAATTTTTCAAAGTATTTAAGTTTGTTCTTTCTTAGATCTGGGGGTAAGGATGATGTATGCATCACCATTTGTTATGTTTGCATGCATCAATATTATTATTGTTTATCTTCTTATTTGGTTTTATATTTCAAATGGGTTTGGATCGTTGAATTCGAATGGGTTTGGATTGGATGTCCATCCTCATTTTGATGTTGGTTTATTCAAGATTCTGGATTTTCATTTGTTGTTCAGATAATCAGACCTTCAAATCAGAATTTTCATTTGTTGTTATAGTGTTATGTGATAAGATCTGTTGATTATAATTTCAACTTTGTTTATTATAATTTTGAGTAATCAAGTTGTTGATTATAATTTTGAATTTAATCACTTGTTATTGAGTTTAGGGTTCATGTTTTTGGATTAGCATCATAGATTCATAGAGGTTTGAATTTTGTTTTAATAATAACAACAACAACAACAACAACATTAATAAATTTAAGATTAAAAAATGACATGTTCAAAGTACATTGTTAATATGCGTATATTGCTATTTTACGAAGGGAACACCTAGTCAGCGTGGTTGATTGCTATTACATTACATTACATTACAATACATACATTTACCAGGATAAAGGTGTCATGTTCATAACCCATTCCTGTGAACAGTTTGTTGTCCTTCTCACGTCTTTATGTCTAAAAATTTTTGTTTTTTGTTTTTATAGTTTTCTTATATAATTTATTTATTATTTGTTTTAATAAAATAAAAATTATATTATATTATATTATATTATATCTTATTTAATACTAATTTAATCTAATATTTAAATATTATAGTTTTACATTATATTATAATAATAACATTTACCAAAGTAAATGTTACTATTCATAAGCTATTCATAAGAATAGTAAAACTAAAATACTAATATATACAACTTTGTGTAACATTTTAAAGAAAAGATTTGTAGCTTGGTTGGTAAGTGTGTTGTTTGAGTTGGGAGAGGTCATGGCATCAAACCTTCTTGATTTCAAGATAATTGTAATTAACATTAACTCAATTCGTTTTTACGAGTTAAAAACTAATATATTTTTATTTTAAAATATTACTTTGACATAAATTAAACTAATTTACTATTAAACATTTTATTCCCAAAATATAATTTAAGAAAATACGCCTTATTTCTTCACGAATTCTTGAATAATAATGGTCTTGTTTTTTATACACTATCTCAAATACAATTGTATAATTATTATTATCTATATGATTTTTTTAGTTCCTCCAAACATCAAAGTCAATTGTATGTACATAAAACAGATAATGTGAGACAATGATTAACGTCGATGAATGATTATTATGTTCATGAGTATATGGGATTCTTTTTATGAATATTGTATAAATATTTTTTTGATGTTTAATAATAATTATGCAACTGTATTTCTATTTTTATTTTATATTGCGATCACTTTTTTTATTTGTACCAGGTATTTTAAAGTAAAATTTTAAGTTACTTTATGTAGGGTTTTTTTCGTTATTATTATTAATAATTTACTTAATAAATTAAATCTAATTGATGTTGATTATTACTAAATGAAGCTGTGATGAATAACAAATTTCGAATGGACCTAATTGTATGTATGTGAAAAAGTTAAAAAAAAACAATTAAAATAGAAGATTTTGTTGATTTTTATTCATATTCATATTTTTTTTAAGGGTTATATGCCAAAAATAACAATAACTTTTTGTAGTTTTACCGTTTATACCAACATTATTTATTTTTTATCATTAATAGCAACAACTTTTGTATTTTTTACCGGTTATACCAACTTTTGACCTGGAAACCTGCTATAGCAGGTTACCATCAATTAATACCAACAACTTTTATCTTTTTACCAATAATAGCAACAACGTTTTATATTTTCACCAATGATAGCAACGACTTTTAACTTTTTACCAATAATAAAAACATATCAAATTAATTTTTTATTTATCATTAACTAATTATTACTTTAAAAAAACTAAATTATGAAAATCAAAATACAATCAAATAAGTTCATAATCCATTTTTTTGTTTAAATTTTGTTAGAGATAAATCAAATGCAATGTGTGCCTATAAAAATATAAAAAATATATTTTCTATAGACATTAAAAAATGAAGATCATTTTGATTAGGGGTGAGTATGGATTGGTTTTTGGAAAAAAAAACAAAAAACTAAACCGAAACATCGGTTTCTATATTCAAGAAACCGTTCGGTTTGGATTTTAAACGATTTGGTTTTTATTTCGGTTTCAGTTTAGTTTCAGTTTTTCTTTGTCGTGGTTTTCAATTTCAATTCTTTCTTTCTAAAACCAAAACACACACACACACAAAAATATATATATATATATATATATATATATATATATATATATATATATATATATATATATATATATATATATATATATATATATATATATATATATATATATATATAGACACACACACACACATATTGGAATAAACATATATATGGATACATAAAATCAAAATATATAACACTTAATGCATTTTTTCACAAACAAGATTTAGACCTTAAATCATTTTATCATTCAAAACCATGACAACATACAAATGCAATAATAATACAACAATAATAATCATTATAATATTCAAAGTGAATTTTAGTCTCATATGAAATTTAGACATTGAAAAGTTAAAACTTTCAATAAAAAACATAAATGAATAACTGTAACGAAGGAAGAGTATTTATAAATTTTAAAATTATAAAACTTCAGTTCGGTTTGGTTTTTTTCGGTTTATTTTGACATCCAAACCGAAACCAAACCGAAATTTTTGGTTTTTGAAAATTCAAAGTCTAGACGGTTTGGTTTTTTTTTTTGTTTCAGTTTTTTGGTTTTTCGGTTTTAGATTGGTTAGCCTCAATCCTTCCAGAAATCAACTAATTTACTAACTAAATTCTTTGATTGATTCAAAGATTTCCAAACCCAAGTTTTAGTAGATTTCTTGTATTCAATTATCCATAATCCCTCTAAATAGATTATTATCTATTCTTTGGCATTTGTAAACACACTTATTTAGTTCTTGCATAATTCCATGATATGAATAGCAACATAAGAAGATGAGGACATGATAAAACTTCCATATTTACTTATTAAAGCATGAAAAATTATACATTGAGTTTGTTAAATTGGTTGGACCAAATCCTTGAGCTTCTCCCAACAAAACTTGCAAGAATCCATGAGTTTCAGTTACTTATATTTGGTTGGAAGCTTAAGGCTCTTGTACTCATATTAGAATAATTGGATTATTAAATCATATATAATTATTCATAAAATACACGGATGCAACTTTTTAATCTTACCATTTTATTTATCAAATAAATAAAGAACTAATTATCCAAAATAGAATACAAATGTAGCATAATGTGTTCATTGTATTTCTATGACATCTTATACAAAATGATTTGAGTTTCACGTTGTTATGTTACACTTAAATGGTCGACCCTATCATATCTATAAAACCCGGCCATGCATGAAAATATGACACATCAAAATAATCTTCACTTTTTAATGTCTATAGAAAACATATTTTTTTATCTCTTTTATAGGCACACATTGCATTTGATTTATTTCTAGCAAAATTTAAACAAAAAAATGGATTATGAACTTAGTTGATTGTATTTCGATTTTCATAGATCTAGTTTCTTTAAAGTAATGATTAGTTAAAGATAAAGAAAAATTTAATTTGATATGTTTTTATTATTGGTAAAAAGTTAAAAGTCATTGCTATTATTGGTAAAAATATAAAACGTTGTTGCTATTATTGGTAAAAAGATAAAAAATGTTGGTATTAATTGATGGTAACCTGCTATAGCAGGTTTCCAGGTCAAAAGTTGGTATAATCGGTAAAAAATACAAAAGTTGTTGCTATTAATTATAAAAAATAAATAATGTTGGTATAAACGGTAAAATTACAAAAAATTATTGTTATTTTTGGCATATAACCCTTTTTTTAATTGGCATTGATATTTTCTTAATCTTTTTCAACATACTTTGGAATCGAAAATTATATTCTGATTGTGGTGGTGTGAACAATTTTGGAATCGAACGTTGTATTCAAAACCAATAACACATCATTTTCAAAAATTGTAATATATTTAATAGAAATAACATAACATTTTGCTTCAAATATCAAATATGTATGTTAATATGTTTTTTTATATATTTTAATATTTACGTATGACATTAAATCCCGCCGCGAAGCGCGGACAAATTTCCTCGTTTAATACAAATTCGAATTCAAAGTCATATATAAATATTGTTACTTTATTTAATCCATTTTTAAATTTACTTATTATTAACTATTATTGCTTTGAATTTTTTTCTTATCTTTTTATGTTTTGATTTCTTTCTATTCTTATAGCTTTTTAAAAAATAAATAAGATTACACATAATTTTTAATACATGTAAAGTATAATGTAATTATTTTTTTAAATACGAATTATCAAATTTATTTATATATAAAGAAAAAAATAGTTGTTATTCATGTATATTATCAATCTTTTTTTTGAATAGGAAAATACACATATCACTAATCTTACTTCTAAATTTATGCATTTATATATCATCCAATATTAGTTATTATACTTAATCTGTTTGATAGATAACACTATTCATAAATCGAATAGATAATTTTATATGCATTATTTATTAAATAAGTTTATTATTGTAATTGTTGTTTTAATTATCACCATTATTGTTAAATTATTTATATATATATAAACTTAGAATCAAATGAGATGCTAAATATATCTCTAGAATGTGAAAAGCACTGTGATTCATTTTTACATATTGATTCACCATTTTTTGATTGTATAAATAATGAATCATAAATTCTAAATAAATTAAGTGAATCAACAATTCACTACGTTTCAAGATAATTTATTAGTTTCTTAATTTATAAATATGAATTATAAATTCAAAAATAAGTGAATCAATGTACAAAATTAACAAATCATAGCTTTTCTCATATTCTCAAGATATATTCAGCTTCTCACAATAACCTAAACGTGCACACACATATTAAATTTGCTCGCTATTTTGTTTGTATAATTATCATTATAAAATTTAGCAAAATGAATTTAGTATATTTAAAATTTGTTTTAGAAAATATAAAAAATAGCAATTGACCCTTTTAAATAATAATAAAATTATAATTATACTTGATTATAAATGTTATTAATTTTGACTGAGAATTATATTTTAAATTTTTTTCTTTATATATTTCAGTTTTATTAAATTATTTGTTAATGATTCATGTACCTGCCGCAAAGAGTGGGGTGTTTTGGTCGTTTATACAATTATACCGATGGTATCCAAAACCCAAATTCATATCTAAATAAAAATCCAAATCCAAACTCAAAAGACCCGAACCCAGAAACATAAACATAAACATTGTTTCCTTTCTTAAAAAGGCTAAAAAGATTTCCTTCCCAATTCTCTCTCCCATCTCCTCTCTCTCTTCGTGTCGCCCCTTCTCTCTCTCTCTCTCTCTCTCTCTCTCTCTCTCTCTCTCTCTCTCTCTCTCTCTCTCCTCTCTCTCTCTCTCTCTCTCTTCTCTCTCTCTCTCATCTCTCTCTCTCTCTCTGTGTGTGTGTGTGTGTGTGTGTGTGCTCTGCAGCAGCAGCAGCAGATAATAGATGATGCATTCTATTTCCATACCCTGGATACAGTTCTAGGGAATCACACAACGTCAAATCGCCTGAAACTCGTTGGTCAAAGCAACAGCTCTTCGATCATGAAACAGGCCAAGAACAACATTCTCTCTTAGAAAACCCTGCCCCTTTCACAACCAGGTAAATCCACCTGATCTTTCTATCATATTGAACTTGCTAATTTCTCCTTTTACTCTTCAAGAATGCCAGCCAAGATCTTTGGACTTTTACTATGTTATAACTTCAATTAATTTTGCCAAACCCTGAAATATAGAAAAACACCATTTGGGTCCTTAATCAAACCTTCATTTTGTCTACGGTTCATCACCCCTCAAGTTTTCTTGGTAATCCCCCAACCCAAATCGTGTTATAGAATATCTGGTCCGCTCACTTCTTGAATTCAAAAGGGAAAATAACAACACTCCTATTACCACTACCTAGGGTAAAAAAATTCTCAAAAGTCCCTAATCTTAGCATGACTATATTTGACAATTGGAGGGGTACTTATTATTGGTGAATTTTCAGTTGTAGGCAATGAACAATAATATCAACTAATTTCTTTAAGCACTCTGGTATAGCTCTACATATAACAACTCTTTCAGTACCAGTGTTGCAAGTGTAGAATCTTCTAGGATATTCCCTGCTAGTTTAGGAATATAAAGCCTGTCATTGGAGATCTGAAAGTGAACTAAATCCTTTGTGGCATTGATGATCTTGTGTGGTTATTATTCTGATTCAGGTAATGGAGTTGGGATATCAAACATCTTTTGACAAGCCTTCATCCACAAATAAGCAACCTTTGGGTTTCTTAGATAGGCTGCATGCAAAGGCTCAACATCAATCTGCAAGTGAAATGGATCATGATCATCCTAATGTAGCGGATATAGATGTAGACTTGAGAGAAATATACTTTTTGATCATGCATTTTCTATCTGATGGCCCATGCCAAAGGACTTTTATGCAATTCTACAATGAACTTATGGAATACCAGCTTTTACCCAAGAGATACCATGCCTGGTACTCAAGGAATGGTGAACTTACTGGAGATGAAACTGATGGTGGTATTTCTTTCCCTTTAAGCTATGAAGGTGCTGCCCAAAGGTAACTCTGATGATTTTGACTATGTTTGATACATTTGCTTCCATTTTAATTATGATTCTTGTAAGGGAACTGTTAGAAATTTTCAGAAAACTAATGTGAATCAAGAAAGAACAAAATCAAATTCACTATCAAAATTGGGTTACATGACTACAATTTGAGTTGTTGTTCTCATTCACCCAAAGACCTATTTGTAGTAATCCTATTAAAGTCTAACAATGGCTAACAACTAACTAATCTTTCAACCAAATCAGAAAATTACAAAAACAGTCACAACTAATTCAAGTCACTAATTCTCACAGGAACCAACCACTCATTAGGACTTCATATTTAATGCCATGATTTCAAAAGACAATGTTGTCTGGTTATAGAATTTTCTATTTGTTATGTAAATCATTTGCATTTTAGCTGGTAATGGAAAGCAAAATTGTTAGCTCTGAAAGGAAATTGTATGTCTTTTATTGATGCATGGTTAAGAACTTTGTAAGCTATCATAGTTCATCAAGGCCTTGATCATTTTCATGTTGTTATACATGACTGGATATTAATCTTAATAAAATAATTCCATACATGATTAGGCCACTCTTCTTCATGGATGGAAAGTGAGTTCGGTTACAATTTGGACTTTTGGGACAAGGATATTCCCTGTTTAAGAAATTTCCCTTTTTTGTCTGGTTAGTTATATTAAACGTTTACCTTTCTAACTTTTTTGGATTGTGCATTGTAGAAAGCAACTTGATACCATTAAAGAATAGGATGCTTGATTTTAATTTTAAATTTAGTTTGATTGGGAGGTAACAATATTGATGCTTACTATTTATATGTCGAGTGGCTGACTTGGTAATGTATGACCTTAGATATTCTCATATTGGAAAGGATCATTTGGTGAAGCTGCTGAAACAACTAATACTTCATGTGGCTCCGTCACGTGGTATATATGGAAGAACAGCTCCTACTGCTGCTGATGTTCCTACTCTTCTTGGAATTGGCCCCTTTTCACTTCTTGGATGTATGTCATTCTTCCTTTAGACTCTTCTTTTAGGCTCATCATAGTGCTACTTTACTAGACATGCTTCATAAATTTGTTTTTTGTTCAGAAAGTTGGTCTGACCTTATGAAAAATAATAATGTTGTCTTCTTTAAGATTAATGCAGTTACACCGAAGTACACTGCAGCAAACATAAGTTTTTTCTTTAATCAACCGGAAATGTTGCGTTGATAATAATTTGGAAAGGGAGCAAGAAATATTTACCATAGATATAGAATGTTATATAGATGAAGAGAGAAAAGTTACATTGTTTGTCGTTTGCACTTTGCTTTGTTAAACTTAGTGTTAACATGAACTGTGGAATGTTATAACGGGCTGATTCACCAAAAAATTATTGATCAAGGTGTTACACAAACATATTTTGAATCCTCTGTTTCCATGTTGAATCCTTTATGTTCATTCTTGATGTGATGTCTGGATCTATTTTTGATTGTTGAAGTATGTTATACAGGTTCCCAAGACGAAGCGGAAAAACATGTTAAGCCTCTGCCAGCATACCTCCGCTGGCCGCACATGCAGGCTGATCAGGTGCGTGGAATAGGCTTGAGGGAAATTGGGGGTGGTTTTCCAAAACATCACCGTGCTCCATCTATCAGGTTTGCTTGTTATGCTATTGCTAAACCATCAACTATGGTGCAAAAGATGCAAAACATAAAGAAGTTACGAGGACATAGAGATGCTGTCTATTGCGGTATGTTTTTTAACATTTGACCTTTATCTGGGGGTTTCATTTGTTTTTATAAACCAAATGAGATCATCTTCTCTTGTGTTGCGGGATTTTGCCCATGATGTTTCACTTCCCTTCATGATGGGCTTTTGAGTTTTGTTTTAACATGCTCTTTGCTGTATGTCTACCTATGATGTTTTGTATTAGGTATCCTTTTTTGATTATTCTAAATCATAACATGAAACTTGCATTGCCTGGCTCTTATTTTCAGCAATATTTGATCGCACCGGAAGATACGTAATTACAGGATCAGATGACCGTTTGGTGAAAATTTGGTCGATGGAAACGGCGTTTTGCCTAGCAAGCTGTCGAGGACATGAAGTATGTTGATTTTTATGTAATAGATTATAGATGTCTACCCTGTTATTATGTCACCATGTTTATTCCCTTGATGCAGGGTGATATTACCGACTTAGCAGTAAATCTAAACAATACATTGGTGGCATCCGCATCAAATGACTACAATATTCGCGTTGTAAGTATTCCTTGCACCAGCTAAACATTCTCATCTTGCTCCTTTTTGTCATCATATTCTAGGGGCTGGTTACGAGTTGAAGTAATTGTGTGTATTCTAGTGGCGTTTGCCAGATGGGCTACCTATTTCAGTTTTGCGTGGACATATAGGTGCTGTTACTGCAATTGCATTTAGTCCTCGGCATAATTCTGTTTTCCAGCTTTTATCGTAAGTGTCCTAATGTGCTCCTTCTCTTTGTTTATTTGTATGTATCTTATAGTGCAACTCTATGACTACCATCAATGTTACTACCCAACTGAGTAGTGCAATTCATATATGATGCGACACACATTCTTTTTAGTAGAAAAAGAAAAAAAGGCTTGTTTGATGGTAACCATAGACTTTCTGATGTGTGTGTGTGTACATATATATAGGGAGAGAGAGAGAATCAGGATCCTGTGAGAATGCATATGTTGGTGAGAATGGTGAGAACAGATGATTTAGAGCAGTAATTGCTGACAAAACACTTGATTAATAGATGATAATTCATGACTAACCTTGTGTGATGCATTGCATCGTTGTTCGATTGAAATTGAGAGCAAGAAAGACAATTTAAATGATAATTCATTTGTTGGCAGAAAAGATTCATCAAAATTTTTTGTCAATGTTATTTGGTGATTTTGCTTCGATTTAATTAAAAATTTTGATTCAACAATGTTTGTAATGAATCTATAAAGGGTTTAATTGACAAATTATGATTCAATACGAATTAAATAACCTGTTCTCACCAACATATGCATTCTCACAGGATCCCTATAAATATGTATGTATTTAGATTTAAGATCTACGAAAGACTAAATAATATAGAGTATTAGAAAACCATGTTCAAAACTTCAAATGCACATATTTGCATATACACATTTGCATATGCACTTGAATGTGTGCATTTGCATTTGCATTTGCACATGAACATGTTCATTTACTTATGAACATGTGAATTCACACATGAAACGTGTGCATATGCATATGAAACATGTGTGTTTGAACATGAACTAGTGCATGTGCACATTTGCATTCGAAAATGATTTGCGGATGCTCCAGTTTAAAATGTTTTACATTGATTTCAATCGTATATTTTGGGATCAACTAAGATTTTTCTATTTTGTGAGAATTGTGAGAACTACCTATACAATATATTTTCAAACATTTACCACATAATTATTATTATTTTTTTTTTGAAAAATGTTATATTGTACATTAGTAAGATAATATGAATGTTGAATTAAAAAAATAAATAAAAATGTTAGGTGTTAAGGTTCATGTAACCTTAACATATAAGGTTCATGAACCTTCACGGTGAAGGGTTGTGAATAGGGGTGTAAAGGAGCCGAGCCGAGCTTGAACCCATTAAGGGAGAGCTTGGCTTGTTTAAAAATATCAGACTCAATCTTGAGAACTGCTCGTTTCGAGCTTGATGTCTGAAGCTTGAGCTCAGCTCGTGAATGCTTTTATAGGCTCGAGCTTTGCTCTACATATTAATTTTTTTATACAATATAATTATATCTATCTATTTAATTTTTATTTTATATGTATGTGTGTGTGTTCGTTCGTTCGTTTAATCTCGCGAGCCTAAGTGAGCTTAATATGTGAAGCTTGGGCTCGGGCTCATTTATTAAAGGAATACAAGCTCGATCTTGTTTAAGTTGAGTTTTTTTCGAGCCTTTAACTGGACCAGTAGCTCGGCTCACTTACACCCATATTTATGAACCTTTTCAACGAATCTTTGTAAACCTTAACAACAAAAGTAAGCATTGTTTTTTTTTTTTTTTTTTTACATTTTCTCGAGATACAAAGTATAGATTTATAAAGATGATGCAAAAGTTTTGCCTTGTGATGTGGGGTTCGAACAAATTTCTGAAGTTGATGGCTTGTGTTGATAATTAGGAAATGGATGGCTAGGATTTACTTTTTACTTAATTTTAAGGGATGAAGATCAAAAGATGGATTTTATATTTTTATACACACACACACACACACAAATTTTATACATGAAATGCACATATTTTATTATTATGTAATATTCAATAACTAATTTACTTATTTATTGAATATATAACATTGAGTATATTTAACGCAACATAGGTACACTTTGTATGCACACACACACAAACACGCTAGTATATAAAACATTTATTATGTGGTAGCCTAAAAGTTGAAAATCAAGTATAACAAATTAAAAGATTTTATGCCCATCCATTTCCTATTAGTTAATGTTAGCCATTCATTTTAAAATGCATCTATTGAAACATACTCCCAATAAGCGTCACATTAAACCATTCAAGTTTCTGTTTTTACCTTCGCTAATAACCTTTTACCCTTGTTCCATTATATTTTCGTTTATTATCTTTATCACTTTTTAATGCTAAACGTGATTTGATGAATGTATAAGATAAATAAAATCTACTTTGAAACAATACAAAGCATTACAAAGATCTCAACAATATTTAATATCATTACTATCATGTCGTCACGTTGAAAAGATAAACTTCTTTTATTTTTGTGTACGCGCGCGTATCATAGATCAATTTTAAGCTTGTAAAACATTGAGATACTACATTGTTTATTGTCTTGGTCATATGCAGGTCATCTGATGATGGTACCTGTAGGATATGGGATGCTAGGTATTCCCAATGTCGTCCACGCATTTATGTCCCTAGGCGGACAAATGATGTTGGTGGTCAGTGGTTGCGTAATTGTTAGCTTCAAATTTGCTAGTTGATATCTGCTAAACTAATTTGCTCATTGAATGTTTTGTAGGGAGTAACAATGTTCCCCAAAATCACCAAATACTTTGTTGTGCTTACAATGCCAATGGAACTGCCTTTGTCACTGGTAGCTCTGATACATTTGCGAGGGTACATACCCTAATTTTTTTTTTCCTATGTGAATGACGTCATCTACGTGTGATGATAAAAAAGCCAGGATGCTAACATTTTGCAACTTCTTTTATGAGTGCAACCATTTCAACTGTTTTGGATTTTCACACTGCTATATGTTTCTAATTTCCTCCTCTTGTTACATGAGGGGCAATAAAGGAACAAAGTAGTCTGTAGTAACATGATTGAAGCTTTTACTTTAAAAAAACTGCATGTATGTTCAAATATTTTTAACATTAAACATGATTTAGATGTTTGCTTATTGACACGACACCAGGCCATTAGGGCAAGGTGTAAAGAGGACGACAGGTGGAACCGGTTGCAACTTAAGGGGGGTGAAAGTGTCATTAATATTTATTTATGATTTAATTAAGTTGTGGAAGGACTTTAGTAATTTTGGAAGGAAATCAATATTAAAGGGGAGGTCGATTTGGGGGAAGGTGTGGAATTTCTTGTCATTATTTTCTTTTCTTTGTGAGGAGTTTAATGGTTCTCGAATACCAGAGTTTGGATGACAAACATTCAATTATTGGTGTGTTTAATTAATTATAGTCGGTTACCGATTTGAATTCGTATCAAATTGGTATCAGAGCCCTTCGTTTTCTACCCGTGGAATCCGATTGCTCGCTGTAGGTGCCACATATTTTCTGAAATTGTGGGGTGGGAAAATCAATTTTTTTTTTTGCCGCAGTGAAGGGATATCGATTACCGACTTTCGACACCCTCACGAAGATTACCGAATTGGAAGCTGATCTTGCTCAATTCAAATCTGATTCCAGCAACCGCTTGATAGGCTGGAATCGGCGACGGAGGCAATGCTAACGGAGACGAACCAGAGGTTGGACGCGGGCCAAACAGAGACAAACCAACGATTGGATACCCTTACGGACCTGCTGTCGAAAGTCGAAATAGATTGACTAAAGGCACCAATCTAGTCAACAATCACCCAAACCTTGGCGACAGCGCCACAGCGCTACCGCCGCCGTTCTCCTCATTGGTATTCGACGAACATGGGTTTCCTATCCCGCCTTTCACCGAGGAATCTGGTGGGTTTTCGGGTGCCATCACTATGTTCACAAGCTAGGGTGTGGTCATACAGGAACAGAGACTTTTACGAATAGTCGGCAATGGGTGGGACTTTTATGAATGGTCGACAATGGGTGGGAACATGACCAAGTGGAGGGGGTGGACATTCGGACGAGAAACCATGGCTCTTGGGAACCGATCATAGGCTCCGTAAGTTAAAAATGCCGTTATTCGATGGGGAGGATGCCTTTGGATGGGCATACTGAGCGGAAAGATATTTTGACATATAAGGCTTTGTGGCAACGAGGGAAAAGCTCCGGGCTGCAATTAGGGTTGTAAACGAGTCGAGCCGAGCCCGTTTAAGCTCGAGCTCGGCTCGTTTAAAAGTACCAGGCTCGAGCTCGAGCTCGGCTCGTTTCGAGCTTCAAATGTAAAGCTCGAGCTCGGCTCATGAATAATTCTCCGAGCTCGAGCTCGGCTCGGGCTCGACTCGTTTATTATATATTTTAATTTTTATAGTTAATTTTTAAACAATCTTTTAATCCAATATATATAACTTGTTATTTTAATATATTTATATTTATTTAGTCTATATATTATATATTTATTAATTTAAAAATATATTTATATATAGGCTCGTTTAAGCTCGTTTAGGCTCGCGAGCTCGATATGTGAAGCTCGAGCTCGGCTCGAGCTCGTTTAATTCGAGCTTTTTTCGAGCTTTAGCGAGTCGAGCTCGAGTAGCTCACGAGTAGCTCGTCTCATTTACACCCCTAGCTGCAATCATTTGCCTCCAAGCTCCTGTCCTGGTATCGTGGTACGTTGGAGTGAGCAACGAGACGCTGCTGTGAACATTTGAAGGCGAGACGGATGGAACGTTTCCGGTCAGCACATGAAGGCAACACTTAGCAAATTCCGGGCATTCGGCAGGACAGCTGGACAGTACGGCTCAGGAGTATGTGGGAATGTTTGAGACATTGGCTGCCCTATTGGAAGGACTTTCTGATCACGTGTTGGAGGGCACATTCATCAACAGAGCTGCGATCCATGGTATGGTTACAACCGATGGGATTGGTACTGACAATCATGGCGGAGGAGATTCGTACCAATACTCGCGAGATCGAAAAAGGTGGGGTTCGTCCAACACTTGTTAGGTCAAGTGGGATAGTAACCCGTCTACTTGTATCAACGTCGACAGTCCCCAGGTAATGACAATGAACCATTCAAACGCATGACGGAGACGGAACTAGCAGATAAGAGGGCAAATGGGCTTTGTTGTGTTGTGATGGGAAATTGGGGCCCGGACACCGTTGTCTTGAAAAATCGCTTAAGGTCATGGTTATTTATGATGGAGAGTTGGAGAATGAGGACGGGGAACCACCAGAGGAGCACATGCACTTAGAAGTACAGATGTAAACGGTTTCGGAACCGGACCGACCCGATTCGGAACCGATTTAACCGAAACCGAATATTGAAGATTGCAAGAACCGATAACCGAACCAATAATTGTAATGCGGTTCTGGTTTCGGTTTGGTTATGGTATGTGTATTTCGGGTACGGAACCGATTAGAACCGAAAATTAAAAAATATATATACTTCTATCTATTATAACAAGATATAATAAAAACATGAAAATAGAATAAGAGGAGTGTCGATCATGATGTTCTCATATATAAGTTATGTAGTTTCACCATCCCAAAATATTGTTCCAACAAATTATTTTTTTGGTTTTTACATTGTGGCTTTTAAATCATTTTCTTGATTTGCATGTAATGGGCTTTTCAAATTATCGGTTCTATGCCCGATAAATCCGATACCCGCAGAATCGTTAACGGATAACCGAAATGTGAAGATTATAAGAACCGATAACCGAACCGAACATTATAAATCGGTTCCAATCGGTTTCGGTTCCGTTCGGTTCCAATTTCGGTTCGGTTTTTCGCTCATTCCACACATCCCTACTTAGAAGTGCCCCGGAAGTATCAACCCATTCAGTTGTCAGCATTACTTCTCCTCAGACCATCAAACCTCGCGGGACCATTCACGGTACAGAGTTGATGGTGCTTATAAACAACAACGTAACTCACAGTTTCTTGTCATTAAGGCTACTAGAACCGTTAGCCTTACATGATATGGAAAACAACTGCGAAATGAAAAACCGAGTCTAGCTACAACATTTTTCAGAGAATTTGCGTAGTTGAAGATTTTTATCGTGTGGAACTAGAGATGTCATACTTGGCATCAAATGGTCGAGTAAGTTGGGTGAAACACGCGTGAATTGGCGGGACCTCATGATGTCCTTTCAACAAGAGAGGAAACGAGTAACATTGCGGGGAGAGCCGGGATTACGCCGATCGGAAGCTTCATTGCAGCCTCTAGCCCTTACCTTACATGGCAACCAGTAATGCCTTTGTGGTTGTCTTGGCTAGCCTGTTTGCGGTAGCAGCACCTGAATACCCGAATCTTTTTTTTTCTTCACATGCAGGTCTCCGAGGTTTCATGAGCACTCCATTATTCTCGAAATGATATTGAACCGGTTAGTGTACGTCCATACCGATAACTACTAAAGGATGAGATTGGAAGTTAGTTGGAGACATGCTTGAAGAAGGCATCATTCGGCTGAGTACTAGACCCTTTTACAAGCCTAGCGTTACTCGTAGTTGGCATTTTTGACTATCAAGCTCTAAACAAATCAACGGTTTTGGATAAAATTTTGATACCCGTAACCCGTCATTGATGAAATGTTTGATGAATTACATGGTGTAACGATATAGCGATATTTACCAAGTTGGACTTGAAGTCTGCTTATCATCAGGGATGAAAACACAGGGGATGTTCATAAAACGACTTTATGTAAACACGAGGACCACTACGAATTTTAAGTTATGCCCTTTGGCCGTACTTGAGACGATTAGTGTTGGTCTTTTTTGATGACATACTGGTATACAACAAGTGTATGAATAAGGCGTACAACAAGTGTATGTCGGACCATCGAGGACACTTAGCCACAATTTTTGATTGCTTGAGAAAAGAACAGTAGTATTGCAATAGAAAAAAGTGTATATTTGGACAGGATCGAGTCGAGTATTTGGGCCCTATTGTCACTAAGGAGGGGGTTCAGGCAGATCCATCCAAGATTACCACAACGACTGAATGACTCATTTCGAAGAACTTAAGGGAGTTTAGGGGATTTTTGGGGTTAACAGGATATTACAAAAGTTTGTTCAGGGTTACGCGAAAATAGCTTGCGAGTTGATGAAGTTATCACAAAAAGATAACTTTCAATGGACCGATAATGCAACACAAGCATTTCGTAACTTATAAAGTCATGACTAAGGTTCCGGTTCTGGATTTCACCAAACCCTTTGTGATTGAAACAGACGCGTTGGGAGAGGGAGTGGGAGTGGAAGTGGAAGGCCAAGTATTAGGGCCACAGGCAACTAAATCGGTTTATGAGCGAGAATTGATGGCTATAGTTTTGGCGATGCAAAAATGGCGGGCATACTTGTTAGATCGATCCTTCATGGTTATGACAGGTCAAAGGAGTCTCAAATACCTTCTTGAACAACGTACGATAGCAAAGTTGTTAGGTTATGAGTTTGACATTAATTATCGGCGAGGCAAGGAGAATGGAGTCGCTTTATCATGAAGGGGAGAGAGCATAAATTTATGTGACTTGTTGGTACCACTCTCAAATGACTACCTTGAATTGTTGTCACTTACAGTTAGACCCAGAGGTACTCGCCTTGAAAGAGCGAATACATGCACAAGACACATGATTAGATGATTACACCGTCGTCAATAGCGAAGTTCGGTATAAGGGTCTTCCACGTGCAACATAGATTCCTAAGCTGTTGCAGGAATTCCATGGCGGTGTTGTGGGCGGACATGGTGGGATCCAGAAGACGTATCATCAAATGGCGCAGGAATTTTGTTGGGTGGGAATGCGTCAAGATATTGCTAAGATGGTGGCAGAATGTGGGGTCTGTCAGCATAACAAATACTCCAATCTGTCTCCGGCCGGTTTACTTCAGCCTTACCTGCACGTATTTGGAAAGACTTGATGAATTTTTATCAAAGGGTTACCACACTCAGAAGGGTACAACGTGATTATGGTTGCGGTGGACATGTTGAGCAAATCTGCTCATTTTGTTCCCGTAAAACATCCTTTCACGGCAGCTTCAGTTTTTTGTACGGGAGGTTGTCCGTCTGCACAGGGCACCGAGGTCCATTACCTCTGATAGGGATAAGGTCTTTATGAGCCATTTCTGATGCGAGTTATTTAAGTATCGGGAAACCTTCCTTGCTTAAATGGAGTACGACCTACCTTCCCACAGACAGATTGATGAACAGACTGAGGTGGTTCATAGGAGTGTAGAAACCTACTTACATTGTTTTGCATCTACTTGTCCGAAGGAGTGGCAAAAGTAGCTTCCATGGGCGAAGTATTGGTATAGCACGTCGTGCCATTCTAGACTACAGACGACCCCTTTCAAGGCTGTATATGGAAGAAACCCTCGAGTTTGATTCACTATGATCAAGGGGCCGCGGTCACGTACAATGTGGACATGTATTTAGTGGAAATCGGGTCTTGGAGGATTTAAAGAATCATCTATTGCGTGCTCAACAATTAATGAAAGAACGAGAAGATGGTAAACGTCGAGATGTGGAATTTGGTGTGGGCGATATGGTTTATCTCAAACTTCAACCTTACCGACAGATTTCAGTGACTAAACGAAGGAATGCGAAACTTGCTCCTTGAATTTATGCGTCTTTTGAAACTGTAGAGCGCAACTTAAGGGGGTGGTCATTAATTAATAGTTGGTATTTATTTAGGGATAATTGCGCAAAAAACCATAGTTTTTTGTGATTAAAACCACAAACCATTTTTTGTTGCATTAAAACCCCAAACTAACTAAAAATAAGTACATCAGGGTATTTATTAGTCCTACGTGGACCGGTAAATAACCTACGTGGAATAAATTTTAGTTGTTGAAACCGGTTGCCAAGTATTACGCATCATTTAAATCCCCGTTGATAATTTTTAATTGTAATTTTTAAACAGGATTAAATCATTAATGAGGGTTTAAATGATGTGTAATACTTGACAACCGGTTTCAACAATTAAAGTTTATTCCACGTAGGTTATTTACTGGTCCACGTAGGATTAATGACTCGTTTCAACCGGTTACCCATTGATAAAATCTTGATTTACTGATTTTTAGTTAGTTCGGGGTTTTTTATGCAACGAAAAATGGTTTTGGGGTTTTAATCCCAAAAAACTGAGAAGTTTGGGGTTTTTTGCGCAATAATCCCATTTATTTATGATTTAATTTAGTTTTGGAAGGACTTTAGTAATTTTGGAAGGAAATCGGTATTAAAGGGGAGGTCGATTGGGGGCAAGGTGTGGAATACTTTTGTCATTATTTTCTTTTCTTTGTGAGGAGTTACTGGTTCTCGAATACGAGAGTTTGGATCATAAGCATTCGATTATTGATGTGTTTGATTAATAATAGTCAAATACCGATTTGAATTCGTATCACTTATCTAGTTGCTTTCCCATAATGATAACTTCAATGGACCGCAGCGTGCTGTTGAGATAGTTTTAGTTGCTTTATGTACAATTAACTTGAATAATGCCAGTAAATAGGTCTCTCAAATAGGGTGTCAATTGCAGGTTTGGAGTGCTTGTAAACCCAACATAATGGATGATACACAACAACCAACATATGAAATTGATCTATTGGCTGGTCATGAGAATGATGTGAATTACGTACAATTCAGGTTAGTTGGTACCTGCCCATTGTCTACTTTTCACAAAATACATTCATATGATCTCTGCCACTATTTGTGTTTTGCAGTGGCTGTGCTGTGGCTTCAAGGTCTTTGACATCAGACACCGCAACAGATGAGAAAGTACCAAAATTCAAAACTTCGTGGTTAGTTAATTACCATTATCCATTTCTTAACTCTCAGGTGGTTAGGTTCGGCCTTCAGGTATCCTTTTGCTAAATTTAAAACATGAGCCAGGTATAGCCATGACAACATTGTTACCTGTTCCCGTGATGGCAGTGCAATTATTTGGATCCCAAGATCACGTAGATCTCATGTAAGTTTCAGGATATATACCATTCTGCTAATGTTTTTTGCATGTAGAGCTTTGGACGAATAGATGTATCTTATTGTTTGCATTTCTTGTGCTTCTAAGCTTAAAGCTTAATATAATTTAAGCTTGAACCAATAGATTGATAGGTCATATCTGGAGTCTGGACAAGTTTTTATTTGAACTTATTGGAAAAGTCCAAACTACTTGAATGCGGTCTGTCATTGGCTCTATAGATAAGCCAAAAGAAATAAATGAAGGAATTAGTTATGACAACACATTATTGCTTGACTCAATCCTTAGGCTCGCAGTTTGATTATTGTACCAAATTGCATCTGAGTTTAGTTAGAAATTGACTATTTGCAGGGAAAAGTTGGACGGTGGACACGTGCATATCATCTCAAAGTTCCCCCTCCACCAATGCCACCTCAGCCACGCCGAGGAGGTCCACGCCAGAGATTCCTTCCAACTCCTCGTGGAGTTAATATGATTGTATGGAGTCTGGATAATCGTTTTGTGCTTGCTGCCATCATGGGTAAAGTTCGTTGATCCTTCAAATAATGACTTGATACATGCGGAGACCCCTTATGTTTCCTCGTTATCCTTATAATTGGATGTTATATAAATCACTTGTGCGATTGTGATCAGTCCTTATGAGGACTGCATCTACTGAGCCATTCTTGACATCCGTTACACTATATGCTCTTGTTGACAGGCTCATATAGTTAGCATCTACTATTGTTAACTTTAGAACCAAAGTGACCAAAGTAAAAATTAACATGTCTGTGTATACATATATAATCATAAGACACAAATATGTTTTCTTATATTCACAATTTTATTTTTTACATTGATACACAGTAAAATGGTTAATTTGTACATTCACGAAGTGATACCTCGGTATACCTTGAAACTTGAAAGATGTGGTTTCTTCTTGATCTCTTGTTGTGATGTAGGCTTCGTCCCACATTGGGACTTAGTTTATATTTTGTCCCACATTGCTCATTAGATAGAAAATAGTCTAATTGTCTATCTCTCTCTCTCTATATATATATATATATATATGATGCATTGTACTTGTTATCTTTATCACTGAATAATAAAAGAGAGATCCCTAGTTGCCCCGTGAACGTAGGTCAGAACATCCACCGAACCACGTAAATTCTTGTGTTCTTTTATTCTGATCGCGTGTGTGTTTGTGTGATTAACCCAAACAAGTGGTATCAGAGCCAGGTTTTTTTGTTTGGTTAATCAGATCACAAACCCTAGCAGCCGCCGCCAAACCCTAGCCGTCACTTGAAACCCTAGCAGCCGCCACAAACCCCAGCAACCAAAACCAAAACCAGACCGCCACTGCCGCCGCTCGCTTGAGCAGTCACCGTTGCCCGCCGCCGGCAGCCGCTGATCTGCTGCCTTTGCTGGTCCTTTTTTTTGGTTTTGAGGTAGTTTTTTGCTTGATCTGCTGCTGCCGCCTTTTTTTCTGGGATTTTTTTTTGCGTTTCTTTTCTGACGTCCGTGTGCTGTTGCTGCCGCTGCTGTTTTCTTTTCTGTCCAGAACTTTTTTTTGCTGGTTTTTTATTAAAAAAAAAAAGAAATACCGTTGTTTGCTTTTGCAGAAAAACCATAGTACGTTTGTTGCTATTGTTTTGCGAGAAACCATAGCCATTTGAAATTATGTTTCGCGCAGAAAACTTTAATTCGTTGTTTGATTTTGTGGTTTGCCGTTTCTTGATTTGTAAGTGCTAGTGTTCAATAGAACAACCGTTAAGTTTTGGCCACCGCCTTTGCTGTGTTTGAACACTAACATGTTGTTAATGAGAAGTATAAGATTGAGAAGTATGACGGAAAAGATTTTACATGGTGGAAAATGCAAGTCGAAGATCTTTTATGTCAGAAAGATCGGAGTTGGCATTGATAGGAAAACCTGACGAGATGAAGGGCGATGAGTGGGCAACCCTTGACAGGAAAGCATTAGTAGTCATTAGGTTTACCCTAGCCAAGAGTGTTGCGTTTAACATTCTGAAGGAGACGACCACAAAGGGCTCTGTCTAATATGTATGAAAAAGCATCTGCCTCTAGTAAAGTCTTTCTTATTAGACAACTTGTAAATACCAGATTAAAGGAGGGTTGATCTGTTATCTCACACATAAATGAGTTCAGTACTATCATATCTTGTCTGCTGTCTGTTGTCTGTTGATATTGCGTTCATTCGCCTTTGCCTTTCTTCGCTATGTAAATAGAGGTCCGGAGGAAGCGCCTCTCCCGTCTGGTCGAGTAGCTTTCGCTCCTTCCTACTTACTTTATTATAATATAAGCGGCTACGTGGCCTATTGGGAGCTTTTTAGTCATAGTGGGTTTACTTTTTTCGTAGTGTTGTTAACGTTGTTGAAAGCTCATTACTTATTTAAGTAGGCCTCGCTTTTCGGTTTGATGAAGAACTGCAAGCTCTTCTTTTGTTATCCTCGTTACCGGATAGTTGGATAGTTGGTCAGGAACAATTACAATGATCAACAGTCCAAGTTCATCTTGGAAATCTAAGCTGAAGGGGTTGAGGGGATTCGTGATTTAATCCTTATGAGTATCCTCACTGGAGAATCTTCGAGTTCTTTACTGAGTACTGAAGGACGAGGTAGAAGGAAAGAACGAGGAAATGGTAGAGGTAGATCGAAATCGAGGAGGCAGAGTCGGTCTAAGCCGAGGAAGGATATAACCTGCTACTGGTCACTTCAAAAACCAGTTTCAAAAACCAGTGTCCTAACCCAAAGGAAGTGAATGCAGAAAGGAAGTGAATGCAGCAACTGACGATTCCGATGATGCTCTCATTTGCTGTGTTTAGAATTCTATAAAGTTGTGGATAATGGATTCGGGCGCATCTTTTCATGCTACGTTTAGCACGAAGGCGGTGAAGAATCTACGAAATGGTAATTTACTTTACCTGGTTATTTTAACGAGTCTCTGGATATCCCGGGAATGGGTGACATTAATTTAAAGACTTCATTGGGCTCCACTTGGACACTGAAAGATGTGCAGGTCAATCCTAGTCTCAAGAAGATGCTAATCTCAATTCGGCAAATGATCAGGGATACGTGTTACCTTTGGTGGAGGTCGTTGGAAGGTTATCGCGGGAGGGTAAAAAGAGGGGCACTCTTTACATGGTTGATATTCCTGAAGATGGAGTTAATGCTGTAACAAATGAGATAAAGCCGTCAACTCTGTGGCATCAACGACTTGGCCATATGAGTGAAAAGGGGATGAAGATGCTCGTTGCCGGAGGAAAGCTTCCAGACTTGAAATAGATTGATTCTGAGTTCCGTGAACCTTGTGTACTTGGAAAGAAGAAGAAGGTTTCCTTCGTGAAGACTGGTCAGACACCTAAAGCTCAGAAGTTGGAGCTAGTTCATACGACGTGTATGGACCGACACCTGTCTCGGAGGTTCGAACTACTACGTGACCTTCATCGATGATTCAACACGCAAGGTATCAGTTTACTTTCTTAAAAATAAATTTGAAGTTTTCGATACTTTTAAGAAATGGAAAACTGTTGTTGAATTGAAAACTAATTTAAAGGTAAAGTGCTTGAAATCGGATAATGGAGGAGAATATATTAGCACAGAGTTTACTGATCATTGTGCTTAGCATGACATTTGTATGATAAAGACGATTACTGGCACTCCTCAACAGAATGGAGTTGCAGAATGAATGAACAGAACACTGAATGAGAGCCAGAAGCTTGAGACGGAATGTCGGGCTTCCAAAGACATTCTAGGCAGAAGCAGTTAACACTGCTAGGGGTGTTCAAAAAATTCCGAAACCGAAAAACCGATACGAAAAATCGAAAAACAGTTCCGATTTTGAGGTTAACCGAACCGAACTTTTAATTATTTTCGGTTTGGTTAACCGAACCGAAAAAAACCTTCGGTTTTGGTTTAGGTTTAGGTTCACGATTTTGGTGACGGACGGTCAACCGAAAAACCGAAAAAATTTTAATTTTATATATTTTAACTTTTAGGCTTATAAATATTAACATTTATCTCAACAATAATTTAAATTATAACTTATTTATTAGTTTACATTAATTTAATTTATTCATCGCTATTATTATTTTTGGCATTTGAAATTTATAGAAATTATTTGTTGGAATTTTTTAATTTGAAATTTAATTTATTAATTAAAAAATGGTTAATTGGTTAACCGAATAACCGAACCGAAAAAA
>JAANYP010003812.1:0-477500 GCA_020465985.1 Centrapalus pauciflorus | reverse complement strand
GATGGTTGGCAGATTAGGATCCACATCAAGAGCCGTGTCCACGAGTAGAGAAATATGTTTCATGGACATTCATTATAAAGAAGATGACAATATTCAAAGGTACATCATGGCCATGGGCCGAGACACATAAACCAAACTAGAAACATACTAATGAGTTCTGGTAAAGCGTAATTGCATGGTGTTTCTGTAGAAAGTGTATGTTCACATCGTTTTCATTTATTAATGTAATTTTGGTTCAGATTGCAGGATATGTGTTTGGAATGCTAGTGATGGTCGGTTGGTACATTCCTTGACTGGTCATAGTGAATCTGTAAGTTGTACTGCATCAATCAGCTGCTGGCACAAAGTGACTGCTCAAACTTCAAATAGAAATGTTATATTGCTTCAAATGGGTTGTAATGCAAATAAAAATAAACAAAGGCCAATATGAAGGTCAACTCTAGAGTTTTCCAATTAAGCAACGAGTTTGTCACCATGTCATAGTTCTCATCTCAAAATTCATCCTTTCAGCTAGTGTTGTAAAAATTGGCCTAGTCGGCGCCGACGCTAATGGCCGGTAACCGATACGAGTCGGCCCTAGTCAGGGTTAATTAGTCGGAATCGGTCAAAATTGGCCAAAAAGCGGTCAGGTCGGTCAAAATCGGTAATGGTCAAAAATCAGTCTAAGTCGGTCAAAATTGGTTAATTTCAGTCAAAATCTAATATTAATATTGATGAAATTAAACATATTTCTTGGGTGCTAAACACAAAAAATTCCAATCCGACTACTTCCTGCCTAGGCAGATTAATCCGGGCCCGCCGGCCGACTACCGCCTAGTGAATTTTGCAACATTGCTTTCAGCAAGGGTGTGATTGTTATCAGTTCAAGAAACATTGCTCATGTCCGTACTATATTGTGACCACCCTTGAATTTATCGTCTTGTTTGGTTAAGGGTTATTAAAATATGTTTCTTGAACAGCTGAACACACACCCTTTGAATCCTTCTTTTAAATCTACACCTTTTGTCCAAAGGTTATTGAAATCTGTTCTCTAAAATGTATGCAAAACACACACACACACACACACACACAGAGTTGGGTTCAAATGAGAACCTCATCTCATTGGAGAACCGTGAGAACCAATCATAGCCGTTGCGATCAGTAAGATATGATACATTCCTCTCGTTGTTTTGATATTATTTAACTTCAACGTAATTACTTTTTAAATTAAAAAAATTACATAAAAGAATCAGCGTTTAATCCTCTTCAATTATTTCAATTATTTTTAGGTAATATGGGCACTTCACGTATGTCATGTGCACAACTGCCTTTGATGTAAAAGTTAATTCATAAAAATATAATGATACCAAATAAAGAGAATCAAATGTTGTTTTTAATTCAAAAATAATGATTTGAAATCCAATGGTTGTGTTTGGTTTACATGAACCCCACACTATATGTGTGAGAAATTTTCTCATCTTCCTGCTGGTTGTGACTTTTTCCTTTGAGTTGCATGCAGACCTATGTTTTGGATGTGCATCCTTTTAATCCCCGAATTGCAATGAGCTCTGGATATGATGGGAAGACAATAATTTGGGATGTAAGTTGGTGTGTTTGGGGCTTCCTCTTATATCTTTGTGACAATGCTCGAGTCTGATGTGCTGCTTTTCGTCATCTTTGTAGATATGGGAAGGCATACCTATTCGCACATATGAAATTGGACGTTTTAAGTTGGTTGATGGAAAGTTTTCCCCGTAAGTGCTGTATACTAATTTGCATCAGATCTCGATTCTCATTATTTTAATGTGGACGTGGTATTGTATTACAGGGATGGGACTTCGATTGTACTTTCCGATGATGTTGGACAAATATATTTGCTGAATACAGGACAAGGCGAGTCCCAGAAGGATTCCAAATATGATCAGGTGGAGAGAGATAGGGCTATATTCACTTGGTGATATGACATCTTACAGTTTTGTAACATTGTTTTAACGCTTGTGTTCACAGTTCTTCCTTGGTGATTACCGGCCTCTTGCAAGGGACTCTCATGGGAATCCCATTGATCAGGTCAGTTCATGATTGTCCGCTTGTTCATATTTATATCTTTATCTGACAGTAGACACGTCTCATGCAGGAGACACAGCTTCCTCCCTACCGTAGAAATATTCAGGATGCTCTTTGTGACTCAAGTTTGCCTACTTCTCTATAACATCTCTATTTGTTTATGTATTTCAACATAATTTTCTGACCCCCAATGTTTTGTTCTTTTATGGTAATACACCAGGCATGCTTCCATATCCAGAACCTTATCAGAGTAATTACCAGAGACGTCGGTTAGGTGCACTAAATTTGGAGTGGCGCCCTCCGTCCATAAAGTTTGCTATTGGCACAGATATCGGTTTGGGTCAAGAATATCAAATATTACCTTTGGCTGACTTAGATGTGGCTGAGCCACTACCAGAGTTGTTAGATGCAATTTTCTGGGAACCAGAGAATGACGTGATTGTTGATAGTACGGATTCAGAGTACAATGTTACTGATGAATGCTCTAGTGATGATGAGCAAGGAAGTTTAAGCAACAGCTCTGTTGATGCAGATAGCAGTGGAGGAGGAAATAATATTGATGATGGGGGTCACAAAGATAGCCGTCGACGCTCAAAAAGAAAAAAACCCAAGGACGTGAGTACATTTCTTCGAAATCCTTGTTTAGTTCATGTTCTAGTTCCAACTTACTAAATGATTTCATTTTGAATGGTTTCAGTTAGAATGGACGTCCTCGTCTGGACGGCGTGTTAAGAAGAGGAACTTTACCGAGCATGAAGGGACTTCATCTCGAAGCAAGCGAACAAAGAAATCAAAGAACAGCCGCAACAACTCGAAGAGAAAATCTGACCAGGTGATGTCATCAAGACCTCAGCGAGCTTCTGTGCGGAATGGTAAGAAGCTTTCATCACAGGGTAGTGGAGGTTTTGAAGACGAGAAGGATGATGACTTATCAGAAGATGGTTCAACAGAAAGCGAACCATGTATTGAGGACAACGAAAAACCAAATGGAGGCCAATCATCTATAGATGAGACTATGAATTCAGTTCCACCACCGGAGTTGAGAAGGAAATTAGTATTGAAGTTCTCAATACCAAAAGCTTCTGAAAATACCACCAATCAATGCAATGACCAGATTAACTCATCAAGACTTGAAGAAGCAGAAAGCTCAAGGCCCCCCATTAGCGGGGATCCGTCTGAAAATCACAACAGAGAAGAGAACGACGATGGGGTTGAGGCATCAGTCAGGTTGGATTCTAGACGTAAGCCTACTATTATAAGAATAAAACCAAAGATAAAGCTCAATTCTGATGTCAAAGTCTCAACTAGTAGTGGAGGTGAGTTGACAACAACGGGTGAGTGCTCTGATCAAGCGAACACACAAGGGAATGAAAATGCTTCTACAAAGAGAAAGACAATCAAGTTTAAATTCAATCAACATGGTAATGGTCAGTTGGTAGACAATAGTCTAAATGCCAGAAGTGGTGATAAGTTGATAGAAGAAGAGGCAGCACCTGCTGATGCAATGCCCGAAACAAGATCATTGAAATTTAAAGCCAGTTCTCGTGAAACAAATGGTGCACCTCAGAATCATAAAGTGCGCATATCAATGAAGACACCAATAAGTGCAGAAGAAAAGAATCCTCTGCGCCTAAACCTGATCCCTTCTAATACTAGTATGACTAGTGCTTCTGGAAGCAAGTCAGCCGTTCAACTTGGCAAAACCAATTGGCTCTTATTGTCAGGTCAACAAGAAGAGGGATGTCGTTACATCCCTCAGCTAGGTGATGTAGTTGTATACATGAGACAGGTATGGACATATTCTTATATTTGCTTCTCTTATTTATTTATTGTTTTTTCAGATGATTGTCTTCCCTTTTTCAGGGTCATCAGGAGTACGTAAAATCACACCACTCCTCAGAAGATGGTCCATGGATGTTATTTGGGGAAAACATCAGAGACGGGGAAGTTTGTTCGGTTGATGATGTTGATTATGCCACTCTTGCTGGCTCCGGGGAGAGCGGTTGTAAAGTTAAGCTTACGTTTATCGATCCTTTGTCTAGTGTGTGGGGTAAAACATTTAAGTTGACTCTCCCGGAGTTGGTTAACTTCCCTGATTTCTTGGTTGAGAGAACACGTTATGATGCTTCCCTTGATAGAAACTGGAGCTCAGGGGATAAATGCTCTGTATGGTGGAGGGATGAGGGGGGAGGCGGAAGCTGGTGGGAAGGCCAGGTTGTTTCTATCAGTGACAAATCTATCAACTTTCCTGGCAGTCCATGGGAAAGATTTCTTGTTAAGTATGCGGATGATGATCATGATGTTGACCCTTCTCGTCACAGTCCTTGGGAATTACATGATAAAGACAGTGAATGGGAGCAGCCCGGGATTGATCCTGAGCTCAGGAAGATGATGCTTTCCTTGCTTTCTAAGCTAGAGCAGTCAGCCAGGGGAAACCAGGTAAATGTAGCTTATCTAATTGCCCAAAGCTACAACAAATACTTTGCAGCCTTTTCATTTATCATCTACTTTTCCGTCAGTTTCTAATGATCTAAAACACACTTGGGCGTGTTGCAGGACAAGTTTGGGATTATGAAGTTAAAACAAACTTCAGAGAGGTTAGACTTTATAAACAGGTAAAGTTAGACCTCTTGATCTTCCACTCTGTTTTGACTACTCTAATTAACAGACTTCTTACATATTTACTTGAAATACTAAAACGTTCAGGTTCCCTGTTCCGTTGACTCTTGAGATCATTGAACTCAGGATAAAGAACTTCTATTATAGAAGCTTTGAAGCCATGAACCATGACATTAGAGTGATGCTGTCAAATGCCCGTACTTATTTTGCAAAACAGGCAGAAATGTCGGCGAAAGTTGCACGTCTTTCAGACTGGTTTGGAAGAAAATTATCAAAGTAGTAGGAATGTTGTTCACCTAGAGTAGGTGTATCCATTCAGATTAGGGAGCACATGACTTTTGTAACTTAGGAACAGATTCATAACGGTTGAAAAAAAAAAGTATGTAACTAGGTCATAGGTAGGTGCACATCCATTTTCTTATGAGCGACGAATCTATAGGGTATTCTTATTCTTTTTCATGTTCCCAATTTTGTTGAATCCAAGCACAGTATTTTTGAGTTATTCCAACTACATGTACAAGCTGATTTATATAAATCGAAGATCATTTTCTGCTGTGGAGGTCTTCAATTGCTTTCAATACCCTGTGCTGTTGTGCTCATTTGTTGCATGAGCTGTTAACTCGATGATGGGGGATGCATACACCATCATCTTCCCCCTTTAGTTGTATCCTTACTTTTTTGAAGTATCACTATTATCATAATTATTGGGATTTCAGATGCCATCTATTAGAGGATATTTTCAGTGTCCCACTATAAATCTTTCTCCATTGATCTTTAAAACACGCAAAAAATCTCTGACATAAAAGAGAAACACACACATATACGGAGGATCAAATGAGAAGCTAAATATATATTGAAAAGTGTGAGAATCACTATGATTTATTTTTTTAATATTGATTCACCAATTTTTAAATATATAAAAATGAATCATCAATTCACTGTTTTTCTTACATTGATTTATTAGTTTTATTTAATATAAATAATGAATCAATTTACAAAATTAGCGAAGCAACAATTCACTACTTTTCTTACATTGATCCAATAGTTTTTTACTATAAATAATGAATCAAAATTAAAAATAACCAAATCAATTTACAAATTTAGTGAATTGTAGTGCCTCTCACTTCTCAAAAAATATTTAGCTTATCACGATAACCTAATTATATATATATATATATATATATATATATATATATATATATATATATATATATATATATATATAGGGGTGAGTTCAATGGAAAACCACTATGCACCTGAAAACTATGGAAACCTACGCATACCGTCCGATTTCATGCATTTCATGAAAAACAAGGTGGCATGATCGTAAATAAGGTGATGCATCACGCGAGATTTTGATGCATCACGCGAGAACTTTGATGCATCACGCGGCATTTCGATGCATCATGCGGGGAATTTGATGCATTTGTGGTGGTGCAGTGCGGTTTTCACAAGTTTTCCGGTGCATGGTGGTTTTCCATTGAACCTCCATCTATATATATATATATATATATATATATATATATATATATATATATATATATATATATATATATATATATATATATATATATATATATATATATATATATATATATGAAACAAATGATCTTTTGTGAACACTTGTTGGTATATATGAATGATTATATGAATTTTTATTTGTTCACAATGTTCACAAAGAATAAATTGTTTACAATAGATCTCATCCACACACACACACACACACATATATATATATATAGAGGGAGGTTCAATGGAAAACCACAATGCACCTGAAAACTTGTGAAAACCGCACTGCACCACTACAAATGCATCATATTCCCCTCGTGATGCATCAAAATCCCGCGTGATGCATCAAATTTCCCGCATGATGCATCAAAATCCCGCGTGATGCATCACCTTATTTACGATCATGCCACCGCATTTTTCATTAAATGCACCAAATCGGACGGTTTGCGTAGGTTTCCATGGTTTTCACGTGCATAGTGGTTTTCCATTGAACCCACCCATATATATATATATATATATATATATATATATATATATATATATATATATATATAAAATACATATCAGTGCATCATGTTGTGAATGTATTCACAATTTTTTTTTTTTACATAGACATATGTAAGACAACACTCTAGAATTATCAAAAAGAGTAATATTGAAATTCAAAAGATAAATCATGTGAATGGTAAAAAAAGATTATTTAAATGTGTGAATGATCATTCATTTGGATGACCATTCACAGAAATGTGCATGAACACTAACATAATCTTTTAAGGACACAGAAAGTGTGAATATATGTGAAATTCATATATCATGTGTATAACATTAATTTAAACATGGTTATGAGAAAATTTTTATAAAAAGTTCTTTGAGGGTGGTACATTCGGATGCACTTGATTTCGAGGACACACGCACTCTCTCTCTCTCTCTCTCTCTCTCTCTCTCTCTCTCTCTCCCCCCTATATATGTAGGTACGTATGTATGTAGATGAGATCATTACAGAAATTAAATTTAGTGTAGAACTGTAGAACCAACATTGTCCATAGATTAGATTAATTTAATGATCTTGATTAAGATATAAATTGTCTGATATCTGATTTCATTTCTAATTGATGAGAGGTAATCCTGATAAGATATTGGGTCTAATAAGAGAATTCAAGAAGCTTGTTTTTTTTTTTTTTATAAATGATTTGATTCTATTAATTTTATTAATTTTACATAAATATTATATCTATTCTTAGAGCACATGTTTTTACCCATCAAAACAATAGTAATATATTTTATAAAAATTGTAATCTATATATATAATAAAAGAGAGCATCAAATGCATACGTGTTGGCTCCACATTACACCACAAAAGATAAATACAACATTTTATTATTAAAATAAAAGATAAATACAATTTATTATTTCTAAAAAGATAAATACAATTTATAGTTTTTAGAATAAAATAAAATAAAAGATAATACAATTTATTATTTCTAAAAAGATAAATACAAATTATAAATTTTAGAATATAATAAAATAAAATATAAATACAATTTATTATTTCTAATATTTATAAACATTAATAAATAATTAATTTTATCCACTATTTTACATTATCTAATTATGTTATTTACCATCATTATTTATTTGACATTTGATAAATTTTAGCTAATTTAAATCTACGCTTAAAAAAAGCCTTAAATTATATAATTTATCTATAAACTTCAAATAAAATATTAAAATAAATAAAATTTTATTATAAATGAAAAAATACAATATTATTAAATAAATCTAGAAAAGATAAATACACTTTATTATGTCTAATTAAAAAACCTATTTTGTGTTATAAATTTTTTAAAATATATTAAACATAAATAAAGATCACAAACAATATTAGATATAAGTAAAACGTAAACATAATACAACATTAATAAAATCATATTTTATAACATTTTATTTATTGTAATAAATTATGTATAAACATTAAGTAACTACTATTAAAAATTAATTATTACAAATATAAAATACAATACTATTATTTTAGTTTTTTAATAACATTTAAGATTTATATGTTTTTTTAATTTTATGTTTACATAAACTTTATATAACCAATTATTTATTAAAATTTATCCACGTAATACGTGGGTACATAAATTAGTTAAATGATATAACAATTCATTTGAATAAGAAATACATAATCATCCATTACTTTTTAATGCAAATACATCAATATCCATATACCAATAACAAGATTCAAGAAACAAAATAGCTACACAATTTAAGATTTAAGTAAGAACATTCAAGTAACACATATTAACACGATTAACATGATTCAAGTAAGAACATTCAAGTAACACATTTTAACACGATTAACAAATTAGATACACAATTCAAGATTCAAAGATGAACAAATCATAAATTATCAATATAACTTATCAAATGGAATTTATCATTACATGACTCAACTTATCAAATCAGATTAAAATAAATAAATTATCATGATCAAAATGAATATCATTATGGTTTACTATGTGGAATTTAGTAACAACGGCCCAACTTATCAAATTAAATAAAGGAAATATTATATTTTGATCTAAAATATGATCACTGTAATATATTATACTTTATACATGAAATCAATTTTTTTTGAAATAGACTCCACTTATCAAAGTAAATAAGGGTTTACTATGAAAAAACCAACATGTTTTCAAGTTTTTTTCGTTTTCGTCCCTCTATGTTATTTTTTTTTTCTTCATAAAAACTTCAAGTTAATATAATCTTTTTGGTTTAGTGAAACTTAAACATTAGAAGCCGATTATAATTAGTAAACTAGGTTTTAAAAAACTGAAAAACCGGGTTTTAATGTCAAAATTTCACTAAACCAAAAAAAAAAAAAAACTTAACTTAGAGGACTTTTGTGGAAAAAAAATAACATGGAGTAATGAAAACGCAAAAACATGTTTTTTACATAATAAACCCACTAAATAATGAATAATATAGTTTGATTTAATAATGATCATTGTGAGTTTTTTAAAACGAGATTTTCTTTTGTGCACCATTTGTAGTTTACATTGTATTATATCTGAACAATTTAGATATAATATAATGTGATTCCTTAATAAGTGTTAGATTAGCGATGTGTCACAAGCGTCAAAGAATTAGTAATACCCTTACCTTACCATCCAGCCAGAAATAGAAATAGGAGTCTCATAGGCACAATAATAACATGATAAACAAAACTTAAAGCCTTTCTCTTTCTCTCTTCCCTTTGGAATTCTGCATATGCATGCCATCATGCATGTCTTATAGAAAATTATTATTATGATTAAACAAGTACATTGAATTAACTTAACTATAATGACTCGAACAAAAATAATCCCACCCACAAAATGACTATGCATGTTCCCTTTGGGTGTGACAAATAAACAACTAAACACTATCCAAAACCAAATATTAGGCGATATCATTTGCCTCAAACTGAAAGCATATCACTCAATAAGACAGCACTCTCTGGAGTCTGACCATCTTTCCATACCTTAAAGTCGGGCAAGAAGTAGCCTGCATCACTCCATTGCTTCAAATCGTTTCTTGAAACGGGACCTTGCATTTTTCCTTGGGGGTCCCGGTAGAACCATTTTGGACGATAATTTCCGTACTCGTCCTCTTCTTCTTGTGTTATCTCTTCATCATCACTTAACTCGATCACCTCTGTCACGTTCAACTTTGATGCATGACCTGAACTTGTGTTCTTATCAATCCCCTGAAAGCTTATCAAGTGTTCTGCAGAACTTACCGATGGCATTCCTCCAGCACCCCTGTTCTCCATCAACCCTCTATTGACTTCATCAACTCCAACAAGTCCTGCCTGTAGTTCTGCATAAATACATCATGTTTAAATCAAGAAACAATACGATCCTTTAAGCATTATATATGCATAAGGTGTTTTTGTTAGAGTGAATACAAACGAGAATTTTTACATTGTTTTTCCAACAATAAGAATGAGAATACACTAACCAAAAAAATTGGATTCAATTTTCTTTCCAGATTTATAGTGTTTACTCAATTCTCTACCAAAATGTGGTGGCGCAAATGGCAGTTCCCCTCCTCCTGCCTAAATAGTAGAACTAGAAATAGAAGTCGGAGCCTGAGATCCCTAAAAGGACCTATTATTATTATCAAGTATGACTTATGTTACGGCTATCAGAGTGAAGAACTTGCTCGAGGGAAACGGACAACGACCTTCAACTCCCAAGATATATCAAATAATATGCATGTTGCTCTCAAGAAGGATCGGAGTTGTTTTCCTTCGGTCCATAAACGCAGGAATCATGAGACAGCATACATTGGCCGATGAGGCTAGTATGGCCCTGCTTCTGTGACCGGGGAAATGAGAATTCCTGGGATTTTGCTTTTGAGTAGATTTCCTTATTTCGATAGCTGTTTCAAATAAATATTAATCTCTTTGTAATTTTAACCATAATCCGATATTAATAGGAATCGCTAGTGCAGTCCTGAACATAGGTCATTCTTGGACTACTTTTCTGTGTTTGTGTGTGTTTTACTTCTCATACTCCTTTTCTCAACACTTGCCTCCCAATTAGGCATATCTCTCTCATATATGGAACTTGACTTGACACTCAAGTCTTGTTGCATTTCATTCATAGAGGGAGCTCTCCTTGGAACTTGGTATATTTGATGAGATCATGCAAGTCTCTCTTATCTCCTTAGTGCAATCTTTCTGGAATGAAGGCCATAAGAATTGGAATATAGTATGTTTGATAGTTTAGATTAGAAAAAATGAACAAAAATTAATTTAAATTCAACCAAAATCTATGGTTGAAAGAATTTGTCAACCTAACTATTTGTAATGAAATTTAGATTCGAACATTTCACAACCCACATTCTTAGCCAACCCTAAACACCATTCTATACCCCACCCCACTAAAAACACTAATAATTAAAATTTTAATTTTCAAATCCTTCAAATTTAATCCCACAAGCCAAACGGGGTTTATAAGTTCGAAAAGAGAATGGAAACCATCGTATTTGGTTAGTGTATTCTCGTTCTCATGATTAGAAAAATAGTGTAAATCTCTTCATTTCCATTCTTTACGATTTCATCATACCAAACACTATCTCATCGTATACAAATCACCACATCAAAATACAAAGACTTTGATTAAAATATAATCCCATCGCCCCAAAATAAATGTCCACCATAAAAACACACAGTTTTAAGCATGTACAGTAATTACACCTTTGTAATGACTAAATGACAATTTTACTCTTAGGTGTTGTTCTTTTACATAAGTGATAAGTAGCTGAAAAATTATTGCAGTATTTATTGATAAGTAATCTACATTAAATTTTGTATTTACTAAAATATATCAAGAACCTACTGCAGACAAACTTGACTTGATGAAGATGCAAAGAGATCAAACATGGAGTTCCTAACACTATGTTCCAGATATCTCTCGATTATTACAAGGATGAAAACTTGATTTCTAACCAAAGTACATTACATGTATATTTGGTAAGTTCAATATTAATCCAACATTTTCTTGAATGTTTCCCTTTTATCACACATGGAGTCGTTGAAGGGATTGATAGAAAGGACTGATAGCCTTTACTGATTGTAGAAGTTGCCCTCCCCCAACTAACCAGATAAGTGTGAGATAAGTGCAAATTACCACTTATTACTTGTCTTAAAGCAACTGACTTATAGCCTTACTTCCCTTATTCGGTAAGTGAAAGGGTTCTATACACATGCAGTGGGTTAATTAATTAAGACAAATGGCACATACTAGTTATGTACTTTTGCCAACGTTTTCATTAATGCTACACATTCTACTCATTTTAATCATTGTACTTTTTAGATTGTTCCAATTTAGTACTTCTATACTACCGAAACCAGTTGTCATTAAGGTCTATGGGTGTAAGTGAACCGAACTACTCAAACTCGACTCATAAAAAGCTCGAGGTTAAATTGGAGGTCATTTAAAAAACGAGCACATGCCCGAGAACGAGCTTTACATATTAAGGTCATTTAGCCTCTAAATCTAAATAAGCTCATAACAATTACATTAATATAATATAATAGAGATATTTGTGCAAAAAACCCTCAAGTTGGATCATTTTTGTGATTAAAACCCCTAAGGCCCTAACCATTTTTCACTGCACAAAAAACCCCCAACCGGTAAAATCTCACGGAATTGGGATATTACCGATTGTAACCGATTGAAAATCATAGGCCACCGTCGACAAAGTAAATTCCAAAAAAAAAACACAGATTTAAACAAAAAAATCAACTAGAAATATGAATTTAAATCATAAAACAAAGACAAGTCAGTTAGCTGAAAAGAAGGTTCGTTGGAGATGAATGGTTGGTAACCAGTTCATCAGGTTGCAAGTCATTTTTATAATTTTTAGTCAGTTGAGGGTTTTTTGTGCAATGACAAAAGATTGGGGGTTTTAATCACAAAAATGGTCCAACTTGAGGGTTTTTTACACAAATATCTCAATATAATATATAAGTTAATTTAAATAATCAATTATATAATAATATAACATAACATTACATTAAATTAAATAACATATGCTATGTAATATAATTAGATAAATTATTAACAACTATATAATTATAATAATCTTTATCTAAAATAAATACTACTATTAAAAGAGTAAAAGTTTGTCATTTGTCATCTTCTCCTTTAATTGGTCACTTGTCATTTTCTCAATTTATCATGTCATTTACTACAATCTAGTTTAAATCTAAATCAAATTAAAACCACTCCATTAAAATTCAACTTAACTACTTTAATAATATTTTAACCAAAATTATATAAACTCTAATTTATTTTTATTATTATCATCATTATTTTCTATATATAATAAATAAATATTTTTAAATATTATTATTAAGTCAACCCATGTAGTACATAGGTATTAACCTAGTATATAATAAAGGAGCATAATAATTGCCACATGGTGCTCTCGGTGCAACATATTATTGATTTTCTGCAAATTTATCATCATTAAAATATAAATTAAATTTAAATAAATCTAAATCTCAATATAATATAATCAATGCTTATCTATATATCTGATTAAAAGTTACTGTAACATCAATCTAATCTAAATTAAATTTTAATTTACATCCAAATCTTATCTATACTTATCTATATATTTAATTATAAAAATATTTTAATGTTTATAGATTTATTTAAAATAAAAATATAGATTCTACAAACAATATAAATATGTAAAAGTACCATCACAAATTATACTGATATATATATATATATATATATATATATATATATATATATATATATATATATATATATATATATATATATATAATTAGCTACTATTCACATATATAATTAGCTACTATTCACATATATGACTATGCTATTCTTGTATTTAAAAAAAAAAAAATTAATATTTATGTGTTTTAATTTGAAGTTTCTATATATTTTATGTAAATGAATTTTATTAAAAACATCCATATAATACATGAGTTAATAAACTAGTAATAATAATGACGAGTCGAGCTCGAGCCTATAAAATCACCACGAGCTAAGCTCAAGCTTTAAACTATTAAACGAGCCAAGCTCAAGCCTTAGCAGGCTCGAATCGTTTATATACCTAGTTATCACTGCTAAATTGTTTCACCACCACTTCTCTTGTACTCGCTTGATCGTCGTACTTTTCTCTGTGGATATTCTAATTTAGTACTTTTGCAGAACTCCTCCCTGACTTCACCGCATTTTTTAAACATTTTTTTTCTTGTTAAATCACACATGCACCATCTTAATCTACCATTTGACGTAAGAATCATCTAAAACAAGTTACGAATGTATAGCTTATGTTTTAAGAACTTAGTATTCCGTCAATTTAGGTATGAATCATATACCATTTTCTAATTTCTTTACATACATGTGATCGGTTTCAAGCTTGCTATTTTAAGTACTAGTAATAGTATTGTATTCCAGTTTGATGATTTAACAGTATATTTAATGAAGAGTTGACGTTAGGATTTCAGTAATTAATATCGAAGCTTTAGTTTTGAGTACTTTTTTATATGATGAATTGTAAGTTCAATAGCAGAATTAAGATGATGTGTGTGTTAGTGAACAAAAAAAATACAAAAAAAAATAAAAAATAGAAATGAGGTGGTGAAGTTGCCGGAGAAAAAAGGGATCGCCAGAGATCAAAGTACAATGACTGGACCTGAACTGAAAAAGGAGTATGACTAAATGAGTACAATAAAAGTGGTCATGAGGTTTTACACGTGCCAACCAGATTCCGAACATATTAAACTGGAACAGCAAAATAAGTACAACTAAAGAGTAAATAAGACTACTTGGCATAAATAAAACATTGGTGAAAGTACGTTAGCTATTACACGTCAACAACTCAATAAAGTACGTACCTGCAGCTTCTGGACCACGGGATGGCAATGCCTGATCTTCACCTGTGGGAAACGGAACATCCATACACAAGTGGACATGTGAAGTATTCGACTGTTCTATATCCTGTACATGTTCTTCAGGATTATCTTCTGGCTCTGATGTATCTGCAATCACCTTTGGAACCTCAGCCAACAACTTTGACTGCTCAGATGGTGTTTGGAGTCGCTTCCTTCTTTCTAGATACTCAAATAATGTAAGAGCTAAAGCAAGTAAAGGTTTCCCAAGCATCTAAATATGTTTATATATCAAGAGGGACCCATGTGTTTCTGAAAAAAAACTATCACCATCTTATTACAATTACTAAATTGTTAATTTATTACATTGCTGGTCCATGTTGGAACCAGACATATACTCCCTCCGTCCCAATTTAAATGTCCATAATTCTATTTTAGTTTGTCCCAAAATAAATGTCCACTTCCAAAAGTAGATTATAACAATTCATTAAATTCCAATAATATCCTTATGTTTGTAATGTAGTTATCCTTTTCAAAATTTGATTAAATACATAAATAAGGGTAAAGTTGTCATTTAAGTATATAGAATAACAATAATTACCCACTTTTCTTAAACTGTGTGTTTTTGTCCAGTGGACATTTAAATTGGGACGGAGAAGTATAAATTAATTGAGGTTATTAATTGATCCGAGTATTATTTATTAAGGTTATACTGTACTACATAAAATCAACACAAGTAGTTATGGAGAAATAGGTAGACGCTACCTGCAACAAATGTTGACACAGACTGCGCAAAGTAGATCCAAAGGCACATCAAATTATTCCAATGTTGTAGAAATCGCTAGGCGGGAGTCGGCCGGCCGACTGGGGACTAGGGAGTTGTCGGATTGAGATTTTTTATATGTAAATTTTAGAATTATACATACAACATATTTATAAATACTCAAATATAAATATAATTAATCATAACATCTAAAAATATGTTTTATAAGACAACCATAATTGTTAAAATCTTCAAATACACATGCTTCAAAGTTCAAATATAGAATTCTAGTTCATTAATATTATACTTAGAATGTTAGATGGATGCTTCTTGATCTTCTTTACCATATTATCTGTTTTTATTAAAAAAAATTTTTTAAAAAGCTGACTTTTGACCCGCCTAGAACCGCCTAGCCCGATTCCGCCTAGACCAGTCCGATCACAGGCAAGTCGTAGCAGCACTCCTCCGATCAGCGCCTCGGCGCCGCCTAGGCCGATTTTTACAACACTGAATTATTCAAGGCAAAAGTAAAAAAACAGGACATCAACCATACAAAATTGTGTTTATACATCATAAAAGGATATTCTTTGCGCCATCCCTTCTCATTAGCTCGATCAATGAGGTTTTGCAGATAGGCAAGTTCTCTAGGAAGCCACTGTTATCATATCATTAAGCTCAATTATACATCAGGATTTCAGATTCCTACTTTTCCCTTGTTTGTAAGTTGGTGTAAAGCATAAAACTTAATCGTTAAGCATCTTTAGGGATTGATAAAGGTGTTCTCGGGTTTATAATGAGGATTAGCTGACCTTTAGTCTTTTGACAAAGATGACTTCTATTTGTAATGTTCTTGCATAGACTGCTATTTGTCATTGGAGAGCGAGTTACAAATCACCAATGCATTTCTTAATGTTCTTAATAAGGGGAATGTATATGTACAAGCCTCCTACTTTTTTGGTTCTCATTTTTTTGTCAACCTCTTAAAACTAATTTATATATTATGCATTGTCACGTTTATGAAAGAAGCTTCTGAGTTATGCATTTGTACATTGTACATTATGCATGGAAATTAATTTATACACTATACTTTATGAAAGGAGCTTCTGAAAAAGTTAGAAGTAGCAGAAATTAGGATGTTGCGTTAGTCATGCGGAAAAACACTGCTCGATAGGATACGGAATGCAACTATTGGGAGATGCAAGGATCTCTGAAAAGCTGAGAGAGACAAGGTTAAGGTGGTAATGTGGTATGAATATGTACGAAGGAGGTCGCCTTCAGCACCAGTCCAGAGGGTGGAGTTTTGACGGTGGAAGGCACGGGGAGGAGGGGAAGACCAAAGATGATGTGGGAAGATAGAGTGAGGTCAGACCTGAAAGATCTAGAACTTTCTCAAGGTGGAGCCGTGGAGGACGACTATTAGAGTGGATGAGTAGAATTGGGTCTTAATCACATTCTTAGGGGGCAAGCTATTATATCACCATAGGACTATATGTTTATTAATATGGTAATTAATGTTTGTTTGCTAAACCATAAGCTCTCAATTGTAAACATAGGATAAGATCTATTTCCCAGCGTATACATTTTATTTGATACTAATGCTTGCAGTCCCAAGTTGCACGTGTTGTCCTATCTTTCTTATGTAGGTTATACAGGTTATGCTAGTCTTTTGCATAGCTACTGCATACCGCATGCCGGAGGTCGTCTGTGACGCAGTCGCCCCACCTTTGGTGGGGGCAAGATTATCGACATCTACCTCCCCTTACCCTATCAACATGGGATCAGCGTTTGTTGCTGTTGCATTGCTCACATGTATTCTGCTTTCTTCATGTCGAACTGCTTTGGTCTATTCTGTTGATGATCTTGTGGAAGCATGTTCTTGCCATGTTGAATTTGAGTGTTTGTTCAAGATATGGAAAGCCTCTTGACAACTAAGTGAGATATCGAGTGCAGATAAACTCCAATAGTCTAGGCCTCTAGGGGTATGATTCTATAGAGATCCTAGATATTCTCTTAAACTGAAGAAGAGCGTCCGGTTTCATGTTTTTTCCTAAATCATTTCTCTTTGAAACTTTTACAACATCTGTTGCATTCAAATTGCAGTTTTTCCATCTGCTTCCTAATAGATGGGAGCATGCTTTGAAAAGGCGCAAAACCAAAAATATATATTTGTATACCCTATAAACATCTATGTGGTACTCACAAATAACCCAGATGCCAGAGGTACTATTCCCCCTAAGACTAACTTTAAATGGTAGCTATAGTGCCTGTAACTGTTGTTCACTGCTACATGCCTACAGGTATGATTTTTTATTGTGGTTTCTTTGCAAATGATATTTTGATATCATGTATGTTAGCAAGCTGTCCAACAAAAAGGGTTGAAAGGGCACAAACAAGATGCTTACAGAAACAGCCCTCATGTAAATTGGAAGTCAATGCTATCATATTGAAGTCGGTGGATAGAAATTTGCAATCAAGCACACATAGCAAGTTTGAAAATCACGAGTGAAGTTAAGTTGAATTGAAAAGATTTGGTTGCAAAAGGACCTAACATTTAATTTATTTAGTTGTGATATAATATTATTGTGTTGCTAGTGTAGTAGTGAATACCAATTGCAGTAGGATGAAGACTGAACACAAAGCCAGCAATAATACCGTGTGGACAAAATGGTTCACATTGTGGTTAGCTCCCATCGACAAAATGAAGACAATACTAATTTAGTCAGATTCACAAATCCTCCACTGTATATATATATATATATATATATATATATATATATATATATATATATATATATATATATATTGATTATTTGATTATAAGTAAATTAAGTAAAGATGCACTGAAATTTAAACAAAAAGAACATTAGCATATCCCAAAGTTTCCAAGGCGTTTAAGGAAAAGTTCTTCTAAACTAAGCTCATATGGTAAATTAACTTACATCTTTTGTAATATCCTCATGCAAGAGTTGGGCTTTCTGCTCAAATTCCACCTACCAAAGAAGCCAATGAACTCATATTAGAAACTATCTAAGAACACGCAATAACAAACAATGATAGAATGAAACTGACACCACCTTCACTAAGACAACAACATACATACAAGCAAAATGCAATAGATAACAAACAGGGAAATCTAATCAACCAAATAGAGTAATAGACAAATAGAATGCCTTCACTAAAATTTCAAATTTTAGCTAACTCATCTCCTTAATATTTTAAAAAAAATGAAAGCCTCACAATTTGTCAGATTAATATCACATGTGTTTATGTTACATATCTATCTCAGGAAGGAAGAGTCAAGAATAGTCAACAACTAAAATCAAATGTATAGTATAACCTTCACAAGTCAAAACTTTCCAAAGTTTTATGAATATATAAATATTAAAAGATCATAACTCTTTATGGTAAGTACCACACGGGCAAAAGACATAAACTTACAACAGTAGGCCTCTTAAGCAAACCATCCTTAACTCTTTGACATAGGTCCTCACATTCTTCCTGCAAGAAAAATGACAACACCAAGCAAAGAAAATTCAAATTTATGCTAGACGTGTCGCCTATATTGTATTTAAATTATCGTAAAACTGTCACCTATACCACATTCCGATCTACAAAACTTCAACAATAGCAAACATGTGCATATGTCTTAAGAATTGGGAGCAACAAGCATTAGAATGATATAAATATATACATACATCCAATTGGCGATTACTCAAAGATCAAATTGCTGATACAGCAAATTGGAGAATGTAATGATTAACCGTAAACCCTAGTTATATCATGAGGAACTTGTCAAGGAACCACTAATTGGGTGTTTTGATTCTATTGGATCTCCTATTGACGAGTAGGTTCAATCAAACATTCACCAGTTATGCTCGAGCACGATGTTATGGCAGAGGGACGATGTAGATCCCAGGGGAGTACCAGTGTAAATTGTGCATGCATGTGGATATTGCATCCATTGGCTTGTTCAACTTACCATTTTGATATTTTATTTCACTTTTTGTTGGCTTTAAAACTCTGTACTTGCTAACAAGTTTGTTTACCCTGGTGTTTTTATTTCTCCTGTATAGCTCCTGTATGGATGCAATGTGAATCTTAGGTAACACCTGTTCGAGTTTGACATTGGTATTATAGCTTTGTTTCCGTTCTCAGAAATCAGAACTTAGGTACACGTGACAGTAGCTTATAGAAGGTACTTTCGCATAGCATTGTTCTTACTTCTTACTAATTGGGTCAGGGTGTACCAAGTTAGTGGTTTATCGTTTACAGCAATTTTACACCAAATTTTCAAGGTTAACAAATTGTACCAATTATGCGTAACTAGCATTGTTTTTACTTTTAAAGGCCCAATAGGCACTGCAAATGAATTGAGAACTGTATGAAATAGCACATGAGATTGTGTTTGGACACATTGTAAAATATTGTAGCCTAGAAACTATTAGGTCTGTCTTTGTTGTGGCTTGATAGAAAATTAAAGGACCTTATTTTTCTCGTCAAATATTGCAAACTAGGCTTCAACTCTTGTTTTGGTTATAAATTTGGTTGTAATTTTAAGTTTATTTCAACTTACATTCAAACATAAACAGGCTTCTTAAGATAGTACTTCCTTATGAGCATCTAGGCACCACCTAGAATTCTGATTTGGTCTTAATCAGCGTGTTGTACCAACCAGCATCTGCGCAGACGGCTGCTTATTCTGACATTTCATATTTAAAACGTTGTTCTATAGGTATTATAACAAGTTCATACGTCTGGATGATCCCTTGAAATGAACTCCATTCCCAGTAGATATCACGGACCTTACATTGGACATCATTAAACAAATGATGATTTACTGTACTATTCTTAAAAATGAAAGTTTATACTAGGATAAAAGATATACTATCTCCAATTCTCCATTCTCATTATAAGAAAATGCTTCAGCCTTCAGATAGGAACCACCATAAACATATCTAACTTTCAAATTTCCAAGTTAATAATTTAGATTAGTAAATAAATAACATTTTTAAAACATTGTGTAGGTTATAGATTAGTTGAAAAATAACACATGATTCGACTGATTTTAAATAATGAAACAATCCCAGTGCACTTTAAACCATGTTACAAATGTTAATTACCTTAGAGAAGTCATCATCCGACAGCGTGCATATAGGTATGTCTTTTATCATGTTTGGAACTTGAAGGAGAACTTCATGTACATCACCAATTCCAAGTACATCTTTTACCCCTGCATAATAAAAAATAGCCATTATAAAAACAAGGATCTGACAAAGTTTACAACAATCATAATGATGGTCCCGTTTCATGATAGCAAATAACATATTTCGAATTCCCTTTTGATCTATACACACACACTCTCTCTCTCTCTCTCGTTATTTTTCCCATAAAAAAGAAGAGCAAATTTACAATCACTCAGAATCTAGGACAGTAGAATAATTTGACTTTTTTTTATACATGCAAATGAAATAACATTTAATTAAATAGTAAGTAAATTTCTAGTTTCTTTAATCAACCAAAACAGAGAATATATCCTCTTCAGGATAAAGAGGTATGGTAACGGTCTAACTCCAACCAAAAGAAATGATAAAAATCCATGAGAGAGATACATAGATGGTTCATATTACTGTGTTTTGCAATCTGCATGCTTGACAGATGCTCAAAACTCAATTCATCTTCCAGAAATTATAACTGTCGTTGAATTATACATAGAGTACTGATGGATCAAGGTAAATTGCATTGTAAACAAACTTATATCTTGCTTGAGATGCCCAATCAAGAACTTAACGAATGCACAATTATTATAATTTGTTTAGCATGTTCTCTTTAGTTCATAGATTACCAAAAAAACCAATGCTCAAATCAAATTCTATCGTAGCAAGCGAGGCAAGGCCTCGTTGATGCTTTCTTACATATTAAGAGAAAATAAAATGAAAAAGATCTTTCATTTATTATATTATTAAGCTTCACCAGCATCTACAAGAAACTTAAAAAGGCGCAGGGACCTGAGATGGAAAAGGTGGCCAAAGCAAACTCTTAAGGTTGATATCAAGACAAGTGTTTTGACTACTAGTGAATTACCTACAATAATACAGCTGAAAGTAATGTTCTAATTTCTCAAATATACTTGTCTATTAAATCTAATGGATGCTTCTTAATGATATGAAAATGAAATTTGATATCAAGACAAGTGTTTTGACTACTAGTGAATTGCCTGAACGATAATACAGCTGAAATGTAATGTTTTAATTTCTCAAATATACTTGTCTATTAAATCCAAAGGATGCTTCATAATGATACACATGTCTAGTAAACCCAATGGATGCTTCATAATGATATGAAAATGAAACTTGAAAGTACGTAGGTGTTCTTAAGTCTAATATAATAATGTAGCAGAAACAGAATGGCTATTTGTTACTTTGCATGCGAGAGAGATCATATAAACAGTGAATATGGAAACTTAAATACACCTGTAACTGGAAAGAGTTGATGGGAGTTCTTCTGAGAGTAATCATTTGGGTCAGACTTTATCCTGATGTAACTACCTAATACTTTCCCTTCAAAGCTCTCAGGGTGCTTAACAAGCTCCTGAACTAAACTCCTCTTCAAATATAAAAGCTTTATGTTTTCTGGAATGATAGCTGCAAAGTAGCTTAATGGAGCCTCTGGTGCTTTTTTCTTTTGATAGTGAGGTCTTTTCTCTGAACTACATACCTTCTGTTTCTTGTCTGTTATATTTATATCCTCATATTCTTCTGAACTGTACATAAGATCATCCTCAGAGGAATCATGGTTCTCAGCAAAATGTGAGTTCAACAGGTCATGTATCTTAATTCGAGGCACTGATTTCTTTCCGAAAAGAGAACGAAGCCTCTCATCACAGACAACCTTTTTCTTTTTCATTGGATGGAGAAGATTGAATGTATGCACATATTCGTTGATGATGGTAGTCACGTCATACTGAGAGAGCTGTGAACCAGTGTCCTTGCCAATTGATTGAAGAAACTCAATTAATGATTTAGAGGCCCACCCAACAAATTCCAATTTCTTTGGCTTTACTTTTCTCTTATGCGTCATGGGAATCGGTGTCTGATCATTTGGCTCCTCCACCCAAAAGAATGACCCCTTCCCCTCTCTCTTATCCATACCAGCATAAGAATAGAAGAAACAGTCCTCAATACCCTCAACTAAAACATAAATCAGTGCATTAACAGGAAAGCTCTTAACAGATGGACAATGGCTGCATCAAATTCATCACATCGTCCAATCTAGCCCTTGATTGGCTGTTGCAGTTTAAAGAAAAGACAGACACTGCACTGTCAGATTACAGTAGGAATGTACATTGACTAAGAAGGTTCTACATAAAAGATAAATACCAGGTAACTTTAAGTTCATAATAAGTGGCATGAGCATAGAGTACTTTCCTTGAAAGGTTACATAAATAAGTTCATCACCTTTTAAAAGAATGTATAGATGCAAAACATTCAAAAAAAAACTATTACTCAACTTGTTTCCTTGTAACTAATGAAGTTCCGCATTAGCACAATATAATTTACAAGAAAGACCTTGGTATATGAAACTTGAAAGAAAATCATTTTTAGCAAACAAAGATACCACAACAAGCATGCAAATATATAATGGGTACAAATTGTCTACTGTTTATCGTAACTCTCATGCTTAGTTATTCTACATTGCTCCTTCTTCTGATCTTGATTTCTTGCCTTATTGAACTGACCTTTGTCCCCTCCTTCCGTTTTTAACTCACTTAAAGTACATTTCTGCTCTTTCCCAGTTCTAGGCTTAGACATAAGAAAGGCTATTTGATACTTATCCATGTGCAACTCCATGTTGGATTTGAATATGGTGCCTCACCTGTCTATGTTGTAAGAAAAGCTGTAAAATGATCATAGAGGATCTGTGTTCAACACCGAAGTATCCCGTGCAGTTTTGTGCTGAGCTTCCTGATTATGTCTTCAGTGCTACAACATAACATCTAAGTTACTTTGTGTTATAACTTGTACGAAAAATCTGATGCCTACACACCCATGTCTCCTATGAGACTTGAACCCAACCTCTTTATTGTGGTGATGGAACTGATACCACTTGGCCTAAAACAGTCTGTGTTGATTATCAAGTAACAGGTTATTATCCATTTGTTCCAACAACATAGTTGATAGTTTGCCTTTGACCAATTGCTTTTTACTTCAAAACTAATACTTTTGCAAAAAAAAAAAAAAAAAAAAAAATTCTTAAATTGACGATACAATAATGACTTTTTAAAAAAACAGCAACAGCAACAAGCCCCAAAAACCATGAAGATGGTGTAGGGGGGTAGGAATCAACACTCTTGCCCCCACCTTGAGTGGGTAACAAAAATGACCTTCGACATGCGGTAACCATATTTTAGACCTGCATACGAGACATGTAAAGAGACGCAACTTATGGCTATAAAGATTAGTAGCAAATGAAAAGTAGCCGTAAAAACAAAAGCATGTCACATCTAATAGATAGTGGGAACCAGAACCCAGTAAAATTAAAAATGTAAAGATATACCAGAATCACAAAACCAAAAACATTGGGTGAAGTGTCAAAACCTAAGAAGACTCTTTTCTGGTATGAAGAACTGTAGAAATATTTGCTACTAGATATTATTTATTTTCACGCTGATGAGAAGGCATTTCTAGCATTCTCAATGTGGTTCATGGTACAAGACACGGACTTCCTTGAAACATTCTAATACGATACACATTTCTAAACACTTTCCAGATGTCATAAATTTTATCAATGTATTTCATTCTCAGCACAAATATACACCCTCAACTTAAATGTGCCATTAGCGAAGTATATTCGAATGCTGAACTGATCACTAAATCGATATTCAATTTGACCACCTAGCATATAGGTATGAATTGAAAGAGAATAGCATCATATAAAACCGTCAAACCCGCAACACCACTCCTAAGAAAATGGCAAAAGGTTGTCACGTTCTCTGATCCGAATCGGCAATTAAACGGTGTCAAGCATACATACCTACGATGAATGGAATTCCGATATTTGATTCCTTCTTGTTATTCTCCCTCTTGGATTTAAATTCCCGTTTCATCTTACCAACTGCGAGGTTGAAGTTTTAGGCTAAAACGAGAGACGACGCTACGAGAGAGAATTGGGGAGAGCGAGACATACCGTTTTTTTGCTTAGAACCGACGAGAAACCGGCAACATTTCGTTTATGTCCAAAGAACTGTTGTCGTTCTTTTACAGTATTTTATTAGGCCCAATTCAACCCGTCATACTTTTGAAACCCAGTCCAACCCAATTTGTAAAAGGATTAAACATTTAAAGTTTAAACATACAAAAATATTTTTTATTTTATTTAACAATTATTTCTCTTAACATTTATAACATAAATTTTTTTTTTTTTACTTTTTTAATGTTTATATCAACAAATGACCTGAATAACAATTTACCAGTCATATATCTTTATAACTGTTGAAAGATAAAATTTTAATGTTGTAAACATTTTAAAAAAATTGTTATTTTTGAAATTTAACCATTATTATTGTTGTTGTTTTATTTTTGTTTCTTTAAGCAATAATATAATTATAAGAGGCAAACCTAACAACCAACAATGAAATACAAACCACTTTGAGATACAACAATGATATGCAAGGTCCAAATCAATAAATAGATTGGTGGCAAATCCTGAAAAAGAAAGAACCATAAAAAACAGACAAAAAGACGCTAAAAAAATCTCTCACGAACCAATACAACCAAAACTCAATATTGTTATATCAAAGTCAATATAAACAAACCGAAACACCCTCACATTAATATGAGTATTTCAAGACAATTAATACTAATTCATACATAAATATTTTGCAAAATTATGATAAAATTAAAAATTCTCATAATCAACATGATTCCAAACACTTTGTATACATACACCGCAAAGTGTTATAAATCATGGATTAAAATAACAGGGGTTGATTATGTTATATACTTCAATTACATGTTAGTGGTTGGAAACTGTGTCAAAAGCTATACCAAAACATGGAGTTCCTAAACTTGCTCCCAAGAATATCTATCAACATAGTAGGGTCTTTACCCTTATCTGAGCCTGAAACTCTGAAAAGAGTATACAACTACGAGAAACAATATTGTTTAGTGAGTTACTAGACTAATATACAATGCAATAAATGAATGATCTCATGCAATGCTATTATGATATACGAAAAACGATAAACGACTACCAAATTGCGGTTACCATAGCACCACAAAGATTTATATAATATGTATAATTTGTAACGAATTGCCTCAGTATTTTTGAGTTACATAGATTTATATAAGTTGTGATGAATAATTTACAATATAAAATTAAATAAACATAATTATTTATACTATGATACAAAATGTAATCAGGATTGGGGGTCGGAAATTAAAGTGTTTCCTATCACCATCCCCGGTTAACTAGGGTTCGAGGATTCCACAATAAAGTCGGGGTGGAGTTACCAGTTCGGGGACTAGTTTTTTTTTGCTAAGCCTAATATTTTGTTAACATTATTTAAATTACAATTGATTGTGTTTAACTATAATTGATGTCTCATGCTTATTAGGGGTGTTACACAACCTAACTGGTAGAGATAACAACAAAGACAACTCTCTCGTGCAACTAATACAATCTTTCATAATATCATATATTCATATATACCCAGGGCCGGTCCTGAGTATTAGGGCGAGAGAGAAAAATATGCCCTTTAAAAGATTTTCATTCATTTCATTTACTTCATGATCAACATTTCGGTGTATATAGGAGTTTTTATCATTTTCATTCACATTATTTAGAATATATTCATTAGCCTCATGATCTAAATTTTTATTATTTTTATTTACTTGAGTATTTTTCTTATATTTATCTAGAAGTTTAGTTAAAGATCTACGTAAAGATTGTGCAAGTTATTGTCGTTTTTTTTTCTTCTTCTTCTTTTCTTCCTATTTTAGGCATTCGAAGGTTGTGAACTTAGAAACATGTTATGCAATTGTATAAACTACAATGAAATAATATCTTAAAAAAATAAGTGGTAAAATAGATAACACCCGAGTGTCTTTTTTTGATCCCTATTATTCTCTTCTTCTTCTCGTTAGTCAATCAATAGGGCAACAATCAACACCTACTAATTTAAGAAATAAAAAACAAATTATTGATTAGTGAGATAACAAGTTCATGTTTTCGATAAGAGAACGTCAATGATTAAATAATGAAATCAACATACTAATGTCAATATATAGATAATTTTAATGATTATAAAACTAATATTTCTTCTTATTCAAACCAAATCCTTAAGAAACTGGGTGCTGCCCTTGTTCACCATATTTGATATTCTTCATGCGCAATTCCACAGTTACATATATTGAAATAAGGTTTCTCTTTTTTCCAGTTGCTGTGTGTGTGTGTATGTATGTATGTATATATATATATATATATATATATATATATATATATATATATATATATATATATATATATATATATATATATATATATATATATATATATATAGAGGGGGGTTCAATGGAAAACCACCATGCACCGGAAAACTTGTGAAAACCGCACTGCACCACCACAAATGCATCAATTTCCCCGCGTGATGCATCAAAATCCCGCGTGATGCATCAAATTTCCCGCGTGATGCATCAAAATTCCGCGTGATGCATCACCTTATTTACGATCATGTCACCGCGTTTTTAATGAAATGCACCAAATCGGACGGTATGCGTAGGTTTCCATAGTTTTCCGGTGCATAGTGGTTTTCCATTGAACCCACCCATATATATATATATATATATATATATATATATATATATATATATATATATATATATATATATATATATATATATATATATATATATATATATATATATATATATATATATATATATATATGCAGCATAGTTTATGTATAACAATTAGCAAAACTAATAACTTCTTATAACTGAAGATTTCAAGTAAGACACTAATAATAAAGAAATAATGATTTTCGATTACCTCTCCAATCTTGACGTGCAACCGGTCCAACCGGATAGTCGTAATGAGTGAATATCGATCTCGTATTTCTCATGTTTGATTTATCTGTAACTGAATTTCCACTCTCGACGGTAAGCAATTCGAATTTCAAGTTCTTGTTGAGAGCCGAGAGAAAAGCGTGAACGCGTGACGAGTTTGTGAATCTTTGAATCGTTCAAATGTGATGAGGCATGATGTGTATGTGAATCGTTCCTTGTTTCTCGTTCAATCTCGCGACTTTGCTTTGACTGCTCCTGACTCTTCGAATTCTGGGTGTTGATTGAGAGAAAATCTCCCTCTTTCGTTGCCTCTGAATGCAGTATCTCATCTGTGGTGTGTAGGGCTTAAAATTGAACATAGTATAATGGACTTTGGGCATCAGAGTTTGATGCCCAGTTCGCCCCCCTATCGGGCCGGCCCTGTACATACTATATCTTTCTAAACCATAATATCATATTTTCACAAAAAGAAGTTCCTATTTCGGTATTTATGCAGTTTTTTATGTATCAACCAACATTAAAACTTTTTTCATTATAAATTGTCCAACTTATTATTACAACTAATAATAAAATTTCACGTACATGAAATAAATTTTCATGTTATCGCCTCTTTGTCAATCAGCTAAGAACCTCTTTATTAGAAGAACCCATTATAGATGCTCTAAGAACTATACATGTGACAATTTTAATATGACTTGGAACTATAACTAACTGAGAACCAATAGATCGATGATTTTGATATTCTAATTTAACAATTCTCTTTTAATTTGTATGTAAACTAATTTTAGTTTGTCACACTTTGTTCTTATTTTTTTTAGTTTATAGTAATATCCTATAATAATTTAATATCCTAATCAACTAAAAATACATAAGAAAGTTAATACACCTTCTCATTAGAAAGAGAAAATGTTAAAAATCAAAATCTATATTTAATTATACGATGTTTAAGATACCTTTGAATATTGTTTTGTCTAATTAACGATGTGTTTAGCAGGATAATTTTAGGAGTTTTAGCTTTTGCTATTTGAAAGATCAAACTCAAAAGCTCCATTTAATTTATAGAAGCTTGAACTTATGACTTGGAAATGAAAACTCTCAAAAGTCTTTCAACGATAAGCTACTTGAAGTAGCTTTCAAATGGAGTTTGAGTATTTAGTCGATCAAAATTATTTATTACCCCCTAATATTTATGAAGTCTAACTTTTAACTAGCATTAATGTTCTTTTATGTCAGTTGATACTAAAAATTACTACTACTTTTACTAAACATTTCTAAAAGATACAAATATTAAAACTCGCAGCTTATAACCCTAACTTAAAGTTTCAGTTGGTTGTGTCAAACATGTCTCAAAGTATTTAGAGAGATTGTGAAGAATTTGAAAGATTGCAGAGGTTAAATCCGATTGAGGTTTTCAAAAAAATAATCTTTTAATAATAATTACAAAGGATAATTGCGCAAAAAACCCTCAACTTGTCGGTTTTTTGTGATTAAAACCCCAAACCATTTTTTGTTGCTTAAAAAAAACCCCGAACTAACTAAAAATAAGTAAATCAATGTTTTATCAATGTGTAAGCGGTTATTAATTCTACGTGGAGCGGTAAATAACCTACGTGGAATAAATTTTAATTGTTGAAAACCGTTGCCAAGTATTACACATCATTTAAACCCTCGTTGATGTAATCCCGTTTAAAACTTACAATTAAAATTTTTCAACGAGGGTTTAAATGATGTGTAATACTTGGCAACCGGTTTCAACAATTAAAATTTATTCCACACAGGTTATTTACCGGTCCACGTAGGATTAATAACCGGTTTCAATTGGTTATCCATTGATAAAACTTTTATTTACTGAATTTTAGTTATTTTAGGGTTTTTTTTATTCAACGAAAAATGATTTGAGGATTTAGTCACAAAAAACTGACAAGTTAAGGATTTTTTGCGCAATTATCCCTAATTATAAAAGGACATGCCATGGTATGTGTCATATCATATCAATACGACACATAACCGGTAAAAATCAAAGATTAATTCAGAAAAATAATTTTTTTCTCTTTTTTCACACAAAGTAAAGAGTTTATTACGAGAAAACCAACATGATTTTACGGTCTTTGCATTTTCGTATCTTTGTGTTATTTTTTTCTATTATAGTCCTTAAGTTAATTTTTTTTTCTTGATTTTGTGAAATTTGACTATTAGAGTCCGATTATAATAGGTAAACCGGGTTTTTAAAAACTGAAAAATCATATTCTAGTAACCAAATTTTACTAACCAAAAAGAAAAAAAACTAACTTGAGGACTTTTCTGGAAAAAAATAACATGGAAGGACAAAAAGGATGTTCCACTGTTTTTTGGGGCCCGGACGAAAACGTATAAGAAGGCACTACACGTATACACGTACACACACATATTTACATGTGTGTGTGCAAACATATTTTTTATTTCCCCTTCGTCCATAAGTTAAAAAAATCAATCGTACTTTATTTACATTGAAAAATTGTGAAATTAAGGGCATGTGGAATTTTGGACCCTGAGCGGTCGCTCCTTTTGGGCGCCCTCAGGGTCAGCCCTAAAGGACGAAAACGCAAAAATCAAGAAAATATGTTAGTTTTTTTTTTCATAATAAACTCTAAAATAAAATGCTTAACTTAAACTATAAAGATTATAACTTTTTTTTATGTTTTTAAGGATTAGTCATTGATTTAAAGTTGCTTTTCTATGAGTTGATATTGAAAAAACCCAATCAACTTTTCTTATTTACTTGGAAACCAGTTTCAATAGTTAAAATTTATTCCACGTAGGTTATTTACCGTTCCACGTAGGATTAATAATCGGTTTCAACCGGTTACCCATTAATAAAACCTTGATTTACTGATTTTCAGTTAGTTTGGGGTTTTTAATACATCGAAAAATGGTTTGGGGTTTTAATCACAAAAAACTGACAATTTGAGGGTTTTTGCACAATTATCCCTTAATTTAATTATATTCCATTTCTATCAACCAAACAGCAAACAATGAAATGTAATTCCATTTATTTCAGCTTTTCATTCATTTGAGAGATTCAATTCCTTTTGAAAACATCATGTGAACCAAACACTTCCTAAGTTGTGGGTTAAGTGATTGATCAACTGCTAGTAATTAGCTACATCAATATATTTTAAATATTCTAATATTATTAATATAACTTACTTTATTAGTTCTATATATATATATATATATATATATATATATATATATATATATATATATATATATATATATATATATATATATATATATATATATATATATATATATTACAAAATGCTATTAAAATTTTGATATTGCAATACTCTAAATAAATAGATCGAGATAAAAACAATAGTATAGTGGCATTGACTTGAGTTTGTGGGTGGGTTAGCTAGGTTAGGTACATAACCGTAACACAATTGCATTGCAAAAGATTATATACATTATTTAGGCGCAAATCTGATCACCGACGTACACTAGTTTTTAGCTAGATCTGGGTGGAGCGGTTTAACTAACTAATTAACACTTAATAATTAATATTGCCTCCATCCATGCATGCATATATTCATTAATCATCGAGTGATCTGAAGAAAGCAAATTAAACTGATCGAATTGAAGAGAAGAAATATATATAATTTAAAACGATAAGTGGCTAGCTAGGTACATGGGGAACCATATCTGTCATGGGTCAGGGAGGGTCATCCTTTGGGATGGGAGTATCAGCAAACCTGCAGCGAGTGTGAGTGTGGGTGAGCTCATGTTAGAGCACCCACAACAAATGGTTGTGGAGTTTCAATCTCTCACAAACGGAAGCAAGCCTAAACCTTTGCCAGCAGACATGAAGCTCGAGAGTCACAAGGATTACATGATGCTGCCGATGGCCTGGAGATCATCAACTTATAATAAGGCAATATTATTTAAAGAAGAAGCACGCCATGTGGCTTATTACACCGGGTTTTTTCCGTTGCTGGCTAGGATATGTTGTCGTGTGAAAAAAGAGAAGCAGCCAGCAGTAGTAGCAGGATCAGTGTTATTTAGAGAGACTCTGGCACCGCCAGATTTTAATTTGAGCAGGCAGTTGTCTGGGAAAACTTATTGGAAGCCTTGTTTGGATACCATCAAGGAGAAGGGTAATGTCAAACCCAAGACCCGATTCCATTGCTTGCTTTAAATTCCAGTTACAAACCAATACTAATGATACATGTACGTATGTATAAACACTTTATTCACTGTGATCGAACAACTATTAAATGACTTTGAATCTTATAAATTTTGTTGTAGATACTACTCTTCTATTAATTTATGAATCTTGTTGGATCCTATAAATTTTGTTGAATCTTATTAATTTTATTAAATCCCGTGAATCTTGTTACAAACATTACTACTATGAACCTTTTACATGTTATAAATTTTGTTGTAGACAATTCTATGAACCTTTTGAATCATATGAATCATGTTGGAAACACTTGTTGATATATATATATGTATTTTTTTATTTGTTCACAATGAATAAAAATGTTCACAATGGATTTCATCCTTAAAAATATTAAAGTTTTCTTGTTCATTTATTATTTTTCTTAAAGAAAATTCTTTCCCTCGAAGATGACGTTCGAACTGCAAGAATTAATTTGACATGATTTGAAAGTGCCATAATTTAAAAGCGACAAGAATTGAATTCTATCATGCATTTGGTTGGCAAAATTCAAACCCCTCAAAATCATATTCGGTTTGTAAATCTGTAAAAGATTTAAGAAGTATATCATAATCTATCTATACAATTAAAAGAGTCAATATACTCAACTCTCATGAAGCCACATGTCATCACCATGAATCGACACGTGCCATTTATAGTTTTAAAAATAATAAATAAATTTAAACTATAGTTATCCATAACTAATATAATCTACTTTTAAATTCAAATCAAATCAAATCCAACAAAATCTAATGCTCCAATAACTTCTTATTTATAATATATTATAATAAAAGTTTAAAATATTTAAAAAAATAATTACTATTAATGTGTGTTTGTAGAATTATACAAAATTAATAGGTCATAATATATCATTTTTATATATTTTTGTTTAAAAATAATATTTATATCTTTACATTTTAGTTTATTATATTTTATATATATTAAAAATATCCGTGTAATACGCGGGTAATAAGCTAGTAAATAACTAAACTACCTTTACTATGCACAATAAACTTGCTGTCAATAACGTTGCAATTTACTGCTATTTATAAAACTTGCAGTTTGTTATTATTAATAATAACTATAGGTATTACCCATGTATTACATGAGTTAATTTTAGAAATTGATATTTATATATATGTATGATATAATAATTATATAAATAATAAAGTTGCTTAATTTTAGTTAGTTAGTTATTAAATTAATCCATATTAGATTTACATAGATTTGATTTGTCTTAAAATTTAAAATAAAATCAGTAAATGACGTGACAAATTAAATAAGAGCATGTCATATGGTAAATTAAATGAGAGCATGTCATGTGACATTTAATTACTCTTTTAATAGTATAGATAGAGTAGGGGCAAGCACAAAGTTACAAACCAATGACCAATTTGGTGACAATTCTTATTAATTATGACGATCATGTTATAATCATATTAAACTCACAGATACATAAACGTGAAGAGATCACTTGGAGAAATCATGAAATCGATGCACATCACTTGAAGAGTAGACAATTTGATAGTGCACATATACATAAAGGGAAATCCATATGAACCTAGAATGTTGAAGATACCGACCGTAACAAGCTCCAACAAGGCAACACGTTCAACAACTCTAGGGCAGAATCCGACGAGGAAATAAGTGAGTCAGGTGAGACAGAAGAGGGAGAGATCAATGTATAGAGAAAGCCATGGAGATGAGTTTCCTTCGGAGAAGGAGAACGACAGATGTAATTTGGAACTCGATACAAAAGCCTCAACCGGGAAAAAGCAAATCAATTAAAGTTGGACCAATCTAGGGCAAAGCTATACTGAAGAGATAGAGAAGAAAACGAACTTGGACCATTGAAGAGATCGACGATGACAGGCTCAAATAGGAATTATGGCTTATTGATATTCAAATAGATCCATAGCTCAAGTGGTTAGAGCTACCATTCAGGGAGGGTGGTGGTTCAATTCCACGTGGATTTTGAAAGTTAGACTTCGTATTTAAGAAACTAGTGCCAAATTTTGAATTGATCTCTCCAGAGCTGTATATCCTTCATCGTATTCCAGTTGATTGCTCCTTATTTTTCTCCCTACGACCTCCATGCAAGCTCTCAATCATAACCTTCATTATTATTACAGACCGTTAGTAGATTGTTGCTAAAAATACTTGAAAAATTGTGAACAGAAAGGAACCAAAACTTGTGTTATAGGGAATCGATCGATGAGATCCCTTGAATGTGGTTCTTGTAGTTATTGAACTTCTCTGCAGTCTCGTCAGACTTCTCTTGCAAGATGGATTTAGTTTTTCGAACATGTTATTATATACATACTACTAATATGTACATGGCAAGTAAACAATGCAAATAAGGAACGTTTATGCTAAATTGAAACCACAAGGTCTGAATCCAAAATTTTATGCAAACCACAAAGACCATTTTTGTAATCTACTCAAAAACATATATATATATATATATATATATATATATATATATATATATATATATATATATATATATATATATATATATATATATATATATATATATATATATAGGGTTGTGATAATTGCAGAACCTTAATTTAGTGCAGAACCATAGAACCAATCTAAACCATTAGATTATAATATAACTCTAGGGATAAGATGGTAATTATACAATTAACATTGAATTAATAGCAGCCTACCAAGTTTGACTGTCCACTTTGACTTTTTTTTTTTACTCTTTTAATGTATAATGGACATGCAGTGTTGCTTCAATGTTAAATATACGATATCAAAGTGTTCATTCGACATCGAATGGTCATATGCGTAAAAAAAAATTTACGAAAAATAAACACGTAAATTTTTTTTTCAAAAAAATATATTCATGACCGTTCTCGTTAAATCCACCAACTTTGACTACTAATTTTGACTATTATTTATCTCTGTTAATAATGAACGTATATGCAGTGTTGCATCGACGTTAAATATACGGTATCAAAGTGTTCATTCGATATCGAATGATCTCATGATCTCACCATGATATATTGCATCGTGGTCTGGGTAAAATTTTTTTACGAAAAATAAAAAAATATATATCATAACCGTTCTCGTTAAATCCACCAACTTTGACTACTAATTGTGACTATTATTTTGGCTCTGTTAGTAATGAACGTATATGCAATGTTGCATTGACGTTAAATATACGATATCAAAGTGTTCATTCGATATCGAATGATCTCATGATCTCACCATGATATATTGCATCGTGGTCTGGTAAAATTTTTTTTACGAAAAATAAAAAATATATATCATAACCGTTCTCGTTAAATCCACCAACTTTGACTACTAATTGTGACTATTATTTTAGCTCTGTTAATAATGAGCGTATATGCAGTGTTGCATTGACGTTAAATATACGATATCAAAGTGTTCATTCGATATCGAATGATCTCATTATCTCACCATGATATATTGCATCGTGGTCTGGGTAATTTTTTTTTTACGAAAAATAAACACGTAAAATTTTTTCGAAAAAAATATATCATGACCGGTCTCGTTTTAAAGAGTATAAAATTCTCGTTTTTATGGTATAATTTTTTTGATTTAAAAATTAATAATATTACTGTTATTTTAATTTAAAGAAAAAAGATATTTATTTTGCTAATGTCAATCTTTTTGCTATTTCCAATCTTTTCCTTTTTTACCCCTTCAAGAATTAAAATATCACTATTACCAATCTTTTTTCACTAATTCCAAACTTAACTCTTTTAATCAAGACCATTAGATTATTCTAATCTATGGACAATATTAGTTCTACAGTTCTACACTAAATTTAGGTTCTGCAATGATCCCATCTATATATATATATATATATATATATATATATATATATATATATATATATATATATATATATATAGGGGTGGGTTCAGTGGAAAACCATTATGCACATGAAAACTATGGAAACCTATGCATACCGTCCGATTTGGTGCATTTCATGAAAAACGCGGTGGCATTATCGTAAATAAGATGATGCATCACGTGGGATTTTGATGCATCACGCGGAAAATTTGATGCATCGCGCGATGCATCAGAATTTGATGCATTTGTGGTGGTGCAGTGCGGTTTTCACAAGTTTTCAGGTGCATTGTGGTTTTCCATTGAACCTCCCTCTATATATATATATATATATATATATATATATATATATATATATATATATATATATATATATATATATATATATATATATATATATATATATATATATATATATATATATATATATATATATATATATATATAACTATTACATTGATTCTAGATCTAATATCTTACAAAAACTCTTCATTTCTTGACCGACTTTCAAATCGTCATTTTTTGACCGTTGGACTTCTAAATCGTGAGATATAAATGAGAAGAAAGAGATCATCGTGGCGTCCGCGTCGGCGGAAATGAAGCTTTCTAGTGTTGAGAGATAGAGAGAGAAAGGAAGAGAGGAGATAAACTTTTTTAGGGTTACAAATGAAAATGAAATATGGAGGAGACAAATTTTTATGGTTATAAATAGGAGATATATATTTTTAGTTTTTCAAAATTATCACTATGGTTCTTAAGTTCTCATGAAAAGATAGGTTCTTAAAAGAACCAATCTCTCTCTCTCTCTCTCTCTCTCTCTCTCTATATATATATATATATATATATATATATATATATATATATATATATATATATATATATATATATATATATATATATATATATATATATATATATATATATATATATATATATATATAGACTAAAAATCTTTTGTGAACACTTTATTCGTTGAGAACATTGTGAACAACCATAAAATAGCTTTTGAATCTTATGAATCTTGTTGAAAATACTACCGAACCCTTCTATTAACTCATTAATCTTATTGGATCCTATGGATTTTATTGAATCCAATTAATTTGTCGAATCTTATGAATCTTGTTGAATCTTATGCATCTTGTGCATCTTGTTATAAATACTATGAATCTTTTGAAAGTTCTGAATCTTGTTGTATATACTTTTATGAACCTTTTGAATCATATGAATCATGTTACAAACACTTGTTGATATATATAAATGATTATATGTATTTTTTTTATTTGTTCACCACGTTCACAACAATAACTTGTTCACAATGGATCTCAATGGAAAACCACCATGCACCGGAAAACTTGTGAAAACCGCACTGCACCACCACAAATGCATCAAATTCCCCGCGTGATGCATCAAAATCCCGCGTGATGCATCACCTTATTTACGATCATGGCACATTGTTTTTCATGAAATGCACAAAATCGGACGGTATGCGTAGGTTTTCATAGTTTTCAGGTGCATAGTGTTTTTTCATTGAACCCACCCCTATATATATATATATATATATATATATATATATATATATATATATATATATATATATATATATATATATATATATATATATATATATATGTATATATATATATAATGTTTAATATGAAATAAAATCAACATGTTTTCGTGTTTTTTGCGATTTAGTCCATCCGTGTTATTTTTTACTAAGAAAGTCCTCAAGTTACTGTTTTTCTGTCTGATTTTCGAAAAAAGTTTTGTTTTTTTTTTCATAATCAACCCTGCATTTTTCCACAAAAAACCAACATGTTTTTACTATTTTTTCTGAAAAGTCTACAAACTTGAAGACTTTCTTGAAAAAATAAAGAAAATTCTAAAAATCACAAACAAATATATTACTTAAGGATTTTATTGGTAAAAAATAACACGGAGGGACTAAACCGAAAAAACGTGAAAAATATGTTGATTTTTTTCATATTAAACCCCATATATATAATATATAATGATATAGTGTTAATAGTTTTATTTAAAGAGAGACACAAAAATTGTTATTTATTTATTTTTCTCACTATGCCAGCCAAGGTTTAAATATCGATGTTATCTCGAATTTATTGATAAAATAAAACTGGATTTTTATCCCCAAACAAACGAATATTTTTTTAGGATGAATAGATAAGCTTATCCCAATACTTACTGCCACCATATATGCAGCAACTTGGCCTGACCTGCTCTGCTCCCCGTGTTCCTTTCTTTATGGGGTCGACCCCCAATTCCACAAATAGCACAATGCCACGTGTCCTTCCATTCATCTGTGTGAGTGTGTATATATATATTATAAACATCTCATGCATGGTCATGGTCTCATGGATTGGATGGATCATGAAAGCAATTCTTTCCGTTCCATTGGGCATTGGCCCGTACCCCCAACTTGAATCATTTTTTATATAAACATAAACAAACCATCAAAGTAACATATGTATTTTCAAATCATACAATGGCTGCCTTTGCCACCCACTCCTTTGTTATTCTCTTCCTCTTGGGTGTCTCTTGGCCGGCCGTAAATGGCCGACGCATTTTTGCATGTGATCCAAGAAATGGTGGGGTCAAAGACTTGCCATTCTGCAACATTAAGTTGCCAATAAGAGACAGAGTGAGGGACCTGGTGGGACGTCTGACGTTGAAAGAGAAGGTTGGCCTGTTAGTTGACAATGCAACGGCAGTGCCACGGCTAGGGATGGTGGAGTATGAGTGGTGGTCAGAGGCTCTTCATGGCGTTTCTAATGTGGGACCTGGAACAAGGTTTGGTGGTGACTTCCCTGGTGCCACTGCGTTCCCTCAGGTCATCACCACTGCTGCGTCCTTCAATGCATCCTTATGGGAAGAAATTGGGCGGGTATGCTTACTCTTGTTCAGATATATAAATCAATTGAATAAATAAATAAATAAATTCCTGGAACCTTTTATATTATAATTATATGTATAGGTGGTGTCTGATGAAGCTCGAGCAATGTATAATGGAGGCATGGCAGGATTAACATACTGGAGCCCAAACGTGAATATATTTAGAGACCCGAGATGGGGTCGAGGACAGGAGACTCCTGGTGAGGACCCAATGGTTGCCGGTGAATATGCTGCCAGGTATGTTAGGGGACTACAGGGTAACCTCCCTGGTGACCGCTTGAAGGTGGCTGCATGTTGCAAGCACTACACTGCCTACGATCTTGATAACTGGAGTGGGGTCGATCGCTTCCATTTTAATGCCAAGGTACCTACACTATGTTTGGTACATAGAAATAAATTCCAGGTTAACATGGGAATTCCTATTATTTCCATTTTCCTAGCCTTAATTCTCTGTACCAAACGCACCCCTAGACCTGTTCTTAATTTGGTAGTATTCAGTTTCAGCCAATAATTGTATTGTTTTACTTTGTCACATGGTTTTCCCCATATATGTTTGTACCTTTATTAATGCAGGTAAGCAAGCAGGATATGGAAGATACATTTGAAGTACCATTCAGACAATGTGTGATGCAAGGGAAGGTGGCAAGTGTTATGTGTTCTTACAACCAAGTCAATGGCATTCCTACCTGTGCTGACCCTAGACTTCTTCGTGACACCATTCGTGGGGCATGGCGCCTCAATGGGTACTTACTATCCTCTTCGATCTTCACTTTTATGATGAAATCATTTCACACTTCCCCATACAAAAAAAAGACTCCTGCTTTTCTAACTATATTCAAACATATTGTTGTTACAAAAAAGGTACATAGTCTCAGATTGTGACTCTGTTGGAGTATTCTATGACAATCAACACTACACGGCAACTCCTGAAGAAGCTGCAGCAGATGCTATAAAAGCAGGTTATTACATTCACTTGTATAAAATTAATTTGTCTATCTAGCTAGTTATGAGTTATCCCTCCTTTTCGATTTTCTGATTTTCATTCAGCCTAAAATCTTTTTATTTACAAAAGAAAAAAAAAGAAAAAAAAAAAAGAAATAGTTACAATCTTCGTGTGTTGTTGTGTTTAGGTTTGGATTTGGACTGTGGGCCATTCCTGGCTGTCCACACACAGGGTGCGGTTGATCAAGGTTTGTTGAAGGAGAAAGACATTGACAACGCATTAACTAACACGCTTACGGTTCAAATGAGATTAGGAATGTTTGATGGAGAGTCATCAGGTCAGATGTTTGGGAATCTTGGGCCAAGGGATGTCTGCAGCCCAGCTAATCAGGAGCTCGCCCTTGAAGCAGCACGGCAAGGGATTGTTCTTCTTAAGAACCATGGCCCTTCACTGCCACTGTCCCCACGACGCCATCGCACTGTTGCTGTCATTGGGCCTAATTCGGATGTTACAGTTACAATGATTGGAAACTATGCTGGTAGGTAATAGGTATGCCAATGTTTCTAAGGCCCGTGTAATGTGAAAACATTTATTTACGCGCCTTGTCGGCAGGTATTGCATGTGGATATACAAGCCCTCTCCAAGGAATAGGGAGATACACAAGAACAATTCACCGGTCAGGTTGCCCCGACGTGCATTGCAAGAATGCTCACCTATTTCGTGATGCCATGGGTGCAGCGCGGCAGGCAGATGCAACCGTGTTGGTAATGGGGTTGGACCAGTCGATAGAGGCAGAGTTCAAAGACAGAGATGGATTGCTTCTACCAGGGTATCAACAAGAACTTGTATCTAAGGTTGCTGCAGCATCAAGGGGACCCACTATATTGGTGTTGATGTCTGGAGGGCCCATCGATGTGTCTTTTGCTGAGCATGATCCTCGAGTGGGTGCCATCGTTTGGGTTGGCTACCCTGGCCAAGCTGGAGGCACCGCCATTGCAGATGTGTTGTTTGGAACACATAATCCTGGTAATTAGTTGTTTGTGTGTGTGTGTGTAGATTTCCGATTCCATTTGAATTTTTTTTTTTAAAAAAAAAGAATATATGTCTCAGGAGGAAAGCTCCCAATGACGTGGTATACACAGGATTACCTGTCCAAGGTGCCAATGACAAGAATGGAGATGAGATCGAACGAAGCAAGAGGATACCCAGGGCGGACTTATCGTTTCTACAAGGGCCCAGTTGTGTATCCTTTCGGGCATGGATTGAGCTACTCAAGTTTCATTCACACACTGGCTAGTGCTCCAACAGCTTTCACAGTCCCAGTGGATGGTCACCAGTACCACAAAAACAAAAATAGGAATGCAGCAATAAGGGTTACACATGCCAGGTGCGGTGGGCTGTCTATGGGTTTACAAGTGGATGTGAGGAATGTGGGTTCTAAAGACGGGTCACACACGCTGCTTGTGTACTCGAGGCCACCGGTCGGTGACTGGGGCCCACACAAACAGTTGGTTGCTTTTGCCAAGGTGCACGTGCCAGCAGGGATGCATGTGAGGGTGCCTATAAACATTCATGTCTGCAAGTTCTTAAGTGTTGTTGACAGGTCTGGAATTAGAAGAATTCCGATGGGCCAACATACTCTTCACATTGGTGATATCAAATATCTCCTCTCCCTTGACTCCACTCTGCTCAACTCAACTCCTAATAACTCCTAAATTCAAACATTTTTCATACACTTACTATTCTTATCATAATAATTTTTATATTTATATTTATATTTATATTTATATAGATGTGTACGTGTTTGCTACTACAAACTGTTGGTGATTATTAACAAATTCAGTGTAAAAGCAACCAACATATACAAATATAATACACGACCTGCAGGTCTTCTCGTAGTCAAGAATTTACGTTTACAGTATAGACATTTACAAACCCACATCACTTCAGGCAAACCCCCGCGTCCTTCAACTCCAACTTCAACAAACACTCACAAATCTCCAAGTAATTAACTATTTATAATTTTATCACTTAATCCTAACATCGTAACTTAATTTAATTTAGTTCCGAAACATTAAAGTTTTATCAGATGATTTCATAGCCTAAAGTTGTAACACCCTCCCCGTTCCCGAAAATGCCACGTCAATACAATACACAGGTGGCAGTATCGCAATAATCTCTATAACACATATGTCAAGAGGTAACACTGATCACTATTAAATTAAACTTTCACATAATGTCATTAGCACATAATCCACTAATTACATAAGCAAACTAATCACATCATTACACAAAACCAGCACAAAGCTCCCTAGATAATTCCCGATCCCAGCTCATCAAGCACGGCTAATGATCCATCACTGATACCCTGAACATGGAAGACTCGAATACGTAAGCTCGTGAGTACTCGAGGGTTAGACTCTGCACAGAAACACATAACATGCATACACGTAGCACATACACACAACACAAGCTCAATCTCTGTCCCTGGCAATCAGCAGTATAAAGCAGGTATGAACACTCAGCATGAGATCCGAAGCCCTGCACACAATATCACTTAGGGGGACCCTTCCCCAGCTAACGACCGTGCGCACCGGTGGTTAGCCACAACCCTGTAGCACGGGCGCGAACCGGCTACAGGCCCTGCCGTGTATACACGCTCCAAGGACTGTTAGGGACAGTCAACCCGCGCGATCACACATCGCGAATCACCGTCCGTGTGGAACTCATCACGGACCCCGGACTGGATCTCATCTCATGCACATATATCACATATGTAAGAACAGAATCATACCTGACATCCACGTCCCTGAATCGTACACAGTATAGCACAATATACACAAATAACATGATACAACTCAGAAAATGGAGCGCTCGTTTGGAAAAGACTCGGGTACTCACCTGGTCGATCCACTAATCCCGAAATCTCTGACTCGGCTCGGCTCGCTGACTCGTCCCTGAAATTACACAGATCCCAACCGATTAAACACAGTCCCGAATTACATTAAACACATAATCACAACACCCCGAACTCTATTCAACCCGACAACCCCACGGAACCGAAACCCGATCAATACCCGAAACCCGACCCATAACTCGACTCAAAGCAATCCCAACAAGGCCCTGAATATGCACAAAACCCATCCCGAGCAACCCTGAAGGAAACCCGACACAATTTGACCCAAAACCCCTTTATTGAGACCACACTCGAATTTTCACTACAGGCTCTTGGTCGCGCCGCGGGGAGTCTGGTGGTCGCGCCGCGATACCACGAAACCCCTGTTCTTGACCTGCGATTTTCATGGCTGCCAGGAGTATACAACTCCTTTCAAATACGAATTTCACCCCAATTAATTCATACAAACACTATACACAACCTCTAAGAACATAGAAACTAATTCATATATCCTTTATAACACATAACCCAAATTAAACCCTCAATTCAAAGAAGCTTACCACTTGAAGCTTAAGAACACCAAAGAAGAGATGAAGAAGATGATACAATCAATTTCAGTTTCAGCAATAACCCTGGAAATGGAAGCTTCAATCTGCTGGAATCTCCCACACAAACACACACAACACCTTGGAGGTTCTCACACAAATGGATAAGGAAGAGAAAGGATAAACATATATGTACGTCTTTATCTCGACCGGTCCCGAACCCATTAACCCGAACCCGATATCCCATTTTCACAATTAATATCCTTTTAACCCATTTAACTCCACGAACCCAAATATATAATTAATCCACTAATATTATATCCCGGAGACACGTAACCCATAAACCCGACACGTAAAATCCACTACTCGGGATCTCATTGGCCCAACACGATATTAATTATTTAAACATCCACTAAAATAATTACACGCAATTATCTCGAAATTGGGATGTTACAAAAGTAATTATGTGCATGCGAGTTATAGCAACTAAGTTGTATAACCAACAAATTACCAAAAATAGTAATAACTTTTGTCATTTTTATTACTAATAGTAATATTATTTATTTTTTTGTCATTAATAATATTAACTTTTTTAATTTTTATCGTTTATAGTAACAACTTTTATTTTCCGGTCGGGTCAATTACTAAAAATAATAACAACTTTTTTGATTTTTTATCATTTATAGCAACATTATTTATTTTTTGTCACTAATAGTATCAACTTTTGTATTCTTTTTTATCATTTATAGCAACAACTTTTTTAAGTTTTGCTATAAATGATTAAAGGGCAAATGACCAAAAATAGTAACAAGTTTTGACATTTTTATCATTAATAGTAACATTATTTATTTTTTATCATTAATAGTAACAACTTTTTATTTTTCTATCAATAATAGTAATGGGTGACCTGTAAAACTGTTTAGCAGGTCACCAACTTTTCAGTTATCAAAAATAGTAACATCTTTACAGATTTTTATCAATAAAAGTAACATATCAAATTAAAAACATATTTTTTGTTATTTTATTAAGATTTCTAATATTTCATAAACACCAAAATAAACCAAATTTTTATTCCGAATATTTACGGATAAATAATATTCGATTATTTATTCACAATTATATATAATATGAATGAAAAAGTACAATGAATCATTTCAATTTTCACTTTTTCCAAAAAAAAAACTACGAATCATCATTTTCTTAGTTTTTCCGAATAAAATAATACAAACCGTTCCATTTTTAGTTTTTTTTCAATCTAAATGGGTCATAGTTTTTTATTTAAAAAACAATAAATCAAAATGAGTCTCAATATTTTTCATTTATAAAACTATAAACCACAATGAATCATGGTTTTTCCATTCATTGAAAAACTAAAAATGAATGGATCGCAATACTTTTTTATTCGTAGTAGTTTTCATTTGAAATAAAAAAAATTACAATTTGATCAGCTTTTTAGTAAATTCCAAACGAAATTGATTACAAACCATACAACTTTTAGCTTTCCCGAATGAAAAACTACGACCCAATCATGTTTTAGATTTTTGTTACAAAAAACTATAAATCATTTTGATTTTTCGTACAAAATAATTGCAACTCATTTACTTTTGTGTTTTTAACAACGAAAAAAACTAATTATTTCAGTTTATAGTTTTGCCGAATGAAAAATATTGCAATCCATAAAAACGATACATAACCACTTGTACGAAACTATAAACTGGAATAATTCATAATTTTTTTCGTTGTTAAAAACACAAAAATAAATGAGTTGTAATTATTTTGTACGGAAAATCAAAATGATTTATAGTTTTTTTGTAAAAAACGATCAAAAACATGATTGGGTCGTATTTTTCATTTGGAAAAGCTAAAAGTTGTATGGTTTGTAATCAATTTCGTTTGGAATTTACTAAAAAACTGATCAATTTGTAATTTTTTTTATTCCAAATGAAAACCACTACGAATGAAAAGTATCGCGACCCATTCATTTTTTTAGTTTTTCAATGAATGGAAAAACCATGACTTATTGTGGTTTTCTAGTTTTATGAATGAAAAATATTGAGACTCATTTTGATTTTTTGTTTTTTTAAATAAAAAAACTATGACCCATTTAGATTGGAAAAAACTAAAAAAAATGGAACGATTTGTATTATTTTATTCGGAAAAACTAAGAAAATGATGGTTCGTAGTTTTTGTTGGAAAAAGTAAAAATTGAAATGATTCACAGTATTTTTTCATTCATATTATATATAATTGTGAATAAATAATCGAATATTATTTATCCGTAAATATTCGGAATAAAAATTTGGTTTATTTTGGTGTTTATGGAATATTAGAAAACTTAATAAAATAAAAAAAATTATGTTTTTAATTTGATATGTTAGTATTATTGATAAAAATCTGAAAAGATGTTACTATTTTTTATAACTGAAAAGCTGGTGACCTGCTCAACAGGTTTACAGGTCACCCATTACTATTATTGATAGAAAAATAAAAAGTTGTTACTATTAATGATAAAAAATAAATAATGTTACTATTAATGATAAAAATGTCAAAACTTGTTATTATTTTCGGTCATTTGCCCAATGAGTAAAATGTAAAAGTTGATGCTATTAATGATAAAAAATAAAGAACGTTGCTATAAATGCTAAAAATGCACAAAGTTGTTTCTATTTTTAGCAATTAGCCCTTTCCGGTCAATAATAGTAACGGTGACTTGCAACACTAATAACTCTTCGGTTATCAAAAATTATAATATCTTTTCATATTTTTAAAAATAACAGTAACATATCAAATTAAAATCAATTTACTTTTATTTTTAAATTTTTTCAAAATTTCGTAATCAATAAAATAAACCCAATTTAAGTTTCAAAATTTGTTGCGAAATTTTATAATAAATTTTAGTTTTTAATTTTCAATTATTATTCATTTATTTAAAGTTTACTTAATTATATTATTATTATTATCGTCATGATTATTTTTTTTAATTTTACTAAATTTACAGTTTTTATTTTTTCATAACCTTGTAATTTTTTAATCCTTAATAATTATTTATTTATGGTTATATAATATACAATTATTTATTTACCATTATATATATAATATGAATTAAAAAAAACTTCGACTCATTCTGATTTCGATTAACCAAGAATAAAAAATTTAGAAACCGCAAAATACGTTTTTTTTTTTGTTTTTTTTTGAATATGGGATAACAGTTATATCGGAATATGGATAAAAAACATCAAATATAATTACATATTCGGTTTTCTACAAAACATTATATATTAAAAGTTATGAGCGAAAAGTTAAACTATATGAAACCAATCTATAATCTATAACTAATTAACTTAAGGATTTTTATGGAAAAAAAAACATGAACAGACAAAATGCAAAAATCATGAAAACATGTTGATTTTTTTTTTCATAATAAAACCTTTCTAAATATTTTTGTTTTAAAAAATTTTAAATCAACCAATGTAATACCTGTGCATAAACTTAGTGATATATAATATAAAATATTAAAAAATTGACATTTAGAAGAAAATAAAAAATAAATAATTGAGATGGGAAACATTATTTGTTTATAATTAAATATTATTTTTCCGTTAAATTCATAAATAGAATGAATAATATGTAATTAATATTTTTATTAATTTTCAGTCAGTCATAAAAAAAAAAAATAAAGATCTACGCTAATAATAAATATACATTGATAGACAACTATGATAGCACAAAGATTTTAATATATTTCCAGTTAGAGAAATATGAGTGTGGATGATTAAATATCTTCAATATGATTTTATTAAGACTTATTAAGTTCTTAATGATGAATTCTTTTATTTGAATACATATTTATAATTTATTAGCTTGAAAAAATTATTATCACAAAATTACGTGTTTCTAATCTGTTGCACATAGGCATTTGTGTATTATAGATAGTGAATTGATGCATTTTAAATTTATCATGTACAACAATATTTTTTTTTCATAAATTTTATTTTAGTAAACATTTTTTGAATTATCTATTTGTCTCCCAAACAACACACAAATGTTATAACAAGTGTTTGTAGATATCAAACATAAATACACGTAATAGTATTTTTGGTGAAATGATGTTTTGTTCATCTTAAAGTATAGTTTTTGTTATAGAAAATAACTAGTATATTACCCGTGTACTACACGGAATAGTGGATAAGTTGTTTTTTCAACATATATATATATATATATATATATATATATATATATATATATATATATATATATATATATATATATATATATAAATATGACAAATTATTACGGAAACTACAAATAAAATAGCAATATTATACTGTTAAAGTGATTATAGAAAATATATAAAATGGGTTAAATGTAAAATACATAACTAAAAATTAAATAATAACCAAAAAAGGAAAACAAAAATTATAGAAGCTAAGAAGTTCGGATAAGAAGCCAACAAAAGATGTGAGTTATAGACTCAAATTTAAATTTCAAATCCAAAATAATAGGAGTTAATGAGTTATAGACTCAAATTTAAATTTGAAACCCAAAATAATAGGAGGATATTTTATTTCTAAATTAATTTAATTAATGAAATTATTATTTTAATATGTAAACTAGTTTATTACCCATGTAATACATGGGTATGTTTAAAAGATTGTTTTTAAAATAAATATAATCATAAAATATTATTATAATTTTATATATTAAAGATGAAATATTATTACTAAACTTGAATAAATGAATCATACAAACGACATTAATTATAATACTAAAAAAACATGATATGAAATTATATAAGATTAATATTTGAAATTTTTTTATTTGTTGTTATGTTATTATCAACCCATATGATACTAAGTTATTAGCAAAAGACAATTATTTTACATGATATTTCTTTTATGTTATTATTTTAAAAAATTACATAAAATACATAATTATTATCACTATAAATTTTTCTTTTTATATTAATATGAGATGAAATTTTTTATTTACAAAACGTTAATAATTAGTCATTGATCCACGAATTTTGTTAAAAGGCATAACTAATATAGGATAGATCCATCCATGACTTAAAAAAATAAAAAAAAATTGATGTATGGATATGTTTTAAACCATAATTTAGATAATAACTGATAAATCTTTATTTAATTCCTATTGTTAGTTGTATTTTGACATATTTTTTAATATTTAAAAATTAACCAAATAAGTATCATCAAATAATATAAAAGAAATCATTTTGAACTAATGGGTTAAATCGGAAAGTCATTAACATCATTTGGTTAAATTTCTTTTTAATGATTCTTTTATAATGGTTAAATTTAGATTGTCATCAAATGTAATTGTTTACAAATTAATTAGAAATAAATTGGAATATATATATATATATATATATATATATATATATATATATATATATATATATATATATGTGTGTGTGTGTGTGTGTGTGTGTGTGTGTGTGTGTGTGTGGAAATGTTTTAGGCGGAAAAACGAAAATATGATGTGCTAATTAGACGACACGTGGCACAAAATGTTTTCTTTTATTAATATATATAGATAACGTCAAATAGCTATTTACTTTTGAGTTTGTATTCATTTATGTAGTGTATTTTTTTTGGCACATTTGGTAGTCAAACTTTCAAAATTGTTTCAATTAGGTAGTTGGGTGACCTGGAAACCGGCACCAACTGGTCACCATGCTTACGTGGACGGTTTTTTTTAAGAAAAATGACATCAAATAGCTATATACTTTTAAGTTTGTACACATTTATGTTGTGTATTCTTATATTTGTGCACATTTAGTAGTCAAACTTTTAAAGTGTTTCAATTAAGTATTTGAGTTACCTAAAAATCGATACCAACTAGTTATGATACTTATGTGGACATATTTTATGATATAGAAATAATGACTTTTAAACACAGTTCTTATCAAATTCAAAAAGTATCATTTCCACTTGATACATTTCATGTTTAGAAGTTGAAAATTAATGCTATAATATATTGTTATAAAATGAAAGCATATTTTATCAATTTGATATATATTTTGTTTATGAATCTTTTTATAGTTTTATAGAAAAAAATAAACCATTTTAGGATTTTTTTTTTTAATTCCAAATTATAAAAAATATGTTCACATAAACATAGTAACCGGTTGGTATCTTTTTAGATAACTCAACTACTTAATTGAAACACATTTAAAAGTTTGACTACTATATGTGCACAAAAGAAAAGTACACAACATAAATGTGTACAAACTTAAATATACATAGCTATTTGATGTCATTTTTTCTTGAAAAAAACGTCCACATAAGCATGGTGATCGACTGGCTGATGCTAGTTTCCAGGTCACCCAACCATCTAATTGAAACATTTTTGAAAGTTTGACTACCAAATGTGCACAAAAAAGTACACTACATACATGTGTACAAGTTTAAAACGATTTTTCCAAACAGCTTTGCACATTTTTATAGATAATCATGAATCTCTTCTTCAATGAAAAAAAAGAGTAAATTACATAAATGGTCCCTGTGGTATTTTAGAAGTTATGGATTTCGTCCCTCACGCAAAGTAAGTGCACTGATGGTCCATAAATTCAGATTTCTGTAACATTTTGGTCCCTCAAACTAACATTTGTTAACTTAACCGTTAATTCATAGGTATTTTCCTCTTTTTCCCCCATATATGGACTATTTATGTAGTAGTAGTATTAATAATAACAATAATAATAACCACGTTTCCTCATTCTTCTCCAATTGTTGTTCTAGATCTTTCAAAGCCATATTTTCTTCCTTCAAGTTCATGATGTTGATTTGTGGATAAATCTCATTTTGAAAGCTACGAAGAAGATGGTGGTCTACGTGTTGAATGCTTAAATCGTTTTCCTCGTACTCTGATCAATACCCTCGTCAACATGTGCGTTGTTGCCCTCGTCGTCCTGTGCACCATCGCCTTGCCGTCGTGTTAACAACATTTGTTAATTGATTGTGGATTCCAGATCGTTTTGACGGTTCTTCGATTGCACAGGTCCAAAACTTTATAGTGATTCCAATTCAGATTTTGAGTTCTCAATGCATATTTGTTCAGATCCAGTATGATTTTGTGCAGATCTTGTTTTCTAGTTTAAAATGCATTTTGGTTTTAAATATTGTTTGGTCAAAGTTTGTCTTTGGGTTTGTGAATCGTGATTTCTTGATGAATTTCTTCCTTCGATAACGATGAGGGTTTAAGATTTGCACATCACTTATTAGTAAGATTTGTGAAGTTGACATTGAAATAGGATCTTCAAAGGTTTTCAGAAAACGTTTTTGAAAAATGGTTTTGAAATGGAGTTTGATTCTGATGAATGTTTCTATAAAAACTTGATAGAAATTCTTTAAAATTTAAAGTTTGTTTAAAAGTTTCAGGGAATATTTATTAAAAATTTGAAGTTTATTAAAAATTTAAAAAAGATTAAATGACAAGAAAATGAACATGTGTTTTTTTAAAACCGACAATGGTATTGTAACTAGGGATGACAATTTGTATCGTGTTCAAGTTGGTTTGTTCGGGTTGACATGTTCACGTGTCAATTTCATGTTGACCCATTATTGACCCGTTTATAACCGTGTCATGTTCGGTTTCATGTGAACCTATTATGGACGTGTTTGTAATCGTGTCGTGTTTAGTTTCATGTCATTTTTTTAGTGTCGTGTTTCCAGTTGACTCATTTCACTATGAAGATTTACTAATTATCTATATTGCCGACGGAGCAGAGAGAAAAAATGCTCACGTGGCGCAATGTTAGTGATTAAAATTCAGAAAATTAAACCTGATTTGGCACAATATGATTGGTTAAAATTCAGAAATTACTGACGTAATATAATTGGTTAAAATTCAGAAAATAATGGGATTACATCAACATTAATACAAGGTTGCTTACCAATTTATCCTATCAATACTAACAAGCATGCATAAAATAATGAGATATTTATTTACGTATACAAATTACAATTAAACATTAATTATTTAAAATTATTATTTTTATAGTTTTATAAAATAAATATGTATAGTTGATTATTTTAAAATTTTAATTTATAAATATATATATTTTAATTAATATAGATTAAAATGTAGTTTATATGTAAAACAATATTTTATATTTTATTATAATAAATAAATATATTTTTATATATTGTTTGTTTACTTTTTAAAATTTAATAATCTTATATAATGTTTATTTATTTTTAATAAATTTGTAAGCAAACGGAAATTTTTTTTATTAAATATATAGATAAGTATTAATGGGATAACATTTACATTTACATTTAAATTTTATTGATAATTCAGTTTAATAAACATATAAAATACGACAGATAAACATATAAAAGTAGTTTTTTAATCGCATTATATTATATAATAGGTAAGCATATGACATTTATTATTTAGAAAAAATTATGTGTTAGCTTACTTTTTTTACTACGAGCCATTTTTATCGTCCCATCCGTTGGGTCAAAATTGTGTCATCCCTAATTCAACCTCTAAAAAACATTGCATTGATATACTTTTTTTTACATCTGAAAATTCTCATTATTTTGTGTTGTTTATGTATTAATGTTTCAAAATTAATACACGGTTTAATATTTTTTCAGTTTACCATGAATAACAATGAAGATCTCCGTTAATAATGAAACGATAATGTTTTAAATATTTTCTTTAGCAAATGAGATATGTCATTTGTCGTTTAAATTGTTCAATGTGATTTTATTAAGATTTATTAAATCTTTTTATGATAACTGCTTTTGTTTGATAACATTTTATTAATTGGTTTGAATAAATTGTTATTATAAAATCATGTTAGACGATATTGTAAGTAGTACTTGCAAATACGTGTTTATATATTAGTTGATGGAAAAATGATGAGTTTTCATTTTATTGTAAATTATTTTTCTTTCCTATATACTTCATTTTTATACACGATTTTTTTTAAAACTAAAATCAGTCTTTTAATCAACTCAAATGTATTAAACTAGACTTCAAATATAATTATGTGTAATAATTAAGGGATAATTACAAAAATAGTCATTTCTCACATGTTTATTCACTTTTTAGCCACTTTATATACATTTTACCAAAATAGCCACACATTACGTTACCATATTTACGTGATAGCCACAATTTACGTGATTTGTACTTTTTTCATTTTTTAATGCATTACGTTACAAAAGGTGTCTGGTCACGTAAATTGTTGTACTTTACGTGACCATTTTTGCTCCTTCCCCATGAATGTTTGGTAGGATGTCTTGTCACACTTTACGTTACCAAACACCTTTTGTAACGTAATGCATTTAAAAAATGAAAAAAAGTACAAATCACGTAAATTGTGGCTATCACGTAAATGTGGTAACGTAAAGTGTGGCTATTTTGGTAAAATGTATATAAAATGGCTAAAAAGTGAATAAACATGAGATATTTGACTATTTTTGTAATTATCCCAATAATTAATATTCATGATTAATATAAGTAACTTTTTCTTCACAAACAATGTATAGTTTTCTTAAAAAAAATAAAATTTTGTTATGATATTAATTAATTATAAATACCAATGGGGTTTAGCCATTTGGTATGAGAGGTGACGTACAAGTGTGGGGTCACGGGTTCGACTCCAGCCGGATACAAGTTGGAATTTAGGCAGTGGAAGTAATTTTTGAAGTCTCCATTTGTGGCAAAAGGGTAATTTAGGAATATTAGTAGTTTAATTTGCCGTTAAAAAATTAATCATAAATATTAATTTCATCACACATCACCCGAGTAACGCACGAGTATTCAGTTAGTTTGTTTATTTGTTTACTTGGGTCCAACAACAAATCCGTTTTTGGTTTTATAAATCAAATTTTTTTTTTGAAATTTAATAACATAAATTTTACGAACTAATACCTCAAAATAATTTTAAAAAAATTTTGAAATTTATTATTATCAAATATTTAAATAATTAACAAATTGAAAGACGTGATGGCATGTTTGCATTCTATAATACTAATAAATCTAAAAACAATTTAGTTGAATAATAATAAATTATGTATATATATATATATATATATATATATATATATATATATATATATATATATATATATATATATATAAATTTTTTTTTTTGAAATTTAATAACATAAATTTTACGAACTAATACCTCAAAATAATTTTAAAAAAATTTTGAAATTTATTATTATCAAATATTTAAATAATTAACAAATTGAAAGACGTGATGGCATGTTTGCATTCTATAATACTAATAAATCTAAAAACAATTTAGTTGAATAATAATAAATTATATATATATATATATATATATATATATATATATATATATATATATATATATATATATATATATATATATATATATATATATATATATAGGGTGAGTTCAATGAAAAACCATTATGCACGTGAAAACCATGGAAACCTACGCATACCGTTCGATTTGGTGCATTTCATGAAAAACGCGGTGGTATGATCGTAAATAAAATGATGCATCACCAGGACTTTGATGCATCACGCGGGAAATTTGATGCATCACGCGGTATTTTGATGCATAACGCGGAAAATTTGATACATTTGTAGTGGTGCAGTGTGGTTTTCACAAGTTTTCAGGTGCATTGTGGTTTTCCATTGAACCTCCCTCTCTCTCTCTCTCTCTCTCTCTCTCTCTCTCTCTATATATATATATATATATATATATATATATATATATATATATATATATATATATATATATATATATAGTAAAAGAGAACACAAAACGTGATGTCACCACATTCAACCTAACAAGATGAATACATTTTATTATTTTTAAAATAGGATTATATGCCAAAAATAGCAATAACTTTTTGTAGTTTTACCGTTTATACCCACATCATTTAATTTTTTATCATTAAAAGCAACAACATTTGTATTTTTTACCGATTATATCAACTTTTGACCTGGAAACCTGCTATTCATTAATACCAACACCTTTTATCTTTTTACCAATAATAGCAACACCGTTTTATATTTTTACTAATAATAGCAACGACTTTTAACTTTTTACCAATAATAAAAACATATCAAATTACATTTTTCTTTATCTTTAACTAATCATTACTTTAAAGAAACTAAATTTATGAAAATCGAAAGACAATCAAATAAGTTCATAATCAATTTTTTTGTTTAAATTTTGTTAAAATAAATCAAATGCAATGTGTGCCAATAAAAAAAAAATAAAAAAAAGACATTAAAATATGAAGATTTTTTTGATTAGGGGTGAGCATGGATCGATTTTGGAAAAAACCAAACCGAAACATTGGTTTCTATATTCAAGAAACTGTTCGGTTTGGTTTTTTAAACGATTTGATTTTTTGGTTTTTATTTCGGTTTCATGGTTTCGGTTTTTCTTTGTCATGGTTTTCAATTTCAATTATTTCTTTCTAAAACCAACACACACACACACACACACACACACACACACACACACACACACACACACACACATATATATATATATATATATATATATATATAGGGGTGGGTTCAATGGAAAACCACTATGCACCTGAAAACTATGGAAACCTACGCATACCGTCCGATTTGGTGCATTTAATTAAAAACGCGGTGACATGATCGTAAATAAGGTGATGCATCAAGCGGAAAATTTGATGCATCATGCGAGATTTTGATGCATCACGCGGGGAATTTGATGCATTTGTGGTGGTGCAGTGCGGTTTTCACAATTTTCAGGTGCATTGTGGTTTTTCATTGAACCCCCCCGTGTATATATATATATATATATATATATATATTGAATCAGGTTCATCAGCGTAACTATGAGATTCCAGCGTACCCTAATGTGAATGATCATTCACATGTATTTTTTTTTTTGAATAAACATGTATTAGACAACATTATAAGACTTTTTTTTCAAAAGGAGCAAAATCATAAATCTTGTGAATGGTAAAAAAAATCATGTGAATATGCATTGAGCATTCACATAAGTTTTAAGAACACGGAAAGTGTGAAAGTATGCGAAATTCATATATCATGCGCATAACATTAGATTAAACATGGTTATGAGAAAAAAAATTAAAAAAAGTTTTTTAAGGTTGGTACCTTCGGGTGCACTTGATTTCGAGAAGTACTTGTTTGAACCTGACTATATATATATATATATATATATATATATATATATATATATATATATATATAATCATTTTATTATTCAAAACCATGACAACATACAAACGCAATATGTAACACCCACATTTCTCACACAAATGCCACGTCTGTACATCATCATAAGCGGCAATAACGCAAGCATCTCATAAGGCACATGTCATAGGGTGGACTGAAAATTGCTATTAATTAAAACTTTAATACAAAGTCGTCACATGCTGATACTGATATACAAACACTAATATCAAACATAGATAGATCAGATGTAACAGTTCTCAAAAGCTAATAACAACATGCAGCAGATTTCACAAAACACGGCTCTAAACCTAGCTCCTACTTCGGCGGCTGCTGCGACTGAGATCCCACAGTACGACTGCCTGAGACACGGAAGACTCGAAAACATAAGCTGGGAAGCTCGTGAGTACGCGAGGGTTAGACTCTGCAACATAACACATATAGCATGCACAACACAGTAATATCTCAACACATAACATAGCTCGATGCACACACATATCTCTGCTCAAAAGGGGGCGCCGTTCCCCAGCTAACAGGCCGCACACAGCAGCGGTTAGCTACTCAATATGCACAGGAGCGACCTGTCAATAACACTCCTGTATATATACAGTCTCATACTTCGTGACTGGTTAGGGACAGTCAGCCTGCGCGACCACATATCGCGGACACCTGCAACTCAAACACATATAGCACGTATAGGGTAGATAGAATCATACCTGCGCTGTATCTCTGTCTCATATACACATATCACAACACATAATAGACTCATAAAAGTTTACACGCGTTTTATAAAGAACTCGAGTACTCACCTCACCGACTACCCAAATTCGACTTGAACCCGAAACTCTAACGCGGCTCGGCACGTGATCGGCTAGAACCTGTAATCGTCACGAATCCCACATATTAACACAAGTCTCAACAATCAAACAATTCAATACGAACATAATCATCACAATCAAACCAAACTCGAAACACATTCCGAAACAACTAACCGACCCCCGAATCCCTTCACGAGACTGCCATCGAAACCCAAAACCCTGAATAAATCAACCCGACACTATCCCGAAGAAACCCAATCAATAACGACCCCAAAACTCCCCCCAAATGATCAAGCCGAATTTCCCCTGCAGGCTGCGGCTCGCGCCGCTAGGACCCTGAGGGTTGCGCCGCGACCAAGCGGTGCTCTGCACCTTGACCTGCGATTTTCATGGCTGACCAGGAGAAACTCTCCCTTTTACACACGATTTCCAGCCCCAAAAGCACACAAAATTTACTATATAACAGCCTCATATCACAAGGAAACTATTTCACATGATTCTCATAACATATAACACAAATTAACACCTCTAGCTTGGAATTTCTTACCTTACACACCTCTAGAACACAAGAAGGAGATGAAGATCAATTTTGCAGCCAATTGAACTCTTTGAAGACCCTTTGCAGCTCCAAAAACACACACGCACACACTCTTTCTCTGGGTTTTGGAAAGGGGAAAGTGAAAAGGAGATAAGGTTATAACATAAATATATATATCCACTTCCTTTATCAAGTAAGTCCCAAACCCACTAAATCCGAACCCGATATCACTTTTTCACAATTAATATCATTCGGACCCAATTAAATACACGATCTCATAATTAATAATAATCCGCTAATTATTAACCCGGAGACACGTATCACTCGGTCTCGACACGTTTAATCCACGAAACGGGATTTAATTGGAACAACGCAATAATATTAAATTAAAGAGCCAATAGATTAAATCCACGTACCAGGCTCAAATCCGGGATGTTACAAATCCTCTCCTCTTAAAAAGATTCCGTCACGGAATCTAGCTCGGCGACTGAAACAGATACGGATATCGGCTCCTAATATCGGCCTCGGGCTCCCAGGTAGCACTAGTACCCTTATGATGCCTCCACTGAACGAGTACTAGCGCGATCTCTTTATTCCGCAATCTCTTCACCTTCCGGTCAGTAATCACCTCAGGCTGCTCAACATATCTCAGATGATCATCCACGGTGATCTCGGATAGCGGCACGAACTTATCGTCTTTGGCCAAACATTTCCTTAGGTGAGTCACATGAAATGTATCGTGGACTCCGACCAACTCGGGAGGCAGTCTCAGTCTATAAGCCTGATCTCGGACTCTGGCTATAATCTAAAACGGACCGATGTATCGCGGACTCAGCTTACCTCGGTGTCTGAATCTAATAACTCCCTTCCACGGTTATACTTTCAACATCACACGGTCCCCAACACTGAACTCGAGCTCAGTCAGACGACGATCGACATAACTCTTCTGCCAACTCTGTGCTACTCTCATATGCTCATGAATAATCGCCACCTTGTCACTCGTCTCCTGTAGCAACTCGGGCCCACTAATAGGTCGCTCGCCGACCTCGCCCCAACACACAAGGGTTAGGCACTTACGCCCGTACAGTGCCTCGAATGGAGCCATCTTGATGGAGGTATGGTAGATGTTGTTGTACGCAAACTCGACTAATGACAAGTGAACGTCCCAACTACCACTGAAATCAATTGCACACGCTCGGAGCATATCCTCGAGAGTCTGATTCGTCCGCTCTGTCTGCCCGTCTGTCTGAGGTCTATATGCTGTGCTCAACTGAACTCTAGTCCCCAACTCGCGCTGAAAACTCTGCCAGAACCTCGATGTAAATCACGTATCTCTATCGGACGTAATCGACATCGGAACACCGTGCCTCGAAACCACCTCATTGATGTATAACCGAGCCAACTGATCCATAGTAATGGTGCCCCGTCCTGCTAGAAAGTGGGCACTCTTAGTCAACCGATCCACAATCACCCAGATCATATCATTGCCTCGAACCGTGCGTGGAAGTCTGCCGAAGAAATCCATCGTGATATGATACCACTTCCACTCGGGGATCTCTAGAGGCTGTAGATGCCCATGAGGCTTTTGATGGTCGACCTTAACTCGTAGACAAGTCATACATTCCTCCACATATCGGCCCACATCTCTTTTCATCCCAGGCCACCAGTAGAACTCACGCAGATCTCTGTACATTTTGGTGCTCCCGGGGTGAATAGACAACCTCGATCGGTGCGACTCATCTAGAATCAACTGCCGCAGATTACCGACTCTCGGAACCCAAACCCGATCGTGAAACACATATAAGCCTCTGCTATCTCTGCTCAGCACATCCAGCTACCCTGCAAGTCGCTCTCTCTTCACATTCTCTGCCCGCAAACGCTCTAACTGAGCCATCCTCAAACTATCCACTAAAGTCGAGGTGACTTCGAGCCTCGCCGCTCGGGAAACCACCGTCTGGCCGCACGCCTTGCGGCTCAACGCATCGGCCACCACATTGGCCCTACCAGGATGATACTGAATCTCGCAGTCATAATCCTTCAGTAGCTCAAGGCTGCGCCGCTGTCTCATATTCAACTCTTTCTGACTGAACAGATACTGAAGACTCTTATGATCTGTATACACCACAAACCGCGAACCATACAAATATTGACGCCATATCTTCAATGCCAACACTATCGCATCTAACTCGAGGTCATGCACGGTATGATTCTCCTCGTGGTTCTTCAGCTGTCGCGACGCATACGCTATCACCTTGCCCCGCTGCATGAGAACACAACCCAAACCGGTACTTGACGCATCACAATAGACCACGAAATCCTCTGTACCCTCGGGAAATGCTAACACCGGAGCCTGACATAACCGGGACTTCAACTCTCTGAATGCCGACTTGTGACGTCCTTGATAAATTAATGTTATAATTGTAATCTCCAGGATCGACTAACAACCCAATGAGTATCATAATAATTGAAATTGAATACTTAAATTAGAATTAAGCAAATCCACACTAAAGCAATGAAAGTAAATGTCTACAGTGTTTAAGTCTAGCTATTACATCATCATAATTGTTTTAATAGTAACAAATTCCCAGCCCCAAAGCTACATCGTCCATGTACCAATTAGCTTCTAAGGTCACCGGGATAAGAATTTGATTGCTTAAGATGAAGGTCCCGCTACACTCTTGCCTTTGCCTGTAAACAATGTGAGTCAACAGTAAGCTAAATGCTTAGTGAGATAACAGATTATGCAAACAACAAATATTTCTTTACAAGCAATGCTTAACCATGGGCAGTGTAAGCCCCATGTATGTGTGTACAGGCAGTGTAAGCCTCAATGTGTGTGAAAACCATGCAGTGCAAGCATGGGTTGGCAGTTCAATATGCTGATCGGGGATGTGCCGAACCTGATGGGATACGAGTGGGATGATCAGTCCCCGACAGTGGCCTGCTGTCAGCCCCAGTCCAGGTCGCATCAGATTTGAAGTAATGATCATGCAGTGCAAGCATGATGTAAATAGATGCACTTTCAAATGAACGCAAGCTACATGTGTGTTACATGTCAAGTACGAGTGTGCATCATAACAACAAATCATTTCATGAGTGCCAAATGAAGTATATGAACAACGTGAACATGCCATTGAATGTATAAACATGAATGCAAAAACAATAAATGTTCGAATGACAATCTGTTACTCACAGTGATTGGTATAGTGTGACTTGTCTCTGAATCAATGTGTGTTTCGATAACACCACAATGATCTGTAATGTAAGTGTAATAGTGAATTTGTGTCAGTAATTGCTTAAAAATTGTATTCTGTAATATTAAATGTAATTGGGTTCCGAATTCGGACCACATCCGAATTCGGATGGTCCGAATTGTAGTTGGTCCGAATTTGGTTTCTGGTCCGAAATTAGCATTGGTCCGAATTGGGATTGAGTCCGAAATTGACACTTATCCGAAATGGGTAATGGGATCCGAAATAGGTTGGTCCGAAATGGAGTAACCCGAAATGTGTAGTCCGAAACCACTATAGATCCGAAATGGTTAATGGTCCGAACTGGGTTGATGATCCGAATTCGGATGGATCATCAATCTGAGTTCATACTTAGAAAATTTTCTAATATTTTCCAGAATTATGTTTTTGACCAATTTGCATATTTTTGAGTCTAATACTGTAAATATGAACTTAGATGCTATTATTTAACTTATATCATCATATTTATGCATCAAAACAACCCATTTATGTCCATTTTTCTACAAGTTTCGATGAACACACACACTAAAACACACACTTAATTCCAAAATCATACTTAGACTTCAAATCTGATTCTGAATTTTTGTATACAACAACATACATGCTCGATTTAAACTAATCCATCATAATATATAACATGCATAAACATTTGCATCACTAATCTTAGAATTCGGTTTTCATAAAAACCGAACCAAAATATCAAAAATCCGAATTATTGAATGATGTTTACCTTAATTTGATTCTTGTAGTTGTTATAGTTCCCTAAATGCCACTTGAATCCAACTTCTTAGCCTCCAATTTAATGATCTTTAATGCTTTTGATTTCCAATTGAAGAAGAAACCCACGGTTTCTTTTTTAGAGAGAAAAGAGAGAGAATCGTGAGAGTAGAGAGAGAGTGGGATTGGAAATTATGAGCTTTAACTCCCTTTTTATTTGTCACTTTCACTTATTTGCACAATATACCCCTCACTTTGTATTTTCTTACTTAACTAGTAATATGATCAAGATTTGCTTAAATTATAATAATCATCCAAAAGTACAACAATTAAGTCTTTAAAATTGTAAATTACAGATAATAAAAATTTGGGATGTTACAGCATGGGCTCCACCACGCCTATACTTTGTCCGCGAAGTCATGCTGCGCTAAACAAACTTGGGTACTTAGTCTTCATGTCTTCTTCCGATTCCCAAGTGTGATTAGCTCCCCGATGATGCTTCCACTTGACCAGCACCATCCTGATCTCTTTGCTCCGTAGCTTTTTGACTTTTGTCTCCAAAATGCACTCCGGTTCATCAACGAACCTTAGCCGTTCGTCAATCTTAATGTCCGAATGACCAGTCCATGGTTCCCTTTCGGGCACCAGACTCTTCCTTAAGTACCCAACGTGAAATACCGGGTGAACACCTGATAATTCTTCCGGCAAGTCCAAATGATAGGACTGATTCCCAACTCTTTCTAGTATTTTGAAGGGTCCTATGAATCGAGGTGATAACTTTCCTCGCTTTACGAATCTTGTAACACCCTTCATCGGAGAAACCTTTAAGTATACCCAATCGTCCTTCTGAAATTCTATTGCTTTGTGACGGCGATCGTGATAGTTCTTTTGCCGATCTTGTGCCGTTTTCATGTACTGCCGTATGAGTTGGATCTTTTCATTTGTTTCTTGTAGCAAAGCAGGACCGGCTATTGGAGTTTCTCCTGTTTCCCTCCAACAGGTTGGAGTCCTACATTTTCTTCCGTATAGAGACTCGAACGGTGCCATCTTGATAGTGGAATGGTAACTATTGTTGTAGGAGAATTCAACCAATGGGAGGTGATCGTCCCAGTTACCACCCAAATCCATGACACAGGCTCTGAGCATGTCTTCGAGAGTTAAAATTGTTCTTTCACTTTGACCATCAGATTGGGGTCTATAGGCAGTACTCATTGCGATACGAGTACCAAGACCGTTTTGTAAAGCAGCCCAGAAGTTGGAAGTGAATCTACTATCTCGGTCAGAGACAATAGACTTAGGCACACCATGCCTAATGACAATTTCGTTAACGTAGATCTGGGCAAGACGGTCCAGTGAATAGGTTTCCCGAATGGGAATGAAGTGAGCAGATTTTGTTAATCGATCAACAATGACCCAAATGGCATCATGTTGACGACGCGTCTTGGGCAGCTTCGTTATAAAGTCCATAGTAATATGATCCCACTTCCATTCCGGGATAGGAAGAGGTTGCATACTACCATAGGGCTGTTGATGTTCTGCTTTGACTAGACGACATGTTCTGCACCTTTCAACATACTGACCGACATCTCTTTTCAATCCTGGCCACCAGAAGTCGGCCTTCAGGTCGTTGTACATTTTTGTGCTGCCAGGATGAATTGAGAATTTAGATTGATGAGCCTCCTCGAGAATTACATCTCTCATGTTCCTGAACTTGGGAACCCACACTCTGCCATACACACCCTTTAGTCCAGTTCCATCATCTTGCATTAATGGCAACTGAATTCTGATATCTTCGTCTTTAACATTCTCTTCTTTTAGGGCCTGTAACTGAGCAGCCCTAACATCATCTATAATAGTTGAGGTCAAAATTGTAGAAGTCAAGGCATAGCAATATGCCTTGCAGTATGCTTTTCGACTTAGAGCATCGGCCACTACGTTGGCCTTCCCTGGATGATAGAGAATCTCACAGTCGTAATCTTTTATCAGCTCCATTGACCTTCTTTGCCTCATATTCAAGTCCTTCTGACTGAATATATACTTTAAACTCTTGTGATCAGTGTAGAGCTGACACTTGGTTCCGTACAAATAGTGTCTCCATAACTTGAGAGCGAAAGTCACAGCAGTTAGCTCTAGATCATGAGTAGAGTAGTCTTTCTCATGTGGTTTGAGTTGTCTAGAAGCATAAGCTATGACGTTTCCTCTTTGCATTAGTACCGCACCCAAACCCATGCCTGATGCATCTGTGTAGACTACGAAGTCTTCGTTCCCTTCAGGCAGGGCTAACACTGGTGCTTCACTTAGCAGATTCTTCAAGTTGTCAAATGCCATTTGCTGTTCTTCTCCCCAAAAGAAGGTCGCGTTCTTGCGAGTAAGCTTTGTTAGCGGAACGGCGATCTTTGAGAAGTCTTTGATGAATCGGCGGTAGTAACCAGCCAATCCCAGAAAACTCCGAATCTCTGAGGCGTTGCGGGGTGATTCCCAGTTCTGGATAGCTTCGATCTTTGCAGGATCAACAGCAATCCCAGCACCAGATATCACGTGCCCCAAGAATTGGATCTGAATTAATTGTTTAAGAGGTACAAGTTAATAAAATAATTTATGATTGAGTATAAGGATCATGAAATTGTTTCAAACGTTGAGACGTACCTGCCACAACCAGAATTCACACTTAGAGAATTTGGCATAAAGTCGCTCTTTGCGTAGCAACTCAAGCAATTCTCTCAGATGTGCAGTATGATCCTCTTCGGTCTTTGAATATATGAGAATGTCATCGATGAACACGATGACCGATTTGTCGAGCATTGGCCGGCAGACTCGATTCATGAGATCCATGAAAGCGGCCGGCGCATTAGTAAGACCGAACGACATTACCAGAAACTCGTAGTGTCCGTAACGAGTTCTGAAAGCCGTCTTTGGAATGTCATCAGAATGTATTTTGAGTTGGTGATAACCCGAACGAAGATCAATCTTTGAGAAGTAGCTTGCGCCTTGTAACTGGTCGAAGAGATCATCAATCCGGGGCAATGGGTATTTGTTTTTGATTGTGACTTTGTTGAGTTCTCGATAGTCGATGCACATTCGCAATGTGCCATCTTTCTTTTTGACAAACAGAACAGGAGCACCCCAAGGAGATGAACTTGGGCGGATAAAACCTTTGTCAAGTAGCTCCTGTAACTGCTTCATCATTTCCTGCATTTCAGCAGGGGCTAGACGGTAATGAGCCTTTGCTATTGGAGCAGCTCCGGGAATGAGGTCAATGCGGAATTCCACTTGGCGATCAGGTGGCAATCCCGAGATATCTTCTGGAAAGACATCAGGAAATTCGGAAACGACGCAAACGGTAGAAGGAGATTGAACTTCAGCCTTTGCATCGACAGCGTAGGCTAAGTAAGCTGAACAACCCTTGGCAACGTGCTTTCGAGCTTTTGCAATTGAAATAAGGCATAAGTCGCCTTTGTGTCTATCACCATAAATGCATATGTCTCGGCCCTCGGGAGTGGTAATCTTGATCATCCTTTTCTTGCAAACAATTTGGGCCTCATTGTGAACCAACCAATCCATACCTACTATGACATCAAACTCCCCAAACTCCATGGGAAATAGATCTATGTTGAACACTACATCCTCTACAAGTAAAGTACAATTCCTATATACTTTGTTTGCCTTAACTAACATGTTGCTAGCAGTCTCTATGTCAAGTACAAATTGCAGTTTGGAAGTAGGCATATTGAATTGACGAGCAAATGTAGTGGAGACAAACGAACGATTTGCTCCGGAATCAAACAAGATACGTGCAGGAATTGAGTTAACATAGAACGTACCAGTGACCACCTCCGGGTCATCCTTTGCTTCTTCAGCTGTGATTTGGATTGCCCTTGTTGGAGCCCTTTGAGATTGATCCCTGCGAGCCGTGGAAGCTACAGAAGATCTTGCTGTTGATTGTTGAGCATTCTGATCTCGTGGGGGTTTCGGGCAGTCCCTTGAGAAATGGCCAAGTCTGTGGCAGTTATAGCATGCATCATCTTTTCGTGGACAATGCTCCCAGTGATGGCCTTTCTACCCACAGCAGAAACAGTACATGTCTTGAGTCTTGCACTCCCCAGAGTGTGTTTTTCTGCATCGCCTGCAGTCTCTCATTTCTGAACTGGCTGAAAAGGCTCTTCCCTTCTTGGGTGATGATGACTGTTGATGGGATTGAGGAGAGAATCGGGAAGATCCAGACTCCCGCTGCCTTTTTGGTGGCGACGGTTGAGTCGGTGTTGCGGCTGCTGACCCGATGACATAACCTGATAATAAGACGATCTGCTCCACATTCCGAGCAGCCTCAAGTAAACCGGCAAAAGTTGTATACCGAACCCCACTCATGGTTCGGCGAATTTCATAGTCTAGTCCGGCCTCAAACCGGGCTATCTTCCTCTCTTCTGTGTCTACTTGATGGGGTGCGAACAGACTCAATCGAGTGAACTCAACGGCATATTGTGTAACCGTTTTCGTTCCTTGAGTCAGATTCAGGAACTTTGCCTCGAGACGTCGCTTCTCGTCGGCTGGACAGTACTGTTGAGAAAACACTTCCTTAAACTCGCTCCATGACATGTGTGACACTACCTCCATCGTCAACACATGTGTCATTGCGTCCCACCACATAACAGCGTCCCTTGCAAACATAGCGGTTGCAAAGCGGACCATGTCTTTATCAGCGCAGTCGCTGATTCTGAAAGTTCTCTCCGTGGTGGTGATCCATTCCAATGCTGTAACAGCATCTCCGGTTCCATCAAAGATAACAGCTCCGTTACTTTTGAAGTCCTTAAACCTACAGCCCTTTGATCTATTAGAAGACCCAGTGTCTTGTCTTTCCTCTTGGTCGTCCTGTTGTTGTTCCTTGTTCTTTCGTTTATCAGCTTTACGTTTTGCCTCGGCCTCATATCTGGCCCTTAACTGATCAGCAAATGACTGAGCCTGCTCAGCCATTCGTTTGGATTGTAGCTCATTGTTCTGTTCCATAAGAGCTTGCATCATCTGGAACATTTGCTGAGGAGTCATATCGTCTCCTGACATGTTCTGAAATATAACAACTTATATTTAGAACATTTATTTGTAAGTCCTAAGTATTTACAGTTACCCTTTGTGTTTCCCCGTGTGCATGTCAATCCTATCTTAGTTCAGATCATTACTTAGAAGTTCATTCTAATATCATAACCTAAGTTTGAGTCCAAGTCCTCGCGGACACTTGAAACCTCAAACTAATGCTCTGATAACAAACTGTGACGTCCTTGATAAATTAATGTTATAATTGTAATCTCCAGGATCGACTAACAACCCAATGAGTATCATAATAATTGAAATTGAATACTTAAATTAGAATTAAGCAAATCCACACTAAAGCAATGAAAGTAAATGTCTACAGTGTTTAAGTCTAGCTATTACATCATCATAATTGTTTTAATAGTAACAAATTCCCAGCCCCAAAGCTACATCGTCCATGTACCAATTAGCTTCTAAGGTCACCGGGATAAGAATTTGATTGCTTAAGATGAAGGTCCCGCTACACTCTTGCCTTTGCCTGTAAACAATGTGAGTCAACAGTAAGCTAAATGCTTAGTGAGATAACAGATTATGCAAACAACAAATATTTCTTTACAAGCAATGCTTAACCATGGGCAGTGTAAGCCCCATGTATGTGTGTACAGGCAGTGTAAGCCTCAATGTGTGTGAAAACCATGCAGTGCAAGCATGGGTTGGCAGTTCAATATGCTGATCGGGGATGTGCCGAACCTGATGGGATACGAGTGGGATGATCAGTCCCCGACAGTGGCCTGCTGTCAGCCCCAGTCCAGGTCGCATCAGATTATGAAGTAATGATCATGCAGTGCAAGCATGATGTAAATAGATGCACTTTCAAATGAACGCAAGCTACATGTGTGTTACATGTCAAGTACGAGTGTGCATCATAACAACAAATCATTTCATGAGTGCCAAATGAAGTATATGAACAACGTAAACATGCCATTGAATGTATAAACATGAATGCAAAAACAATAAATGTTCGAATGACAATCTGTTACTCACAGTGATTGGTATAGTGTGACTTGTCTCTGAATCAATGTGTGTTTCGATAACACCACAATGATCTGTAATGTAAGTGTAATAGTGAATTTGTGTCAGTAATTGCTTAAAAATTGTATTCTGTAATATTAAATGTAATTGGGTTCCGAATTCAGACCACATCCGAATTCGGATGGTCCGAATTGTAGTTGGTCCGAATTTGGTTTCTGGTCCGAAATTAGCATTGGTCCGAATTGGGATTGAGTCCGAAATTGACACTTATCCGAAATGGGTAATGGGATCCGAAATAGGTTGGTCCGAAATGGAGTAACCCGAAATGTGTAGTCCGAAACCACTATAGATCCGAAATGGTTAATGGTCCGAACTGGGTTGATGATCCGAATTCGGATGGATCATCAATCTGAGTTCATACTTAGAAAATTTTCTAATATTTTCCAGAATTATGTTTTTGACCAATTTGCATATTTTTGAGTCTAATACTGTAAATATGAACTTAGATGCTATTATTTAACTTATATCATCATATTTATGCATCAAAACAACCCATTTATGTCCATTTTTCTACAAGTTTCGATGAACACACACACTAAAACACACACTTAATTCCAAAATCATACTTAGACTTCAAATCTGATTCTGAATTTTTGTATACAACAACATACATGCTCGATTTAAACTAATCCATCATAATATATAACATGCATAAACATTTGCATCACTAATCTTAGAATTCGGTTTTCATAAAAACCGAACCAAAATATCAAAAATCCGAATTATTGAATGATGTTTACCTTAATTTGATTCTTGTAGTTGTTATAGTTCCCTAAATGCCACTTGAATCCAACTTCTTAGCCTCCAATTTAATGATCTTCAATGCTTTTGATTTCCAATTGAAGAAGAAACCCACGGTTTCTTTTAGAGAGAGAAAAGAGAGAGAATCGTGAGAGTAGAGAGAGAGTGAGATTGGAAATTATGAACTTTAACTCCCTTTTTATTTGTCACTTTCACTTATTTGCACAATATACCCCTCACTTTGTATTTTCTTACTTAACTAATAATATGATCAAGATTTGCTTAAATTATAATAATCATCCAAAAGTACAACAATTAAGTCTTTAAAATTGTAAATTACAGATAATAAAAATTTGGGATGTTACACGACTCCTGCTCATCGGACCACATAAAAGGAACGGACTGCCGTGTCAATCTCGTCAACGGCCTGGCAATCCTCGAAAAGTCCTGAATGAAGCGACGGTAATACCCGGCTAGTCCTAGAAAACTACGGATCTCAGGCACGGTCTTCGGCGGCTCCCAACTCATGACGGCCTCTATCTTCGCCGAATCCACTGAAATACCCTCGGCGCTCACAACGTGCCCCAGAAACTTGACCTCGCGCAACCAGAACTCGCACTTGGAGAACTTCGCATACAATCGCTCCTCTCGCAGCACAATCAAAACCTCTCGCAAGTGCTGCTCGTGGTCCTCGGCACTCCTCGAATACATCAGGATGTCGTCAATAAAAACAATTACGAACCGAATCCAACATAAATCTACACACCCTGTTCATTAAATCCATGAATGCCGCGGGTGCGTTAGTCAGTCCAAAGGGCATCACAAGAAACTCATAATGGTCGTATCTCATCCGAAACGCAGTCTTCGGAACATCCTCGTCTCTAACTCTCAGCTGATGATACCCCGATCTCAGATCTATCTTCGAAAAGAAGCTCGAACCCTGCAAATGGTCAAACAGATCGTCGACGCGTGGAAGCGGATAACGGTTCTTCACCGTCACTCTATTCAACTCTCGGTAATCAATACACATTCGCATAGAGCCGTCCTTCTTCTTTACAAACAACACGAGAGCTCCCCACGTGGATGAACTCGGACGGATTAATCCACGATCAAGCAACTCCTGAAGCTGTGACATCATCTCTCTCATCTCAGTAGGTGCCAGCCTATAAGGCGTCTTCGCAATAGGTACTGCTCCAGGGATAAGGTCGATACGGAACTCGACCTGACGATCTGGCGGTAACCCAGGCAACTCCTCTGGGAATACCTCAGGGAACTCTCTGATCACGGGTATATCCGCTATGGTTTTCTTCTCTAATCTGGCGTCAACCACATAAGCTAAAAAGGTCTCGCACCCCTTCGCAACATACCTCTGAGCTCGGGCCATCGAAACAATGCCGACCTCACCTCGGCGCCTCTCGCCATATACTGTCACAGTCTCACTGTCTGAAATGGGTATCCGGATCATCTTCTTTGCACACAGAATGTCGGCCTGCCTGGCTGTCATCAAGTCCATTCCCACTATCACATCAGAACTACTGATCTCTATCGGTAGCAGATCAATCTGAAATCGGTGAGCATCGATCTCTAAAACACAATCTCGAAATACCCGGCTCACTAATGCTGTACTACCATCTATCCTCTCAACAACTAACGACACATATAAAACGGTAGGAGACACAAAAAAATATGCACAAAACACAACAGACACATACGAGCGATCCGCTCCAGAATCAAACAAAGTACGAGCACTAAGCCCGTTCAGGATGTACGTACCGGATACCACATCGGTAGACTCGCGGGCCTCCTCTGCTGTAGCCTGGAATACTCTACCCCGGCCTTTAGGCGCTGGCTCTCGGCGGCTCAATGATGACGGCTCGGCTCTGGCACCGCTGGTACTCGCTCCCTGTACAGCTGGCGGCGCATCGGGACAATCTCTAGCGACATGGCCTGGCCTCCCACATCGGAAGCACAGTGAATCTCCCGAGGTGCAAGTAAATGAAGTGTGGTCGTACTGCCCACAACGGTAACATCTAGGCTGCTCCGGCATACAAGAACCGGAATGACGACGGCGGCACCTCTGACAGTTTCTCTCCCCGGCTGAACTATCTGCCCGGCTCCCTGATGGCTGGGACCCCTGCCCCACGCTGCTCTGACTCTGACTAGGAGCACTATAACGGGAAGTCTGCCCCTGCCTCTGACTGGTCGTCCCCGACCCCTGATAATGCCCTGATCTCCTGGACCTACGGTCTCTGCCTCTGTCTCTGTCTCTACGAAATCCCGAACCTTGCCCCTGACTCTGCTGCTGCTCAGGCTCTCTCTGGATATCCAGAGGCTCTCGGTAGTAACCATGGGACTGCTCAGACGTCCCTGTCCTTTGTCTCTGGGCTGGAGGCTAACCCCTCTGCCTCTCAATCTCCCTCTCTCTAACACGAGCCAACTCCAAGGCTCTTGCAAATGTAGGAGTATCATGAAGCCCAAAGAACTCCCGGATGTCTAACCGCAAACCATCAATGAAGGCATCAGCCTTACGAACCTCTGTGTCAATGTGCTGAGGTGCAAACTGGGCATACTCATTAAATCTGTCCACATACTGCTGAACCGACATACTGCCCTGCTGGAAGTGTAAGAAACGGCGCTCCATTTCCCGGCGCTCATCGCGAGGAATACACTGAAGCTTAAAGATGGCATGGAACTGCTCCCACGACATGGCATACGCTGCAGCTGTAGTCATCGATGACTCAATGAACTTCCACCACTGTGAAGCCCCTCCTTTTAGCAAATAGGCCGCATAACCGACCATATCCCTCGCATCAACATGGGCGACTCGAAAAGCCGCCTCGATCTCTCTCTCCCATGCCATAGCCGCACCCGGCTCACCACCGCCTCGGAACTGAGGTGAGACTCCTGCCATAAAGTCCTTAAAGGACCCACCCCTCACAGAAGAAGAAGAAGATGCCCCAACCCCTGTCTCTACACTAGTAACTGGAGGCGGGTCTGATCTCTGTTGCCAATCCCTCTCTCTATAGAACTCAGTCAAAACTGCTAGCATCTCTGACCGACGGATGTACTCGTCTCCCGCTGGCCTCTCAGGCCCTGATCCCTCTCCATGGTCTGCCATAACTACCTGCACATATCACAAAGGTAAGATAACAGATCGACCACCCAGCGTTATACAATAAGCTAGGTCAGTTAATTCCGCTAAACTCAGTCTCAGGGAAGAATCCCACGGATCTGAACACGGTAAGAGCTCAAGCATCCACTGATACTCAATACTGAAACCACAAGCTCTGATACCAAGCTGTAACACCCACATTTCTCACACAAATGCCACGTCAATACATCATCTTAAGCGGCAATAACGCAAGCATCTCATAAGGCACATGTCATAGGGTTGACTGAAAATTTCTATTAATTAAAACTTTAATACAAAGTCGTCACATGCTGATACTGATATACAAACACTAATATCATACATAGATAGATCAGATTTAACAGTTCTCAAAAGCTAATAACAACATGCAGCAGATTTCACAAAACACGGCTCTAAACCCAGCTCCTACTTCGGCGGCTGCTGCGACTGAGATCCCACAGTACGACTGCCTGAGACACGGAAGACTCGAAAACATAAGCTGGGAAGCTCGTGAGTACGCGAGGGTTAGACTCTGCAACATAACACATATAGCATGCACAACACAGTAATATCTCAACACATAACATAGCTCGATGCACACACATATCTCTGCTCAAAAGGGGGCGCCGTTCCCCAGCTAACAGGCCGCACACAGCAGCGGTTAGCTACTCAATATGCACAGGAGCAACCTGACAATAACACTGCTGTATATATACAGTCTCATACTTCGTGACTTGTTAGGGACAGTCAGCCTGCGCGACCACATATCGCGGACACCTGCAACTCAACATATAGCACGTATAGGGTAGATAGAATCATACCTGCGCTGTATCTCTGTCTCAAATACACATATCACAACACATAATAGACTCATAAAAGTTTACGCGCGTTTTATAAAGAACTCGAGTACTCACCGACTACCCAAATTCGGCTTGAACCCGAAACTCTAACGCGGCTCGGCACGTGATCGGCTAGAACCTGTAATCGTTACGAATCCCACATATTAACACAAGTCTCAACAATCAAACAATTCAATCCGAACATAATCATCGCAATCAAACCAAACCCGAAACACATTACGAAACAACTAACCGACCCCCGAATCCCTTCACGAGACTCCCATCGAAACCCAAAACCCTGAATAAATCAACCCGACACTATCCCGAAGAAACCCAATCAATAACGACCCCAAAACTCCCCCCCAAATGATCAAGCCGAATTTCCCCTGCAGGCTGCGGCTCGCGCCGCTAGGATCATGAGGGTCGCGCCGCGACCAAGCGGTGCTCTGCATCTTGACCTGCGATTTTCATGGCTGCCCAGGAGAAACTCTCCCTTTTACACACGATTTCCAGCCCCAAAAGCACACAAATTTTACTATATAACAACCTCATATCACAAGGAAACTACTTCACATGATTCTCATAGCATATAACACAAATTAACACCTCTAGCTTGGAATTTCTTACCTTACAGTCTTACACACCTCTAGAACACAAGAAGGAGATGAAGATCAATTTTGCAGCCAATTGAACTCTTTGAAGACCCTTTGCAGCTCCAAAAACACACACACACACACACACTCTTTCTCTGGGTTTTGAAAAGGGAAAAGTGAAAAGGAGATAAGGTTATAACATATATATATATATATATATATCCACTTCCTTTATCAAGTAAGTCCCGAACCCGCTAAATCCGAACCCGATATCACTTTTTCACAATTAATATCATTCGGACCCAATTAAATCCACGATCTCATAATTAATAATAATCCGCTAATTATTAACTCAGAGACACGTATCACTCGGTCTCGACACGTTTAATGCACGAAACGTGATTTAATTGGAACAACGCAATAATATTAAATTAAAGAGCCAATAGATTAAATCCACGTACCAGGCTCAAATCCGGGATGTTACACAATAATAATACAACAATAATAATCATCATAATATTCAAAATGAGTTTTAGTCTAATATGAAATTTAGACATTGAAAAGTTAAAACTTTCAATAAAAAACTTAAATGAAAAAATGTAACGAAAGATGAGTATTTATAAATTTTAAAATTATAAAACTTCAGTTCTGTTTGGTTTTTTCGGTTTATTTTGACCTCCAAACCGAAAACAAACCGAAATTTTTGGTTTTTGAAAACTCAAAGTCCAAATAGTTTGGTTTTTTGGTTCCGTTTTTTGGTTTTTTCGGTTTCAGATTGGTTTTTGGTTTTTTTGCACACTTCTAATTTTAATATGTCATATTTTCATGCATAGTCTTATAGGGGTATGATAGGGACGACCATTTAAGTGTAACATGACAACGTGAAACTCAATTCAATTTCTATAATATGTCACAGAAATATAATGAACACATTATGCTATTTTTGGTATACCTATTACAACAATATTTGCATTATTTATTTACGTGATACATAAATGAATAAAAATAAATAATTATGATCTAATTATGGATAATTAGTCTTTTATTTATCTGATAAATAAAATGGTAATATTTAAAAGATACATCCAATTATTTTGTGGATGATTATATATGATTTAAATTTATGAAAATCAAATGACGTTCAAATAAGTTTATAATTTATATTTGTATCCAAATTTTGTTAAGATAGAATAATTGGATTATTAAATCATATATAATTATTCATAAAATTAACGGATGCAACTTTCTAATATTACCATTTTATTTATTAAATAAATAAAGAACTAATATCCATGATTAGATCATAATTATTTATAATATTATTCATTTATTTATCAAATAAATAAATAATGCAAATATTGTTGAACTAAATATCCAAAAAAGAATACAAATGTATCATAATGTGTTCATTATATTTCTATGACATCTTATACAAAATGATTTAAGTTTCACGTTGTCATGTTATACTTAAATGGTCGACCCTATCATACCTATAAAACTCGGCTATGCATGAAAATATGACACATCAAAATAATCTTCATATTTTAATGTCTATAGAAAACATATTTTCTATCTCTATTATAGGCACACATTGCATTTGATTTATTTCTAACAAAATTTAAACAAAAAAATGGATTATGAACTTATTTGATTGTATTTCGATTTTCAAAAATTTAGATTTTTTAAAGTAATGATTATTTAAAGATAAAGGAAAATTTAATTTGATATGTTTTTATTATTGGTAAAATGTTAAAAGTCGTTGCTATTATTGATAAAAATATAAAACGTTGTTGCTATTATTGGTAAAAAGATAAAGTTGTTGGTATTAATGGATGGTAACCTGTTATAGTAGGTCTCCAGGTCAAAAGTTGGTATAATCGGTAAAAATTACAAAAGTTGTTGCTATTAATGATAAAAAATAAATAATGTGGGTATAAACGGTAAAACTACAAAAAGTTGTTGCTATTTTTGGCATATAACCCTATTTTTTATTATTTTTTAAAATAAAATAAAAGATAAATACAATTTATTATTTCTAATATCAATAAATATTAATCATTAATAATTCTATCCATTATCTAATAATGTTATCTATCATCATTATTAAGTTTATATTTGTTGATAAATAATTAATTTAATCTGCTATTAGACATTATTAAATAATATTATTTACCATAATTAATTATGTTACATTTATTAATTTTTAGCTAATCTAAATCTAAACTTAAAAAAATCTTAAAGTATATAATGTATCTATAAACTTCATATAAAATAATAAAATCAATAAGATTGTATTTTAAATGAAAAAAATACTATATTATTAAATTACATCTAGAAAAGATAAATACCCATTATTATTTTTAAAATAAAATAAAGATAATTAATAATTAATTAATTGTATCCACTTTTTGACATTATCTAATAATGCATTCATTTACCATTATTATCTATTTAACATTTCTTTTTTTAACTAATCTAAACATAAACTTAAATCTTAAATTACATAATCTATACATAAACTTCAAATTATATTTATAAAGTACAAATTCTTAAATTATATTAATTAATAATATATAAGTATATTATAAAATATAAATAAAATTATTAAAATAAATAAGATTATATTTGAAAAATAAAACACTATTAATAATAACATAAGTTATAACATGTTTTGTTAATTTAGAAATAAATTTTTTTTAAAAGAATGTCAAAAATAACTATTATTCACTTATATTTAAAACTATAAATATATAATATTTTTTATAAATAACTATACTTTTCTTGTACTTTTTATTATAATTAATATTTATATTGTTTAATTATAAGTTTACATACATAATATATAACCATTTATTTTTTAAAAATTATTCACGTAATACATGGGTTCATAAACTAGTATATTAATAAAAGAAAACATTTAACGTCACGTGTCACTACCTCATCCATCTAAAATTTTGATTTTCCGTCTTTTTTCCATAATTATATTTCTAATTTAACTAATTTATTGTTTAAAAAATATGAAATCTAATTCAAATACTTTCATATTTTATTCATGAATAAAAAAATACTTTAAATATTCTAATACTAATCTAAATTTACATTTAAGATAAAAAAAGTTGATATTTTAATTAAACTATAATTAAAACAGATAAAATTATTATCTTACAAATATGATATCTTCTCAATATAAAAAAAATCAATTCTAATCCATGAATGGTAATTTGAGAATTCATATTTATTTATTTACAATATATTCAACGGTTAAATTGAAAGGTTAGTGTTTATGTTATTTTTTATAAACTGGATTTAGATTACATATTTTGAGTTTTTCTTATTTAGTAAAAAGTGATCTTATTGTATTAATAATTAGATAATACTATATTCTTTAGAAATTTATGTTTGGACGAGTTTAATGTTTATACGTTTAAATTTAAATCAAACACACATTTTCTTATATTTTTATATAGAACTAATCCCACATGTGTATAAAAAAATAAAACTAAGTTTTTGTTAAAAGTTTATGAAAAAGTTTTATGACATCCTAAATTCATAGTATACTATATGGTATAGTTGAGAAACATTACAAGTGTTTAAGTTGAATTGAAAACATTTAACTCCACGTGCACTATCTCATCCATCTAAAATTTTGATTTCCCGCATTTTTTCCAAAATTAGATTTCTAATTTAACTAATTTATTGTTTAAAAAAAATGAAATCTAATTCAAATACTTTTATATTTTATCCAAGTAATTAAAAAAAGAAATACTTTAAACATTCTAATACTAATCTAAATTTACATTTAAGATAAAAAAAAAGTTGATATTTTAATTTAATTATAATTAAACCATATAAAATTATTATCATACAGATATGATATCTTCTTAATATAAAAAAATCAATTCTAAACATGAATTGTAATTTGAGAATTCATGTTTATTTATTTACAATATATTCAACGGTTAAATTGTACATTAAATATTTTAATTAAAGGTTAGTGTTTATGTTTTTTTTACAAACTGGATTTAAATTACATATTTTGAGTTTTTCTTATTTAAAAAATGATCTTATTGTATTAATAATTAGATAATAACAGTTCTTTTTTTGAAATTTATGTTTGGACGAGTTTAATGTTTATATGTTTAAATTTAAATCAAACACAAATTTTCTTATATTTTTATATTGAACTAATCTTATATGTGTATAAAAAAACTAAAATTAAGTTTGTGTTAAAAGAGTACGGAAATTTTTTATGACGTCCTAGATTCATAGTATACAATATGGTATAGTTGAGAAACATTATAAATATTTAAGTTGAATTGAAAACATTTAACACCACGTGTCACTACCTCATCCATCTAAAATTTTGATTTACCGCTTTCTTTCCATAATTAGAATTCTAATTTAACTAATTTATCGTTTTAAAAAATATGAAATCTAATTCAAATACTTTCATATTTTATCCATGTATTTAAAAAAATAGATACTTTAAACATTCTAATACTAATCTAAATTTACATTTAAGATAAAAAAAGTTGATATTTTAATTAAATTATAATTAAAGCATATAAAACTATTATCTTACAAATATAATATCTTCTCGGTATTAAAAAAATCAATTGTAACCCATGAATTGTAATGTGAGAATTCATGTTTATTTATTTACAATGTATTCAACAGTTAAATTCTACATTAAATATTTTAATTAAAGGTTAGTGTTTATGTTATTTTTTATAAACTGGATTTAGATTACATATTTTGAGATTTTCTTATTTAGAAAAAAAATTTGATCTTATTAATTTGTAGTAAAATTTATAAGTATTATTTTACATATAAACTAAAAATTCAATTTATATCAAATAAAATATATTAAATTAAAAATAAACTTTAAAAAAATCATTGACAGATAATAATAGTATTCTTATATTATTTTAAATAATCAATAATTATGCATTTTATTTTTACTTATATACATTTTGTATAAATAAACTTTATTTAAAATATCCACGTATTATGTGGGTCAAAAACTAATAAGAATAATAAGTAAGAATACTGAGAAATGATAATAATTTCAGTAGACTTTTAAAATAACCAGGTTATACGAGTTGAAAATGGGTTTACAAGTCAACCTAAAACCATCTAGTTTATATTCGTCACTTTTTATATCGACCCGTTTATGACCCAATTGATATTTGAATCGTGTTCGCATCGTACCAAGTTAGCCATGTTCAATTCTAATCATAACCCATGACAAAACAAAGGAACTGACATGATCCATGAATTAGGGTGAAAAGAAAAAAAAAAAAAAATCAGATCACCGACATTTGGTTCACAAATTTCTTGAGATTCACCGGAATTTGTATTTAAAATCTTGTGTTTGATTTGCAGACTCAGTAAGTATATAAAATCCCAGGATTTTTTAATTTTCATCATTTTTTGTTATTTAAAAACTCACCCCCAAGATTTTAAATCTTAATTACCTTGCATTTTTAGATTGACAAATTTTTCTTAAAATAATAATGTAAATTCTTTGATAAAATCTTGATAAATGAAAATACTACATAATGTATATCCTTTAACAGAATGCAAATCTCATGAAAAAAATCTATAAACCAAACGCGCCTAAAAACTCCTTACTCCACTACTATACTACATGGATTGAAGATCCAGTCTTTGCAAAGATTTCCAGCTTGCTTTCTTCTGTTTGGCATCCACAAGAGAATCACGATTTTTGAATAATTGAGAAAGCGGTCATTATTACGATGATCCGATGGCTCATTTTGAGAGTATTACTTGGTTTCTCCACTTTCAATCTACCCAAATGAGGATGTAACCAACACCATGAAACTCTTTAGATAGCTTTTTGTTCTCTTTTTGTCAAGATTAGCAAGCTTGACATCTTAAACTGACGTTTCATTCGGTATAGGTATCTAGCACTCATACACCGCAAGATTTTATACATTCAAAAAGTTGCATATCAAGAGATCTGAAAGTTACGACCTCTCAACGAATTAGCCAATTCCAACTATTGCCCCATCTGCCATTTAGGAGACCCCACCGCCGCTAACTAACCAAACATTACCAAGGAACTAGGAGGGGAGGGGAGGCTGTGTGAGAATTGGTATAGTGGAATCGTAAGGAATGAAATCATTTGAGTTTTATAAGCTTTTCTTAAATAGTTATACATATATAGAAATTGACAAAAAAACAAAAAAAAAAAACTCTAAAAGTCAATCCCCTTTACATATTCTTTATTCTCTCCATTCTGATACGAAAATATGATAACTGGATTTTATACTAAACTCAATGATCTACTCATTCGACACAAGATAAAAAGGCTTGTAAACACCACACAATTTCATTCTCTCGGTTCCACCATACCAGATATCCCCAAAGTCTTTTAATCTTGTTTCCAAACTGCAATAGACGTCTTCGGTCTTCCTAAAACTTAGTTTGCAAACCATTGCCAATCTGCTTGTGGAAAGTTTTTAAAAGTGGAACACCAAGCCAGTCAATTTCCATACAACTAGCTACTAACTATACAAGCCAACATTGATGATTTTGACTTTGTGTTCATCATCAGGTTCACAACAAACCTTTCGTAGCTCCCGTTGAAGATAACTACATGCTTACTTCATAACGCATTCTTTTCCTACGCAAATCTTCAGTACCATTTTCCTAAAAAACCTAAATTTCTAGCCTTCAAATATCCAATGTTAAGCTCCCTTGCCTTTGATGAAGAATCTCTTTAGTCCAACTGGTTCCTCCTCCATTTCCTTTGATTCCACAAAACTATCTTCTTTCAACAAACCAATTCAAGTTTTCTAACGATGGCTTTCGATGTTTTAAACAAAGAGAAACAATCCAAGAATGGCCTTAAAAACAAGCGTTAACATGCTACCAATTGACAATAGCTACGCTTTCCATGAAGTAAGACGTCAAATGAATCTGTCGACTACTTCCTTCCAAGCTGCAGCTTTCTTCCCATTAAGAGCTTGCCATGGATACCACTTCAATTGGGTGTACTCCAACCTCGTAACTCCTACTCTTAAAAACATTGACATTCAGACCCAAAAGCATCTCGAAAGAGGTCTAAAATGGAGACTAAAGATGCAACATTTTCTTTTGACCATTTCACGAAAAATAAGTATCATTAGCATATAGGAGATTAGAGAAGAGAGAGATTTTAATCACCTTCAAGATATACTCCCTTAAAAACGCGCTTTCTACATGGTTCCTCACTTCCTTGATGCTTGCAGAGCCTCGACTACCAATTAGAAAAAAGGAACAAAATGGATAATGTAACTGTTGTTGGTTAGTTGTGCATAAACAGTGCTCGCTCGTTTTGTTGATAAAAGAACAAGAATTATACTTTATTTAAGATCGATTAGATTAGGAAGATATGAGGTCGAGTTTCTATGCATTTGATGTTTCAATAAAGATTAACATAGAGGATTGTTCAAGATCGCTGATGATCCATCGGTGTGTTGGATCTTGAGTTTTAAGTTTCTCTAATAAGTATCTAGGATGAAACTTGCATCAACAATATGTTTGGTTCAAATTTTTTTGTGGAAAAAATGAACTAAATTGATCGATAAAGATCTCAAAGAGATCCTTAAACGAAGATTGCAAATACCTAAAATAGCTCGAGAGAAATTGCAAAGTGACGATTATGTGTTAAAGGTTAACCGAACCCTTTGAACCTAAAGATTAACAACCTTGAAAAAGCATTTGGCTTGAAATGCCTTTGTATCCTATTTCTCCATGAAATTGTGTTTCCTCATCGAACTCGATCACTTCCTAAACCAAATTAAACAATAATTTCTTACAGTTGAGTATTGAATGTATTACTCCTTAAATTTTATCAGTTGGATTTTCAAATTTACTAACAATTTTAAGGGGCACCTAAAACCATCCTGCTACTGAAGTTGTGATAAATATTTCCTTTATCCTTCTTCTGTGTTCTGGGAGAGTGTGTGTGTGCGCTTTCATTGCTTTGTATGTATATGCCAGGCTTTTATGATGATGTGTTTACATTAAATGCAGAAAATGGCAACATACTTTACTAAGATGTACTATTACAGCAATCTACTTTAAATTTTACAAATTGTAGCAATCTACTTTTTACTTTATCACAATTATAACAACCTATTTTGAATTTTACCAATCACAAAAATCTACTTTTACTTTTTCACGAATATAACAACTAAGGCGTTTATTGATGTGACTGATCAAACTTTAAATGATATCGAATATAATTTGACAAAATGTCGAGCAATCATTTTCACATCATTTAAAAATTAACATGTCACATAGGTAACCAACTAGTTGCTATAATCATGAAAAAATAGAAAGTATATCGCTATATTTAGTACAAGTTAAACTAGGTTGCTACAGTATACTGCTATAATCGTGAAAAACTAGAAAGTAGATTGCTATAATTGGTAAATTTTAAATCATGTTGCTATAATCGTGAATTTTAGCAAAGTAGGTTGCTATTTCTTAAAATTAACCCTTAAAATTCTGATGTTGCCATTTTGATACAGGTTTTATACACACTTTACATAAGTCTAATGCCAATACTTAATACATTTATCATTTATATATCTCTATGCCTCTCCTTTTTCAGTTCGTATTCTTAGGATGCCATGTGAGTATGAGACACAGTTTAATGCTACTCGAGATCGTAGATTTGGCTCTTCTGTTTGATGTAAATTCCTGAACTTGTTAAACCGAAATACTATAACAGCGCTATAACTTGTATGGATTTCTTCAATACAATTAAGTTTGTCAGCTGAGATATCAGCATTTGCAAATCGTTATGTTCAGTGCAGATGCTGATGTTCTCCTAGCAATGAGAGAATAAGGGTGCGTTTGGTTCACAGAATGTGATGGAATTTGATGGAATTGGAATGAAAATTTCATCCCAATGTGCTGTTTGGCAGTAAAAAGAAATGGAATGAAGATTCCTTTTTTTTTTTTTTTTAAAAACCACTTTTGAAGGAATCCATTTTCCTTGGGTTAGTGTCATGGAATTTAAATTCCATTCCAAAGATTTTAACAGTTCTAAAACCAAACACTAGACTTCATCTTCACCGGCATCCATTTCGATTCCGACAGATTCCATTCCTTCCAGAATTCCAAATCCTTGACAGATTTCATTCCATGAATATACATTCTGCGAACCAAACACCGCCTAAGATGTGATACATGCGAAAACGGACCAGATACTTGATCAGGTTGGTTGATGATTCCTACAGTTTTACTCTCAAGAGCCAGCTACTTGCATTTCTACTTGAAAAAGTGGAAGAAATAAAAATTGTGTTTGACAGAAAATTCTATGTTCAAACTAGAATAATGGTTTTTATCATACTTTTATATTTTTATCAGTTTGGTCTTTTCGTCCTAGAAAGGACCAAAATGAATACGACAGAAAAGTATAGGGACTAAAATGAGAAAATAACTAACGGACCGAATCGATAAAAACATAAAACACGTTGGTTTTTTTCAATACAGACCCTTCAAACTATAGTATAGTTTGCATGCATCTAAGTGCTCTTTCAGAGTCCGAAGTGGACTTCAATCTTGTTGCTGACAAATCTATGATAGCCACGACCAAAGTCACCACAATTTAGTACTGGCTACGTCATTGGCCCTCTTAATAGAAATGAATCCTAGTGGCAATTGTTTTCGTACGATATTAAGCAGTAGACCCATTTACAATCCAAAAAAGACTATCTCGAACAATAAGAATACAAAGTTCACATTTTTCTCAAGTTAGATTGCTAGAACACATATGCCGAAGCTCAAATCCTAAAGGAACTCACATTCATCATCTACGATTGTAACATTATGCAAATTCTTTTTCTGCAAATAAAGCAATAAAAACCATACATATGAAAATTTCCTTGGCTATAACATGAAATGAATCAATATAAAGTATATTAATCAAAAAAGGATACCATCATTTCATGACTCGATACCAACTTCACGCGGTGTCTTTGCCTCGATCGATAACGCGTGCAATCCACTCTGTAACTCATCGTCCAACAGCGAATAAATAAGCCTATGCCTTTTAACCAAACTCTTGCCCTCAAATTCTTTCGAAACTACTTTCAAATTAAAATGTGTCTCCCCATCGCTTCCCTTCACCCCTGCATGACCAGCATGCTGATACGAAACATCTTCTACTTCCAATTCGATAGGTTGAAGCTCCTTATTCAAAATCCTTCTAATTCTCAATCCTCTACTCCCTAATTCAGAACCGTTTGACTTCGAATCATCAACGTCTGAATCAGTACTCGGTCGAAAATCAGAGCTTTTCGGACCTGAATCTTTATCTTTTTCAGGGTTTTCAACAACCCCAGTTCTCGTTTCGATTCCTTTCTCAGCTTCGACGAATAACATCAATGCCTTTTTTTGCATTAATTGAAACATATTCAAGAACCCATTATTCCTTGAAGGAGATAAGCTCTGTTTCAAACCTAATAACACAATAAAATCAGGCGAAATTCGGAGGATTTCTTGAACAGAAGAACCCGACAGACCTTGAACCAATAAAGCAGCTAAGCCTTTAGTGATTAAAGCATCAGAATCAGCTTCAAAGATTACATTTTTCTTATCAGAATCATCATCAAAATAAGCCCTTAACCAAACCTGAGAAACACAACCTTTGACTTTATTTTCTTCAGTCTTAAATCGGGTATCAAGAGGTTTTAGATTTTTGCCGTAAAACAAGAGTTGTTCGTATTTGGCTTTTGGGTCTTGTACGGATTGGAACAGTTTGATGATTTCTTGAAACTTTCGAGGGAGTTCTTCAAAACTTTGAGAATCGGATGGAGCTTGTAAAGTGGGATCAGGTGAAGAGGGTTTGGTGGGTGTGGATTGAACGGTGAATGATTTGGATTGTCGGAGTTTTTTTGTGGGGAAGGGTAAAAGTGGGAAATATGACGGTCGTAAGGGTAGGGTTTTGAAGATTGATGAAGAAGAAGGTGGATGAAGATTGGTGAAGAGTTGCCGGAAAGAAGACGAGAAAGACATGTCGACAGTGGAGGACGACGACGGCGACTGCGACGGCGAGTGGGTGATGCGTATTCGAGAACGTTGGTGAAGAGGGATGGAGGATATCCGGCGTTGTCCGTTGGGATTATCTCGAAGACACAGCGATAGGTTGATTGATGGTCACAATATTTTATAATTTATGTTTTTTATCTGGGTTAATATTGAAAAAAATCCAACTAACTTTCATAGATTTGTTGATTAACTTCTTTAAGAAAAAAATCAACATATTGTGACGTGGTCATACATCTCACGACAAAATGATCGATCTCCCCTTCGATCATGAAGGTTTCCAGTGTGACCCCCAAACGACCTCTTACATCTTCCCGAGGATGAGCCCCCCTCCTACACGTTTGTTCTTTCTTCGTTCGATTCGAAGACAAGTTCAAGATGTTTTAATGTTTTCAATTTTTAGAAAACAATTAATAAATGTGTTTCTTAAAGGATTCTAGGTTTTGTTCGGTGTCAAATTTCATCCATATTGAAGGCATCAGATGCATCGTCACTGTTGCTCATCACCACCATCACAACATGTCAACGTTATAGCCATTTGTTGCAACATCGCCAAGTGTTTTCATCATTTAAGATTTGTTCTCTCATGCGAAAGCAATGATTTTTTGTTCCAATGTCGATGGAAGACTACTTTGGCATCTTCGGCATTTGACAACTCACAGCTAGGGTTCTTGATTTTGGTTTAAATATGATGAATATAATCTGAAACTGATTTGAATCAGGGATTCTTTGAATTTTATCTAGGGTTCTTGATTAGAAGGGTCATGTGTTCAATCCCATAGTGGATGTACAAAATGAGTGGAAGCATCTATATAAAAAGGGTAACTCACCCTCTGGAGGGGCCCCCACCGACCGGCCCCACGGCCACCGTGGAGGAGGTAAATCGCGTAACTCATAGTTTAAGGACATGTGCAGTGTTTGAACCTCTATTATAGATTTTATGTCCCCAACAACTAGACTATTTTTGAAGAAACAAATCTTCAAACCCTATGATCGTGGAAAGGTATGTAGTGGTTTCCATGAAAATTTATTTTGTAACAATTTGGTTTGGCTCTTATTTGGGTGAATTGGGTTGGCAAAGTGGTTCCATTCTCCTTTATTTCAGTTTGAATTTTGGATTCCTTGCAAATCGATTTTTCTTCTGGAATTGTTTTCTTGAAGCATTAGAAAACCAATTTATCAAATCGATTGCTTTTAGAATGATACAAGTGGTGCCATTGTTAAGTGTTAACCCTTCAAGATCTCTATATTGAATGACTTAGATGGTGGCATACTTTTTGTAGAACAAGTTTAATTAATTTGTAGTGTGTTTTATTTGTTTTTTTATGTTGATATAAAATGGAATTTTGTGTTTAATAGATACTCGCAAAATATGGATATTCTGACAAATTTCTGGCGACATTAAATATATACTTTTGAATAAGACAAATATTATTTAGGGAAATAGTTTGAAAAAATGTTTAAGGACTTAAATGATAAATTTATGAAAGTTGGCTGGGTTTTTCAATATTAACCATTTTTATTTCATATGTAAAATCAAATAAATATTAGTTTATGTTAACATTTTTGAGTTTTCATCTTGACATACACTAAAAGTATTAGAAAAAGTGAAAAGGTATTCCGATTAATCGAATACTTGGTTGAATAGAAGAATGAAAAATGGAATAATGGTAATGGAATGAGGCAGGTGGCTAGAGTTGGTAAGGATGAGATGAGATAGGTGGGTAGGGTTGGTAGACAAAAAGGATAGAAAGATAGGATAGGATAGGATACAGTGTGGCGAGATGCGTGGGGGTACGGTAGTGTGGTGTATATGATAAGGTAAGGTGGATGAGATATGATAGATAAGTGGGTGCACCACAAGGTAGGATACGATGGATTAATGGGATGTGTCTATGATGGTTAAGGTATATAGGGCGGGTGGGTGAGGGGTAGGTTAGGGTAAGGTAGTAAGTGGGTGGGTGGAATGTAGGGTAGAATACGATCGGGTATATATGGTGGGTGGTGGGGGTAGGATAACGAGGGGAAGTGGGTGGTGGGGGCTACGGGTGGATTGGTTGGGTAGGATAGGATATGATAATATAGGATTGGATAGGTGGGTGGAAGGTAAGGTAGGTGGGATTGTTCGGTAGGAGATATGATAAGATAATAGGGTTGGATTGGGTATGATAAGATAGTGACGGGTAATTGAATAAACTACTGGTAAGATATATAAGTATTTATTAAGTCTAAATCAAGTGACAAATGTAATGAATTCTATTTTTAACAAATGGAATATTACTCCATATGAAGTAATGAATGATTACATTATATAAAACCATCTGTTCCTATCATTATCATTATTATTTGTTACGGTGGATAACCCCAACCAAACACCCAAAGGGACCAAGTAGTTAAACAATTAAAAATAATATGTATAAGTTGTGTATTTTTATCTAATTGAATAAATGAAAGGCTCTTTTAAATAAACTACTAAATGTGTTAAAAAATGCATAGAATAAATATTCACAATCTCAAAAATTACGTTGCTATTAAAAGTCAATCTACTTGAACAACAATCGTACTTCACGTCCCCATGTTTATATGTTCTACTAATAGTGTATATCTGATATGGGTCTTGGACCCGATTAGTTTGGTTGGGCCGATGTCATATAATCTGATAAAAACTCTAAAGTCATCCTCTCCTACATATATTTATTATCAACAACGGGAAAGGGCTCCTGATTTTGATGACCACACAAACATCCAGAAGCAGTGGAAGAATCTTATGTTTCTTATACTCCCACCAGATCTATGGAGAATACATCTTCTCATCTCTTTTTATCTACACACAGTATATTCATACTACATTCATATCAAAAACATACATTATTGTGATATATCACATCACCGGTCATATTCTGACTTGATCGTCGAAGGTGGTTCACAGGGCTCATACCTTGGGACCACTTCTAACGGCATGTTACATATTGCAGTCATGGATTTAAGCTCAGGAAGATGTAGAACGGCCCGATCCGAAGTCAAGCTCAACCCGTCGAAGTAGTAATTCCAAAAAAGCTGCAACATCAATGACACCAAAGCAAAGCAAAGATGTCGTCATCACACCAAGGCACTAACCATGTATTTTCTAGCTTGTAATGATCCAATGCACTACGTATGTTGGGGATAACATCCATAATGTTTTGATTCAATTATGTATGTATCACGATGAAAGATACCAATTGATATCATCATGCTATAGGAACTGGAAAACTCTTCCATAATGTTTAATGAAACGTCGAATTCACAGTTCAAATGTGTGGACGATGTCACGAGTCAATAGCAACACATATGAAAAACGCTTATGATGCATATCATATTCAAGCAACAAATGATACAAAAGTAAAGGTATATAAATTTACTTTTCTTTACTTAAAACACAAATGTTTTGCAAATATAGAGTGAAATGCTATAAACGACAAGTACTTATAAGCTTGTTAAATCCAGACACGTCACAAGCATTTGATGTCCAAACTTGGATAACCATGGTTTAATCATTCTATTACATTTATGATACTATTGAATTCAAAATTAAATTTATAATTTCACCTGCAAATATAGTTAAGTGAAAAAACCATACATTATTGGTTTAATATTAGCGCTAGCAAATAGTTGGCAAGAAAATTTTATATTATCCGACAATGCATCAGAGAGTTCATTTTTCTATTCAACATGTTCGAAGGGTATGACAAATCCTAATAACCCAAAAGAACGAACACAAATAAAGGACATCAAGTTCGAGTAAAAACAAATGTAACCGCACCCAGATATAGGGTTTTTTTTTTCCTTTTACGAGTCCGAGCAATTGCTTAATTAAGGACCAATTACTCCAAACTGAGGGGCTTGATAGTGTATATCTGATATAGGTCTTGGACCCGATTAGTTTGGTTGGGCTGATGCCATATTTTCTGATAAAACCCTAAAGTCGTCCCCTCCTATATATATTTGTTATCAAACAACGGGAGAAGAGGAGACTCCTGCTTCTTTCGACCACACAAACATCCAAAAGCAAGGAAGAATCTTATGTTCCTTCTACTCCCACCAGGAATACATCTCATCTCTTTTCATCTACACACACATACTACATTCATACATACATCAAACACATTTATTATTGTGAGATATCACGTCACCGTTCATATTCTGACCTGATCGTCGAATATGACTCCCGGGGCTCACGCATTGGGTCCACTTCTAACCATGCTACATGATGCAATCATGGATCTGAGCTCAGAAAGGTATAGAACGGCCCAATCCAAAGTCAAGCTCAACCTGACGGATTTATGTACTAACATCGACCAATAACTTAATTGCAAGTTTTAAAATTTTAATAACTTAAACGATATAAGAATTACAATAATTAAATCAAATCAAATATGAAAAACTTATAATATAAAATATAATAATTCATTTTTTGATTGTGTTGCCGAAAATATCCTTTTCATTTCTTAATGTTGTGCGACTTGCGAACAAAAAAGTCCCTCACAACAATCTCTCCAGTCTTGTCTTTTTCCTATAACACATCATCCATTGTGACTCAGGGACTCAAGTGATACCATACGAATCGAGTCCGTAACAACTGACAGAAGCCGAGACCCGTCTTATTTCTATAATCCGAAAGCCTTTCATTCGTCATCGGTTCCAAAATATCGATCACCAAACTCTCCCATCCCTGGAAGCACACGGTACTCGTCGTTTAACCCTGTTTCTATCTCTGATGTAACAATCTTTATCCTTGGAAATCGTTTGCACACTACATGAACTCCTTGCGGTGCCTGTTAATGGCGACAACATTTATTCTTATTCGGTACAGATTTTTAGTCGAAGAAAGGTTAGCAGATTATAAAATTTTAATCCGGGCTTACGGAGATGAGATTCAGGAATATGATGTTGGCCTCAGGTACTCCTTTCTTTAGAAGCAACGAAATAGCTTGAACAGCTGAATTTCCTGAATAATTTGCATGAAATCGTCAGCGCTAGCATTAGTAATAAAACGGAAGTGATTTACGAGAAATCGCTAAAAGTGACCTGTTCCGAGTATAGGATCCAACAACAGAACATGCCTATCTGATATGTCTTGTGGCAGCTTTTCGTATATTAACTGCATAAATCATAATAGTTGGAATATACGGATATTTGGCGGCAGAAGCAGCAAAAAATCTTGCTTATAGACGTAAAAATTTCGGGTGTGATCTTTTGAGCGAATTTTTGTGACGGGTTTGCAATTTCAGGTGTGTGGCATCAAGGAGTGAAGGGTTTGAAGCTTAAGCACGAACCTGTTGGCCATTGTCACCTTCTCTATGAATAAGAATCTTTCCGATCTTGATGCCCTTGCAACATGCTCTCAATGCATTTTCCATACTCTCACCGCTGCAAACATATTGAGATAAATGAATCTAAATTTATGGTAATCGATAATCACATACACTTCCATTTTCTAAAGAAGCGATAGATCAAACGTTTTTACAGAAAATTGAAAAACCAGAACTATGTATCATAAGAAGATAATTTGAACTCAAATACCTCCTAATAACAGAAACACCACATAATCTCTTGCAAAAATCTACACCTGTGTATACCGACCCTGCATTCACAAAAACCAAACTTATAGTTTGCAGTGTTGTAAAGAATGAACCAACTTCAAAAGGATGAGGGACTTAGTAGTAAATAGTAAAATGGTTAAGTATCATTTTGATCATCCAACTTTCAGAATTGTCTCGATTTAGTCACTAAATCATTTTTTGTCTTGATTTAGCCACTAAACTATTTCTTGTGTACATATTTAGCCACTAAACTTTTTTTACCGATTTAATCACTGAAATTGTCCAAATTTAGCCACTAAACTATCATATTTCGTATCGATTTGGCCATTACTTTTATTCATTTTCTCTAAAGTAGAACAGTGTACTAAAGTTTAATAGCTAAATTAAGAGAAAAAATAGTTTAAAGGCTAAATGAGACAAATTCAAAGAAAATGTAAATTGGATATTTCCACTCAAGAAAATGTATAGCAAGCATCAATTTCTATCACCATGAAAATGATATAGCACTGAGCACATGTTTTAGTGAAAATACTGTAAGAGCATTTATATGGCATCCTAGTTGTTGCCAAAATGAAATTAATGATGTCTAAAAAAACGAAGTGAGATGGCAGATTACAAGCTGTCCAAACAGCCCCAACTCAAATCCAGATGAGTGTGGAAAATGGGAATACATTCAAGGTTCCAGGTAGGATTAATGGATACAGAAGCTTACCGGTTGGAGTTATCACCTGCTTTTCTGTAAATGGTAGATGACCCAAACCATGCTCGACAACCTAATTAAGTGGAGGGAACTTGTCAAACAAAAATGAAAATTATGCACACGTTAACATTAAAGAATTGGCCTTTCTCGCCCCAGACTAGAACTTACCAAACGGATCAGTCGATCTGCATAAAACACAAAATCATGTTTTGTTGTTTGAGCATCACGTATTAGTGTATGCATGCCACGAATCTGCATTAGAGAAAGCAAATAACAATGCTGAAATTATATAACAAGAAACAGGCAAAAAAAATATCAATCAAAATAATAAAACGTGGATCTTGAAAGTGGTACCTGAAAGGTTGAGTGAATGACATATAAATTTGGATATATTTTACAAAGATCATGCTGACCAAGTTTTGTTCGAATATGTTGGACAATTAAATCTATGGCTACATGGTTGTCTCCTCCACGAGGTATGATGATGTCGGCATACTTTTTCGTTGGAAGTATGAAATCATCAAAAGCAGGCTTCACGAACTTTGAGTACTGCATACAAGTCAAATCTGTAACTAAAGAAAGGGAAAGAACAAAAGAGCAAACTAAAACTGCGGTGACTTTGGTGGCTATCATAAATTTGTCAGCCTCAAGATTGAAATCCACTTCGACTCTGAAAGAAGACTTCTCAGACCCCAATATGCGATATATATTATAGTTTCAACAAAGAATTTGTGGTGATTTTATGCTTTAGTACTTTTATTTCTTCCATAAAGAAAGCCATCATTTTTCAAGTAAAAATGCACGTAGCGGGCTCTTGAAAGTTAAAGTGTAGAAACCATCAACTAACCTGATCAAGTACCATACCGATATCTCGTCCCTTTTCGCCTGTATCACGCCTTATTCTCCTTGCCAGGCGAACATCAGCATCTGCACTGAACATTTCAATTGTAAATGCTGATAGATGAGTGAACAAACTCAATTGGATTGAAGAACTCCATACAAATTATGGAGCTGTTATGGTAATTGAGTTCAACAAATTCAGGAATTTACATCGAATAAAAAGAACCATATATCCTTCTACAATATTTAAACTAAATTTGAAACCTGGACTGGTCACTGAAGAACGTGAGGGATAAAAAGCACCCAGAAGCAAAATCCACGACTTTGAGTAGCATTAACATGTGTCACATGGCATCCTATAGGGCACAAGAACACAGATGCCAATATGCCATGGACCACAATTGGTGTTATTTCTTTGTGATAAAATTCGACCTCCTAGACATCAACAAATACAAAAGGTTCATTAATGGGTCTTTAAAGCAAGTTTCATCATCCTCACAATATCCGGTCATTTACACTCCTTTCTTTGTGTGAATCTAATGTAACATATCATATTATTATACCCTGAGGCTATGTATTCTTCTGCTGCAAATCTCTAATTCACTATACTAGTTACTACTGCTACCATGATATGGTACTACTATACGAATGTTACGTAGGAGGAACCGTAATCCAGTTCAACCATATTAAAAATCAAATCACAGGAGCATCAAAGTCCTTCATCGTTCAAGAGGTAACATTGACCTCAGACCAAATGTCTAAAGGCTGTTAGTGTCAATAGAACACTTTCTATTCGATGGGAGTGACAGTTTCAACCACTTAAGAAGTCTCACTAAAATGTGTATCGTACTCTGGAATGATAGGATCGCAAAGCTAAAAAAATACGAACTGAAAAGGAAGCAGAGGCATAGAGATATATACAAATATATCTATTAAATATTGCATTAAACTAATGTAAGGAGTGTATAGAACCTGTATCAACAAATATCTTCATGTTCATCATATCACGTACACGAGGATCATGAAAAATGAGTATGCCTTCCAAAATTATCACATCTGAAGGATTCACCTGCCATAGGTTTCATACCAACTGATTTAAGTTTAACTAGATTATAGTTCACTACACAAACAAAAGGAGATAGCAATATTATCATACAGACTTACAGAGGAACAATACTTCCTGCTGCAAAAACTAAGGGGGTGTTCTTTTTCCTACAATAAGTACTTATTTAGCCATTTCACTTATTCGGTAAGTGATTTTGGCTAATAAGTGCATTCTTTTTCAATAAGTAATAAGTGGTAAATCAGCACTTATAATCGCTTATTCAATCAGCATATTTTACCCACTTATTGTCACTTATTCTAATTCTAAAAACAACCCTCCTTCCTCTCCTTAATTATTAGAATTATTTATACATTTTTATTTTTCAATATATATTTATTTTATAAAATATATTTGTTCTTTATTTTTAAAAAATAATCCCCATTAGAATATTTAATTTATTTATTTTACGTTTCTTTTATATATTCAATTTAATTATTAAAAAATTATTTATTATATGTTTCATTTGATAAAATATTTTAACATTTTTATCTTTTATATGTTTTCATCCAACTATTTTATTACGTTAATATACTAAATACTTTTTTTGCTAAAAAATAATTTAAGTTAATAGAAAAAATACATTGACATTATGTTTGTGCGATTGAATATTTATATTTGACTATTTATGAACAACTTGGATGTATAATTTAGAAATTTATAATAACAAATTCCAATCCGACTACACCCCATTTACTCTTCGACCATGATAAAGAAAAGTTGAAATCCATCTTTATATGTTATAAATTCTTGATGTTCTAGGTATTTTCTTGTTTATATATTTAAAAAAAGTTGAAATACATATTTATATGTTAAAGATTGTTGATTGTTCTGATTTTTTTCTTGTTTATATATTAAAGAATGTTGAAATACATTTTATATTTATTTACAAACTTGATTATTCGGATATATTTATGTTTATACGTTAAAAAAAGTTGACATAAGCGTATTACTCATGTGTTCAAGTTTTGTTCTTAAATTTATATATAATACAGGTTTAGCATACAAAAGAAACAGTCTTATTAATTCAGTAATCAGTAATCAGCGCCAATCACTCATCAATCAGCACTGCAATCAGTTTTCAGTCACTTATCACTTATGCAAAAGAACAGCACCTAACACAAAAGAGACAAGAAAGACAAAATATAATAGCAACACACCAACACCAAAATTTTTGCTTTTTCTATCTACATAAATATTTGAAATAATCATTCCTTGAAAATTGTAATGACAGTTTTTCATGCAAAATATTAAAAAAATATTTTTATTAAATATCCTTATTTATTACAATGAAGTATCCATTTGAAGGGTGATTTAATTCCAATTCTATCGAAGAGTTTCAAATGCCCACCCATTTCCTAAACCTCAACTTTAGTTGGAGTTAGGTGGTGAAAGCATGTAAATATATAGCAGCACATAATATTTTACAGTGTATAAATAATATAATATTTTGTTAGTACAGAAATTATGATTGAAGTTTTTCAGTTAACATGTAAACTCCTAATGGTAAAAAAATCATTTACATGAGTTGAACTAGCTTTTTTATATTTTTATAAACATGCCTACCAACGAAAATCTAAGATATTGGTTCAACAGTTTAGACCTTTCCAAGCTATGTTAAAAGAACTAACCCTGCGAGTAATGATGTTCTTATAACTCCTGAAGTCGTATTTTGGAATATCAACTGTTTTTCCATGCTTCAACATGTCCACAGCTGACAGTAACTGCTCATTATCAAAAGCATCTGGAAAAGCATATACAAAAGTACCATAAAAAAACAGGAATACGAAAACTGGTTTAAGCAGACTAAAACAAACTAGCACACCAAAAGTGATCAGGTTAATGGGTAATGACAGACATCAACGTGTCAAAGCTTTATGATGAGAGATGGACTTAGGTGCTCCTCTAAAAGATTCAAGCTAACAAATGATGTCTGTCTATAATAATAAGAGCCAAAGATGATCCCTTTTACTTCAAATTTATTAAGAATATAACCAGTTAAAAAAAACTCACCAGGATGATCAAAGTTGTACTCATGAACCCTTGTAAGTTCTTCAGAAGTCAAATTATGATAGAATGAGTCCTGCCAACACACCCATAGATACCCATGAGTTAAATAACCAGGTATTCTGTGATCAAATTATATTAGAAGTCATATCAATAAACCAAAGAGTGTATTAACATGTTCATAAAAATGAAATGAAGGAATAAGAGGATAATATCATCTGAACAAGATCTTTCACATACTCCATGCATCAATTCTTAATTTTGTCTGCAAACAGATTGATACCTGGTTTACAAGTACAACACGCTGATCATGAAGCTGCTCAATAATCATATCACAAACTGTTGTCTTCCCTGAAGCTGCGCCTCCAGCGACCCCTGATTGTTGATCGAAATTTTTAATGAAGGTAACATAAACACACATACATAGCATAAACACACAAAGCATGAAAGCTATTTATCACAGCTTCAGTAGCAAGGATGCTTTTAAATGCCCCTAAAAATTGCCAATAAATCTGAAAATCCAACTGATAAAATTAAGGAGCAACACAGCCAACATCTGGAAGAATATATTGTTTAACTTGGTTAGAAATCTCCTTCAAAAATTATTCTCATTTCAAACTTTGAACATGTAATCAAGTATGCTAAAAGCTTGGTGATACATGACATTCTTGGTTCTCAGAAAACTTTACAAGTAATCAAGTACATTATGGAAGTGTTTTTGCTGCAAGCCCGCAATACATACCAATGATAAAAGGTTGCTTATGCACATTTTCAGTAACCAAAGTTGTTGCCTGGCCCTCATGTGAATTTCTTCCTTGCATCCCATTCATGTGAAATCCAGAAAAATGTACCCCTGATGAAGCCTCTATTAAATACTCTACTGGTTTAGACCCCATTTGCAACTACAACCTGCATTTGCAAGTTGAGCAATCAGATATCCTGGGTATAAAATAAAAATAATTACAATAATAATGCCAGTGGTTCAAAAGAATCACGAGGCACTTATCCTTTGCATGGAGATTTGTTTGTTTCATCATCCCTCGATATGTTTCGTGCCTAGTTCATGATACGGGTTTCCTGTTTCTTGTCCAATCAACGTCGTAAGGTTTCATGCAACCCTCTCATAGAAAGGGTGCCTAACATTACAACATCAACGGTTTGATGGTTGGCTCAAAAAATTTCACTGACCCCGTAATCAGTCCATTGATAAGTCATTTGGCATTCAACTTTAACTTTGGGCTTTCAATCTTGCTTTTCAGAGGCCTCTCAATTTATTAAGGTTATCAGTTCATGTTGCAATGTTTCAATGATCTAGTCCAATGAGGAAACACAATTTTATGGTAAAAGAGAAACAAAGACATTTCAAAGCCAAATGCTTTTTCAAGGTCGTTACGCTTTAGGTTCAAAGGGTTGGTTAACCCTTTAATACATAATCATCACTTTGCAATTGCTCTCTAGTGTAGTGTTCATGGGAAAGGCCACTTGCTTTTCTTTCAAGCCATTTTACGCATTTGCAATCTTCACCTAAGGATCTCTTTGAGATCTCTATCGATCAATTAAGTTCAACTCTGCCACCAAAAAAAATGAATCAAGCAGATGAAATAGTTGATCTAATTTTCATCCTAGATACTTATTAGAGAAACTAAAAACTCCAGATCCGATAAAATTGCAGAAATGAGTCAAATGACATGAGCAAATCAACCCAACCTGATGCCAACTTCATTTGTAAATGATCCATCTTGCTGGTCTCACAGGCAAAGACGCAAAGTGCATTAATTGAAAGTTTTAAAGTGGATCATCAGAGATCTTGAACAATCCTCCATGTTGATCTTTACTGAACGTTTTTTCTATAGGAACTCAACCTAAAATCTTATCCTAATCTAATCAATCATAAGTCAAGTACGATTCCTGTTCATTTTCCAACAAATGATCCAGCACAGTATGCACAACTAACCAACAACAATCACATTAGTCATGTTATAAAAACCAATAAAACACGCATCACTCCATAAATCTATCATTAACCACACAGCTGAGCCGATTATCGCTTTAGTTCCATAATGTCGTAGTCTCGTAGACATGAATAATCGAACTACTCACGAAAACCAATCCAAGTTTCAAATCCCAACTTTCTCCACATACAATTTTCGAATAACATCAAATAAACGTCGAAATCACGGATCAAAACATGCAGGAAACAAAAACATTAAAAAAAACACAAGATGCAGGACCACAAAGTATATACTTACTAGATTCAATACGTGATTCTTGAATCTACCTTTGAAAAGTCGATTAGATACTTGCGAGAATCAAGATTTCGGCAGTTTTCTTCGATTTGATTTGGAAACTGTGGAGAGAAAAGAGTGAGAAAGGGATGAAAAACTCCAGTTTCGTACGCCTGATACGGAAGGATGCATTGTGATGTATTTATAGGGAGAGGGATTGGAAGGTGTCACAGTGAATTGTGTGAGTGTGAGAAATTGGGGGTGAAATTAGGGCTCGAAATTGGATTTATTTACGAAGATGAACCAAACCGATCTTTTTGGGAATGCGATATCGTAACTATCAATTTGGTGCTAAATTTATATTTACGTAAATTACATTCAAATCTGACGTGGCGATTAGTCCTTGTGGGTCCCCCTTAATAAAACCTTCTTTACGAAAATGACACATAATAGCACTGTACTTTCGTTGTGTTTACATTTTTTAGTGCAGAACTCACACATTCATCTAATCTTACTCTTAAATTTACACATTTTTTTCTATAATAGGAGGGTCTTTTTTAACACCTTAGTACCGCTAGATCACAAGCTCATAGATTGTTTTACAATTATACCATGTGTTTTTTTTTTCCAATTGGTAGTTTACTTTTTCTTATGTTTTCATCTGATACTTGTATTTTTTCTAATTTATTGAACTACATGAATGCTTTTAATAGTATTATATTTTAGTTTAAGTTTAAAAAATAATGAGTTGTATTTATTTTTTACTTTAAAAAACTTGTATTTATTTTTTCTGGTAAAACATGAAAACGAAACGTATACAACTCGTAAACCATACACAACTCGAAAAATACTATATGGTAGTGTTATTTAACAACATTTACTATAGAGTTTTCATATACATACATGTCAAGGTTGTCAAAATCGAGATCTTAACAATGATTGTGTTCTCTACAAGATTCAGATCATAAGATCGGATCGAGATCGTGAAATCCTACCACAAAATCATTACTTTTTTTTGTCTAGGTACTATAATTTGTGGTTTTATATTATAAATTAATTATATAGCACTTCAAAAAATATATACAAAATAGGGAAACAACGTACATTCATAATTAAAATATTTATGGTCATCAAAATAAAAGCATCCAATCATACATCCTATAATTTGACTCGCTGTTCTAATTGATAAAATGATTGGATCTAGGTAAAATGTTGGATCGAATCGGTAAACGGTCCCACAGGAACCCGGTTAAAATAGTCCGAACCGAGTAAAAGATAGGATCTAGAGATGACAAAAAAAACTCCGAAACCGTTTTGACGGGGGGATTCCCCGAGTTGACCGGGGACGGGTAATACCCGATTTCTAAAACGGGGGACGGTGGCGGGGGATGAGATTACCCCTCGGGTACCCGTACCCCAAACATAATATAAATATAAATAATATATATTATATATACATACTTAAATATTGCATATGAATATCATAGTTAAATACATATATAAGTAGTTAAATGCTTAAATATTATACATATGATCATATGTTATATGCATAGTTTATAAAAATGTTTGAATATACATATAGTATGTATGTACTAATCACACGTGTATTTCTCGTTCACCATTGTAGCTTTTTATTTTAGTAATTTTAAAATGTTGTATCGTCTAAATAAGATTAAGTATATTTTTGAACTTAAACTTGTATTTAGGTGTTAAGTTTCACAATTCATTATAATTACAAATAATACACATCTAATATATATAGGAAAGTCGTATTAATATACTAATTAATTTAAAGTTAATTAATTTGATTCTTTTGTAGAAACTTTATTACATTAATAATGTTTTGAGTTTTATGTTTCCTTTGTGACATTGTAATTAGATTTAATTTTATATAAAAATATTGCATCCTTATAACAATTTTTATCAGGTGATCGATCAATGAATATTTTTTATGTCGAGTTATTAATTGAATGTTTTATGTCCAACTTTTCTATTTCATATAATATTTTATGTCCAACTTTTCTATATCATAAGCATTAATTATAATATACATAGCGTAAACTTAAGCTGTTAAAAATTTTCGAATACCCGTCGGGGACGGGGATGGGGATGCAAAGTAATTACCCGTCGGGGATGGGGACGGGTTTTCAAAGTCGTGGTCGGGCACGGGGACAAGGGTCCCGGGTAATACACGTGCCCGTTGTCATCTATAGTAGTATCGGATCGGTGACTGATTCTACGAACGATCCCACGATCCTACTTCTGATCTTGTTATAAAACGATCCTGCTCGAAATCACTTGGTAGGATCGATCGATCCTACGATCTTACTCGCGATCTTAACAACCATGATACATACATACATACATACATACATACATATATAGGGCTAATTATAAAAAATAGTAACAACTTTATACTTTTTTTATCGATAATAGTAACATATTTTAAATGTTTTCAATAATAGCAACAAGTTTTCATTTTGTTATCAATAATAACAATTGTTGACCTGATAACCCGTTTACCAGATCACTATTGTTAAAACTGATAATCATGAAAAGTTGTTGCTATTATTGATAACTTTTTAAAAAATATGTTTTGTATTTTTATTTGAATTATGTTTTGTTATTTTGTTGTAAGTTATTTATAATTACAAACATAAATAAATACCAAAGATTTTAAGAATATTTATGTTCTTAAATGACTTTTAAACATCCCAAAAAATTTGATCATCTTTCAAATTTTGTCAATTCTATAAACTTATTTTATCAATTATTTCTTTACTTATTACAATTATTAATATGATTTTTTTGACGTCACAATAAGTAACGTCGTTATCGTAATCAACTTTGTAATTCTCATAAATATATGATTTGTGTTAATTACTTAAATTATGTTTGCTGTTGAAGGTGGTAAGATGAAATAGAGATGACAGATTGCGGATAAAACATTGTGTTTGATGTTCAACTACGAGAATAAAAGATATCGGAAATGTAACCTACGAAGTTATAAGATCAAATAATCGTCCAAAAAGTCTCGAAAAAGTTCAATTCAATACAATTAAAACTAATAAAAATCAATCTTTATATAAATGAATAATGTGTGGGTTGTTTGCCAAACAAAAAACAAAACATAAAATAAAAAAAAAAACAAATTACATGATTCTTTAAAAATTATGAATAATAAAAACAATTTTTCATTATTATCAATTATAGCAATGGTGACCTAGTAAATAAGTCATCAGGTCAACAACTGTAATTATTGATAACAAAAAGAAAAGCTGTTGCAACTATTAACAAATTCTAAGACATGTTACCATTATCGATAAAAAATTAAAAGTTGTTGCTATTTTTGGTGATTAGACACACACACACACATACATACATACATACATACATACATACATACATACATACATACATACATACATACATACATACATACATACATACATACATACATACATACATACATACATACATACATATATATATATATATATATATATATATATATATATATATATATATATATATATATATAGGGTTGGGATCATTGCAGAACCTTAATTTAGTGTAGAACTATAGAACCAATCTAAACCATTGGATTATAATATAACACTAGGGATAAGATGATAATTATGCAATTAACTTTGAACATGCAGTGTTGCATATATGATATATAGTATTACTTCGACGTTGAATATACGATATCAAGTGTTCATTCGACATTGAATGATCTCATCGTGTTATATTGCATCATGGTCTGGGTAAAAAAAGTTTGAGTAAAGGACATTTTTGGTCCTTGTGGTTTGATGGTTTACCCGGATTCAGTCCCTTAACCATAATAAGGTCAAATTTCATCCATATTTTGCTAATTTTGTGCTCTTTTAGTCCCTCGTCCGTTAAACTTAACGACACAACCGTTAAATTTGTAAGAATGACATTTTTACCCTTTTCATTGAGACGCTTTTGGTACCTATGGTTTTATTATTTACCCATTTATAGTCCAACATTTATTTTATTTTATTTTATCTTTATAATTATATTATTTATAGATCTATTATTTTATTTATAAATATAGTTATGTTTTAATATTTTATTTACATTTACTATTGTTCGTATTTTATTTAAAATTTAACTTTTATTTTAATTTAAATATATATTTCTTTACTAATTTATTTAAAATTCATCTTCTTTATTAATTTTAATTTTTAAAATATTATTGTTGACATTTATATATGTAATTTTGTTAGTTGTATTTAAGTAAATATAATATCGTTGATATTTTTCCTCTCCAAAGTCACTATTTCTTCAAGTATCTTCCAACCTAATCAATTATCAACACATAAATTATATTATATGTGTTGGATATATAAATATATATATATATATATATATATATATATATATATATATATATATATATATATATATATATATATATATATATGTATATATATATATCCAAGACATAAATTATATAATATACACATAAACATTATGTGTATTAAATTATATACACATAAATTATATACATACATACATATATATATATATATATATATATATATATATATATATATATATATATATATATATATATATATATATATATATATATATATATATATATATATATATATATATATATATATATATGTTCGAGTGAGTACTACCTACTACACAGCGCACCCGACGGTATCACTCGTAAAATTATTTTTTTGAAATTTTTTTTCACAAACATGTTTTAATTAACATTACACAGATAATATGTGAATTTCACGCAAATTCGAACACTCTAAGTGCATGAAATCACGCACCACATATATGCAAAATTATGTAAGTGTGCGTTCACATCATTTTTTAGGAGCTAGAAGATGTGAATGTATGTGAAATTTACATATAATCTTCATAATAATAATTAAAACATGTTTATGTAATAATAACTAAATAAAAAAGGTTTTTAAAGGTGGTAGCTTCTGGTGCGCTGTATAAGTAGTGGTACTCCCTCGAACCATATATATATATATATATATATATATATATATATATATATATATATATATATATATATATATATATATATATATATATATATATATATATATATATATATATATATATATATATATATATATATATATATATATATATATATATATATATAATATTTTCAAGTATCCTCCAATGTCATTATTTCTTCAAGTATATTCACATATGTATATAATTTATGTGTCGATAATTGATTAGATTGGAAGATATTTGAAGAAATAGTGACTTTGGAGAAGAAAAATATCGACGATATTATATCTACTTAAACACAACTAACAAAATTACATATATAAATATCAACAATAATATTATAAAAATTAAAATTAATAAAGAAGATGAACTTTAAATAAATTAGTAAAGAAAATATATAATTTTAATTAAAATAAAAGTTAAATTTTAAATAAAATACGAACAATAGTAAATGTAAATAAAATATTAAAATATAAGTATATTTATAAATAAAATAAGTGTGTTTATAATAAATTAAGTATATCTATAAATAATATAATTATAAAGATAAAATAAAATAAAATAAATGTTGGACTATAAATGGGTAAATAATAAAACCATAAGGACTAAAAGCGTCTCAATGAAAAGGGTAAAAATGTCATTCTTACAAATTTAACGGTTGTGTCGTTAAGTTTAACGGACGAGGGACTAAAAGGGCACAAAATTAGCAAAATAGGGATGAAATTTGACCTTATTATGGTTAAGGGACTGAATCCGGGTAAACCATCAAACCAGAAGGACCAAAAATGTCTTTTACTCAAAAAGTTTTTACGAAAAATGAACACGTCGTAAAAACTTTTTGAAAAAAATATATCATGACCGGTCTCGTTTTAAAGAGTATAAAAGTCTCATTTTTATGGTATAATTTTTTTAATTTAAAAATTAATCATATTAATGTTATTTTAATTTAAAGAAAAATGATATTTATTTTGGGGTTGATATCGAAAAAACCTCATAAACTTTCCTTAGTTTTGTGATTAAGTCCCTAAACTTTTTTTCTGATTGTTTAACTCCCTTAACTATTTTTGTCTTATTCAAAAAACTCACTATCTTTACATGTTTTAGCGATAAAGTCTCTAAAACGTTTGTTTTATTGGTTTTGTTTTACCTACTCATCCGGTAGCCGGTCAAAAATATATCATTTTGAATAATACAAAAATAGTTTAGGGACTTAAACAATCAGAAAAAAAGTTTAGGGACTTAATCGTGAAAATGAGAAAAGTTTATAGGGTTTTTTCAATATTAACCCTTTATTTTGCTAATGTCAATCTTTTTCCTATTTCCAGTCTTTTCCTTTTTTACCCTTGAAAGAATTAAAATATCACTAATACCAATCTTTTTTTTTACTAATTCCAAATTTGATGGTTTTAATCAAGACAATTAGATTATATTAATCTATGGACGATATTGGTTCTGCAGTTCTACACTAAATTTAGGTTCTGCAATGATCTCATATATATATATATATATACATATATATATATATATATATATATATATATATATATATATATATATATATATATATATATATTATAAAGGGTTTAATATGAAAAAAACCAACACGTTTTCATGTTTTTTGCGATTTAGTCCCTTTATGTTATTTTTTTCCTAAGAAAATTCTCAAGTTATTGTTTTCAATACGGTTTTCGGAAAAGTTTTGTTTTTTTATAATCAACCCTGACTTTTTCCACAAAAACCAACATGTTTTCATTATTTTCTCCGAAAAGTCCACAAACTTGAGGACTTTTTTGAAAAAAATAAAGAAAAGTTCCAAAAATCACAAACAAATATATAACTTAAAGATTTTATTGGTAAAAAATAACACGGAGGGACTAAACCGCAAAAACGTGAAAAACATGTTGGTTTTTTCAAAATTAAACCCTATTATAAATGTATATTTTTATTTCTTTTTGTCTTTACAAATTGATACATATTGCATAGATTAAAGGTGCATTTAATTCATATATTTTTCTTTGGGATTTGCATTCTGTTGAATGATATGCATTATGCAACATTTTTATTTTTCAAGATTTTGTCAACGAATCTGCATTTTCTTTAATAATAACTTTGCTAACATGAACAATGCAACGAAATTGAGATTTAAAATCCCAGGGGAGACTGAGTTTGTAAATAACAATGAAGGAAATGATTTAAGAAATGCTAGGTTTTTTAATCTGCAAACCAAACATAGGTTTTAAATGCAACTCAGAATGAATCATAGGAAATTCGCAAGTCAAACGTCTCATAACATTATTTTAAATGATTTTAAGATTTTCTAAAAAAATTTTGTAACAATCTTTATTTTGTTACATTTTTAGGTTTTTCAAACCCTATTGATTTATAGTTACTTATTTGGCACCCCCAAGACTGATTTCCTGACTATGCCGCTGTGTGTGTGTGTATTGATGTGTTCGCAGAGTTTCATTCTTGGTTAAAAAAAAGCTCTTCCAAATAGAAAATAAGGTTCTAGAAAGGAGTGCAATTCTCCTCCATCTCAAAATTTTGTCCAGTACAGGTTAGGGTTTTTGTTTTTGTTTTTACCTTGTTGTATTTGTTTGTAGATTGTTTGTTTTAGGTTCTTGAGTGTTGTGGTGATCATACCTATTGGTATAGTTCATCGAGAGGTTTGTTGTAGTGAGGTTATTGTGTTTTTTAGATTTGGTCAAGTGGCCGGTTAAAGTTAGGTTTTAATGAAAAGTATTTGTTCGTGATATCTTCTTGTTCCTTGTGTTGCTACGATACCTGTTTTACAACATGGTATCAGAGTCAATTTTGCTCTGGCTTATAGTTTTCCCGTGTTGGGTTAGGGTTTGCTTTCACGAAGATTATTGGTGAATGTGAATCTTGGGTTCCGAAAATGTTGGTTCTCTGGTTAGGGTTCGTCAAGGTTCGTTTTTTGATATGTTCGAAGATTGAATCTGGTGTCGCCTTTCAAATGTGATGTTTCAATGGTTAATGTTTGTTATTTTGTTGGTGTTCTTCAAAAGGTTTTTGTTTAGTAAGGTTTCCATGTTGAACGGGTTTCAAAAATATGTTCGCTATCTACAAGGGTTGTGATTTTAAAGTTTCCTTCTCTTTACTTCCCTATTATTATTTTTTTGATTTTTTGTTATTGATTCTTAATGGGTTTTGTTTTTTTTTCTTTCCCAAACGGGTCTTCATATGGTTTGTGTTCATGAGGTAACCATTGATAAAATGCAAACCTAGGGTTCGGTTCTGGGTCTTTCGGGTGTTATTTGTGTGTGATTGGGGTTCAATCTCAACCCCCTTTTTTGTGATTCTCGAAGAAGACCTCTGCCTCGTTTTTCCGTTGCAGTTTGTTCAGATTCACCTTGATGGAAGTGGAGAACCATCTGTAAGTTGCTTTTACTATCTTGTCAGTAGCAAGTATCTGCCATGGGAGTTCTTGTGCTTACAAGAATCAACTGCCCTCATAAGCCACACTTGGCCTATAGACAAGAATTTTTTATTGACTGTTCTTTGTGTTTCTTCTCCGTTGTATTGGTTTCTTAGTGTTTGTGGGAGGGTCAATTGGCTTGACCGCACGATTGATCGTTTTGGAATCCTGCTGTTGTGTTGGCTCTTTCATGGAGTGGGGTATGTATAAATTGTTTGTGATCTATTATATTTTGTGCCCGTTTATCCTGTCTTAGCAGGGTTCTTTGTTTGAAATCCTCAATTTTATTGTAAAATTTGAGCATAGATTGTTGTATTGACATGAGTTATTAGTATTAATGCATAATAGATGTGTTTTTTTTGAGGAACTCGTTTTTTTAAGTGCATATTCTAACCTGGAAGTTGGTTGGTGCTGCTAATGTAATTGATTTTTGAGTTTTGCTTAATATATAATGCACATAACATACAATGTGAACGGGTAGAAAAGTATTATGGTTGATAATTTCGTGTGGGATTAATTGTTACATTTTAATTGTACTTGCTTATTCCATGTGTTATATTTGTGAGTCTTTGTGCTTCACCATTGGTATTGTTCATTCGCTTATGGTTTGTCAGTCATTTATGAAACTGTCATGGTTATTGTTGGTTTTCATATGTAGATCTTTCTGTTGTTTTTTTGGTGACTTGATCAAGCTTGACATGGTTTTGAACGCATGTGATAGTCCTTATTTGATCTTTGTTAAGTGCTCTATGTGTGGTATTTCGTATATAACTCCAACAATGATTCTTAATTCAGAAATTGCCATTTATGTCACCTTTTAGCTCCTCCTTGAGATCTAACCTACTGGTTTGATTGTTGTGTCTGGAGCAAATAAGCCCATAACTAACTCTAATAAAAGGCGTTTAATGTTGTGGATGTTTATCCTTATTTTTTGACAGTTGCTCATCCAAATGAGATCGCTGCTAAGTTGTCTAAACTAGAGGACTTAAAATTCACTAAAATATCACTTTGGTTTAGGTGTTGATTGTTTCTGAATACGTTGATAATGTGTTGTCTGTTATATCCAATATGGTATAAGGTTGAGTGTAATGGAGGTCATTTGTTTGAAATCCTCTTAACTAAAACTAAAGATGAGATGGTTTGAAAAATATAAAAGTATTTACATCTGTCCGGAAACATAGTTAATGTAGAAGTAAATGTAGTTAGTAGCTGTAACAGGACGTATCATTGTCTTGAATAATAAATTTCCTTGAGAAGTTGTTTATGGTGTTGACATGTGTCTCTCACATTTAAGGATCTTGGATGCTTCTGTTTGCAAGTGTTGTCAAGTTTGATCCTTGGTCTGTGAATTTGTTGTGCTAGTTTTTTGATAAAAGAAGGATTACAAACCTTTTTTTGTTTAAAAGTGGTTGGTTTTTGTTTTTAAAAGTAGATGGTTGTCTTGGTATTTGGGCTATGTAGATAGCGATAAAGTCAACGTTTGCTAACGTGTTATGTGTTTTGGTTGGGGTTAAACGAAACCTATAGAATAGAAGTGCTGGCTCTTGGTTGTTAAATGTATGTATTTCCTTGTTATTGCATAGTAAGTATATGTTGGTGACTTTGTTATAACTGGAATAAGGTTAATGAATTTGGAAAAGTTTAAGTTGTGCTTAAAAAAGGCTTAGGAAAGTTAAAGCATTCTTTAAGTTTTGAAATTATTACATATGAGAAGGCATCTTGTGTATTCTTTAAAAAAAACTTAAAAGAAAAAAAAGGAAGGAAAAAAGCTGATTTGCTTAACTTTTGACATGCAAGAGTGTTTGCGGTCTCTATCAGTTTATGCATAATCTTGGAAGTCTTCCTTAAAGTGCACCTCAAGGATACTTAGATGTCTTAAACATAAATCTGTTAAAGGATATAAATTGATCGTGTTTACTGTCCCAAGATCTTCAGCAGAAGTGGTTATGGTCAAAATTGTTGTATTTCAAATTTCTTTCTTTGTAGTTGGTCTGTTTTGTTAGAAAGATGTTTTGGAAGGTGTCGTTGAAATGAAAATAATGATATTTGCTGATAGTATAACAAAAGGTTGTTACGGTTTTTTTCAACATAAAATAAATGTATGATAAAGTTAATTTCGGTTATCATAATTGTTGGTAAACAAGTTAAGAGAAGTTATGGTTGAAAATTATTATAAAATGTGGTTTGTGTTAATTGTTGGTTAGTTATGGTCTAGGGTTAAAAGTTATTTGTTGGTTTCTATGTTATCAAAGAGTTTTTTTGAGGTGTTTTTGATGTAAAAATGGTTGTTCATGCTGGTAGTATAACATAAAAATAATGTTGTTAAATTTGGTTCTATGTTATCTTGAAAATTGGTGGTTAAAATTAAGTTGGTAATATGTTAATGGTTGAAAGTTATCTAGGTACTTTCCTTGTTAAGAAGTTGTTAAGAAAGTGTTGTTGTTTGTTTGTAGTTTTGGCCCTAGTTTGTTTTTAAATTGTTAAAATTTGTAAGTGTTCCAGTTAATTCTTGTGTTTATGTTGGGCTCATGTTGGTATGTCTGTTATTCTTTGTTGTTTTGTTAAGGGCTGATATATTTGGCTCATTCTTCTCTTTGTCATGTGTTAACCGTTTTGGTAGGTGCTGATTAGGCCAAGGGTGCTGTGTTCGAAAATCTGGCACGGGGTTTTGTGTACTTCTTAATGGGATTTTAATATCTTGGGGGTGCAAGAAGCAACTCAGTCTGTGTCAACTATATAGGGAAAATTTCAACAGTCATTATTCGGTCTGATAGCTTTGAAGCTTCTGAAATTCTTGTTGTTGATTCCGCGTCATAACGGGTTGTGTGGTAAACTTAGTTTGTTGAATTAGTTTTCACAATCAGTTTGAAGGGGGGGTCTTGTTAAAAGATATTTTCCAAGTTAATTGTGTTGTGTAGTGTTGTTTTCTGTTAGTGTTGTTTGGGCCACATATATTTGGGCTGGTATAGACATGTTCTTGGGCTTATGGGATTTATGATTATCTGCCTATATACTCTTGTGCTAGTTCTCTATTTCTGCATATATAACAGGTTGATCTCATTGGTGCTCAAGTTAGGCTAATTAGGCTGGTTTGTGTCGTCTGGAAGGAAAGTCTTGCCGGGTAAGCGGTTGTTGTAAAAGAGGACTTTTCATGACCGCTCTATTTTTTTTTGTTGAAAACTTACGGCTGGGATAATTTAAGTCGTATTGTTGCTGTTTTTTAAACATTCCTCCTTAAGTGAAAAGTTAAAGTTGTATATTCACTTTCACATTTAACTTGAGGGAGGGTGTTAAATGATATTGTATCAAGTTAATTGTTATTACAGATTGTGGTTGGCTGTTGCTCGGTTACATTGTTGCAGTTTAAATGTTGGACCTTCTATATGTATGGTCGGGCCTATGCGTTATAGGCCCAGGTAGAAAGCATTGGACTTGGTTTATTCCAGTGGGCTTGGGCTCAGGTAAGTCTAAGTAAGTCTTGTTGGGTTTGTAATACTTGTGTTATGCTGTACGGTTGCCTTAGCTACCAGGTGTGTGTGTGTGTCTATATATATATATATATATATATATATATATATATATATATATATATATATATATATATATATATATATATATATATATATATATATATATATATATATATATATATTAATGTGTTCGCAGAGTTTCATTCTTGGTTTAAAAAAAGCTCTTCCAAAGAGAAAATAAGGTTCTAGAAAGGAGTGCAATTCTCCTCCATCTCGGTTATTATGTCCGGTACAGGTTAGGATTTTTTTTGCCTTGTTGTATTTGTTTGTAGATTGTTTGTTTTAGGTTCTTGAGTGTTGTGGTGATCATACCTATTGGTATAGTTCATCGAGAGGTTTGTTGTAGTGAGGTTATTGTGTTTTGTAGTTTTGGTCTTTTAAGTTTTGGTCAAGTGACTAGTTAATGTTAGATTTTAATGAAAAGTATTTGTTCGTGATATCTTCTTGTTCCTTGTGTTGCTGTGATACCTGTTTTACAACATGCACTCACTAAAATCTTAGTTTTGTGTTTTTTAACACAACTTAACAAGAAAAAGTTAAGGAAATAAAGAGAAATAGGAAAGAAACTAAAAATTTATTGTGTTTTTTAAACTTTTAAATGTAAAAAAAGGAAAGAATTAAAAGGAACTCCAAAAGTAAAAATAAAAAAATCATGTTGTTTTAAAAGGGCAAACTGCACAAAATAGCAACATTCTGTATATAAAGTTTTTATTACAGCAACCTACCAAAAATTTCGTCCAAAATAACATTCTAGAATTTTTTTTTTATTAAAACATTGAACTCTAAAAAATCATTCCATAATAGCAACCGTTGATGATTGGGTATGGTTGGGTGCTGACTAGACATCCACGTAAGCTGCCATGTCAGCATCGGGTTTGCGCAAAATAGCAACGTAATGCATAAAATAACAACGTACTCCTAAAATAACAACATATCACAAAATAGCAACGTATTAATTTTATATATTTTTAATCCTAAATATTATTCTTATTATTATTAAAAAACTGAAAATGTTTGTCATTTTTTTCGATAGGAAAAATAAAATTTTGATTGGTTCATCATTTTTCTCCGTTCGAAATAATTATAAAACGAAATTTCCGTCGTTTTTTACATTCGAAAAAAATTGAAAATCAAAATAATGCATCATTATTTTCGTTTGGAAAAATTAAAAATATAAATTGTTCTTTTTATTTCGTTTGAACATATTAAAAATCATGATGGTTCGTTGATTTTTCCATTTAAAAAAGTTTAAAATTCTAATGGATAGTTGTTTTTTCAGTTTCAAAAAAATTAAAAATTACAAAATACAAAATATTTCAGTTTTCTATATATTCGAATGGAAAAAAATTCATTTTATACTTCGAACGAAAAAATGATGAACACATTAAAGTTTTTAATTTTTTACCGATTGAAAAAAAAATTTACGAACATTTCAGTTAATTAAATTAAATTTAGGTTTAAGATTATAAAAATATTTAGGATCAAAAATATCTTCGGTTTTTGATTAAAAATATATAAAATTAATACATTGCTATTTGTGATATGTTGCTATTTTAGGAGTACGTTGTTATTTTACGCCGAACGTTGCTATTTCATGCATACGTTGCTATTTTGCGCAAACCTAGGCTGACATGACAGCTTAGGTGGATGTCTAGTTAGCACCCAACCATACCTAGTTATCAACGGTTGCTACTATAAAATGATTTTTTAGAGTTCAAAGCTTTAATAAAAAAAATTCAGACGGTAGAATGTTACTTCAGACCAAACATTTGGTAGGTTAACGTGATGAAATTATGCAGTTCGCCCCTTTTAAAAATTTATTTTTAACTCTCTTTCTTTCCTCGTCTCCGTTTCTTTCCTCTGTCTCTCTTTCCTTCGTCTTCTTTGAAATCAAAGACCAGAGTGTAATTGCTCCTTCCCCCTCACGTCCGCTCCGACCGACGCGATCGAATCTCCGACGGTGACCGAGCTCCTGACGCCAACCAGCCTAATTGCTCCTCTTACCTCTTCTTCTTTGATTCGATTTTGAGGTATCTTAGATTTTTCAGCTTTTTTACTTGAATAACCCGATTTATGTGTAAAGATTACATTGATTTGAGATTAAAGTTGATTGTATGTGTTTCAACTCCAGCCTCAGCATCGACCAGCCTCCATTGGGCGATTGTTTCTTTGATTTGAGGTATCCATCAAATTTTCCTTCCCCTTTTTTTTCCTAAGTATTCTTTGATTTTTGGTGAATAGATCTGATTTTTGGTAACTAGAATATTTAAACTTGTTTGTTACTTGAATCAATGGTATTCTTGAATCTTGTTTTGTTATTTGAATCTATGTTGTTGCTTACTTAATTTGTTATTGGTAACAGTACTTGAATGTTGTTTAGGTTTGTGGGTATCGCTTGAGTTTAGGTTGTTCATTGTGTACTTAGTCTGACTAATCATGGAGAGTTTTATCATTTAAATGATGAGGCAAATGAATCAGTTGTTTACCATACTTACAATGTACTGAATGTTGTTGTATTAGAGGTACAAAAGATGAGCTTAAGAACCATGTTGATATTAAACTGCACCTTCTTTTGATCATACTAGTTTTGAAATTTGGTTCTTCTCTTCTTGATATTGGTTTTGATTGGGATTAAGGTTCTTGGTATTGATTGATATTAGGGTTCTTGATATGGGTTTACTGTGTTTCTGTTTATTTTTGCTGTTGTTCATGTTGTAAGTTTATACATTGTATATGTACATGTTTATGAATTTGGTTCTTTAATGTGAGATTAAGATTTTTGGGTTTATGAATTTTTTTTTTTTTTTTTTTTGTGTATAGTATTTATGTATATGTACATGAAAAATAAATGATAGTTCTATGAAGTAAAAGGCTTTCATACAAATTCTGAAAACAAAAGAAACAATATTAAAGATTCAGTATTCAGCATTCCATGTCAACACTTATCAATCTGTACCGGAATCAGTTTTTAGCCACTTATCATTTTTGTAAAAGATCAAGTGAACAACACATTAATGACATTTTTCTAAAAAATGGTAACCACACAGGCAAGTTATGAGTAAAACTTAAGTTTTATGGAAACACATTTATGTAGCTCATATCTTCATATCTATTGTATTTTTCTCCAGAATAGTGCTTCTGCTCAATACAGCTTCATATCAACATACCCACCTTTCATATCTTTGCTAAAGGTTTTTAATGGGGCCAAGATGGAAAGGGAAAGGCTCGGAAGCAAAAGCTCTTGCAAATCCCATCTCGAAGTTGATTTCAGATCTTCAATCTTCTCTAATCGAATCCAATTCTCAAGCAATTCTCTCAGGTTGTAGTGTACTTCTTGCGAGCAATGCTGAACAAACTAATCTTTTAAATCAAACCTGTTTTGGTCGACCTATTATTACAAGCGATAAGGATAAGCAGTGGTTTCAGCTGACTTTAGAGGAAGCGTTTTATCTATGTTCTTCTCTACGGTGTATAAAGATCATAAGTGGCGATAATAGTGTAAAAACCGATGATCAGTTATGGGAATACATGATTTCCAAGAAGGAATCTTTCCCTGTTTTCTTTAAGGCTTATTCTCATCTACGAATCAAAAATTGGGTGGTGAGGTCTGGGTGTCAGTATGGTGTTGACTTTGTTGCCTACCGACACCATCCTTCTCTGGTGCATTCTGAATATGGTGTGCTCGTGTTTTCCGATGGGAATGGCAATGATCGGTTGAGAGTTTGGTCTGATTTCCAATGCACTCTTCGACTTTGTGGCAGTGTTGCAAAGACATTGGTGATTCTTTGTAACAACCTTAATCCCTTGAAAATTTTTATAACTATGCCAAAGTTAAACATAAAGTTGAAAAGCCAAAACAAGAACAAAGGAGAATGAAGGCTAGCCAAGGAACAATACAAGCAAACACACAAGTAGCTTACTAGGCTCCCTTCCCACATGCCACATACATCTCTATTAAGCATGACATGACAATGCTATTAAACATGACATGGCAATGCTATTAAGCATGACATGGCAATGCTATTAAACATGACATGGCAATGCTATTAAGCATGACATGGCAAGCCTAAAGTTATGTGTTGTCTCACCCTCCAAGAAAGTGGCAAGTCTAGAAATCCTCCTAAGCAAAGCTAAGGGAATGAGTGAGCAACTTACCATTGAGACAACTAGGTGAACAAGCACCCCAAAGCAACACCTAAACATTATAAATAGAGGCTTAGGGATACTCTTCATTTTCACCCCAAAGCACTTCTTTAAAAAGCTTAGAAGAGAATTTGAAGTCTCAAGACAAAGCAAAGTGAGTACTTATGTGCTTTTAATGAGATGCTTATGTGCTATATAAATGTTTTATGCATGATAATGTCATTTTCATAATTTAAAACATAAAACTCTTATATGAGAACTTTATACATGTTAAAAATATCAATCACGTATATCCGGAGTATACAATTAAGGGACGTCTTGCAAACGAACCTTAATGGGCAGCCCTTATGTGGACCCAAGGTTAAGATAAAAGTGATATGCTTAACATGAAGAAAATTCATTTTTACTTTGAGCATGTAAATCATGAAACCATATTTACTCATGTATGCATCTCAGGAAACAATGACCAAATGGACGAGGAAGCATAGATTATAAGATTTCTTCTTTTTTTAAAGTGTAACTTTGAACTATTGTAATATATCAAATAATAAAGATGGAGCTTTTATGTAACTTTGAGAAGGTGGTAGTTACAAAATGGTATCAGAGACTATTAGTTCAAGAGACCTTGGTTTAACCTTAATATAGATGGACCTAGACTTGAACTTAAGACTAAATCATCTCTTTCATTACATACATGTGTATATATACCTACGTATATGCATTTAACCATCATTTCAGATGCCTGAAAGGAGAGGCGAAAATTCTGAATATGGGAATGGATGGCTCATTGAATCACATGATCCGATTCCAAGCTTCGCTGACAACTTCCTCGAACCAATAATCCCAGCATTTCATCCGGTTCCAGAACCGATAATCCCAACGTTTAACCCAATGGAACCACATGAAGACTTTGAAATTTCTGACGCAAATAACTACTTCACTCTCACATACCCATGGGAAGAAGAGAATTGGCAACAAGAGAGGTTCACTCCACCATCTCGTGTTCCACCTCCTTCCCCGGAAGTAGAAAGCGTGCAAGATAACTTTCAGGTTTCGGCAAGACTAACTTGGGCCGATTTCAATGCCTTACTGGATCAAATAACGGAGGCGAATCATCAGTGTGCCGTCGCCCAAGAGGAACTACATAATGAAAGATTTCACTATATGACTACTGAGGCAAAACTGAGGGAGGACTTGGAGAGGGCCGCTCAACTCCTAGACACCGCCTACTCACGAATTCACTACTTAGAGGAGGAGTTAAACTACACCCGTCGAACAACGTTTTTTTGAAAATAATAATAGAAATTAGAAGCTTGAATTAATTATATATAAAAAAATCATACAAAAGGGGTTAAGAAGGGAAAATTTTCTTATTTCCCTAAATTTTGTATAACGCCCTAAAACGAATGGTTAAAATTATAAGAAATAGGCACTTATTACTTTTCGAAGTTTGTAATATATATATAATTTCTTTACCTCCTCTTTTACGCTTAAATGTTTTCGTTCTTCTAGAAGATGGCAGGTACCTCATCAGATAGTTATGAACAAATCGAATATGTATATCTAGACGAAATTGAAATGATGGCGCAAGAAAACGAAAACTGGAACCCGGGATATATACATATTGAAGAATACGAAAGAATCCAGGATTACGTAGCTGAAGTAGATAATCATAACTGGGAACTCGAGACAAGATGTGGAAAGTACGAACAAGACCTAAGGATTGCAAAGAGGACCATTTCGGTTAAGGTTAAGGACCGAGTACGTTTTTGGAAGGAAGTAACTATTAAATGGTCAAAAAGAATTAAGGCATGGGTCAAACGAAAAATCAATAAGTCTAACGAAGAAACTTTAATCCCATATCCCTCTCGAAATTTTAGGGAAATGCTAGAAGAGCGATATACTCCCTATAATTTCCATCTTGAGTAGACCGTGTGGATCTGTTTCATCTATATATATACCAGGACAAAAGGGACCTAAATAAATTGTTACATTTTATGTTACAAAATTTTGTATGATGCATGTACTATATATATAAAGGATGTATATTTAGGTTGGTCTCATGAATTGATCTAATATTTTGTAGAATGAATACTCGGAGGACGAATAGAAATCATTCTGAAAATACTAGACCGCCCACGCCAAGAAATAGGCACAACACAAACCCTGTAAATCCCGTGGAGAGAATTAATATAGCAACTGAAGTCTCGCGAGGCATCCGTGAAAATTTACCCTCAATAGTAGCTCAAGTTTAAGCAGCTATAAATCACAACTCAACCCACGGAGAAAATACCGAAGAAAATCAACTAAGGCACGAACCAAATAATGGCCAAACGTTTCGATGTGACTATAAGGCCTTCAAAACCACTAGTCCCTCTACATTCGAGAGAAAAGGGGGGCCCATAGCCGCTATGAATTGGCTCGATGATATGGAGAATTGTTTCGAGACATGTCAATGCGCCCGGGACCAACGCGTAAGGTTTTCCTCAACAGAATTAAAGTCAAATGCACTTTACTGGTGGAAGACTATTCAAGCTAACCGAGGCATCGCAGGAGCAACAACAATGTCCTGGGAGGAGTTTAAACAATTAATAAATCAGAGGTACTGCCCAAATACTCGAATAAAAATAATGGAGGAAGAATTCATCAAACTCGAACAAGGAGATAAGACTGTCGAAGAATATGTAGAAGTATTCATTGAAAAATCCTGATTCGCAACTGATATGATAATAACGGAAGGACGTAAGATAGGTCGCTTCACGAATGGGTTAAGAAAAGAATTACGACAGTTGGTTAATATGTCAAAACCAAAGACCTTCCAAGAAGCAATAGATTCGGCAATTCTGGCCGAAAAGGACAGTTATCCCCATCCTCCAATTGAGGAAAGGAAGTTTGAAGGTAAGAATTTCGGTAAGATGCCCCAAAAATCAAGAAACACTGGTACAAGGATGGTTGAAAAACCACTTTGCCCTACTTGTAATAAAAATCATACTGGGGAATGTATGATGGGCAAAAACATATGTTATAAATGTGGAGAATCAGGGCATATGGCTAACCATTGTCCCACAAGAAAAGCATGTTATAATTGCGGGTCAACGAAACATCTCATATATAATTGTCCCAAGCCAAGGACTATACAACCATCAAAGGTTATAACCAACAAGAAAAAGCCCGAAGCCGGAAAAGCCAAAGGGAGAATATTCCAAATTTCTGCTGAAGAAACCAAGGAAATGCCAAATGTGGTGACAGGTATCTTGCTAATTAATGAAAAACCTGCCAAAATATTATTTGACTCTGGTGCAAACAAATCAATAGTATCTACAAGGTTTTGCATGCATCTAAATTGTATACCTAAGAAATTAGATCAAAGAATAGAAATAGAGACGGCGGATGGAAAGGTTACGGACATAAACGAGATTTATGAAAATTGCTCCTTAGAAATCAATGAGCACAAATTTCCTATTAAACTACTACCCCTACCTCTAAATGAGTTCGATGTGGTCATAGGCATGGACTGGTTATCAGAAAATCATGCCCATATAATTTGTCACAAGAAAATAGTAAAGATTAAGGATGAGAATGGCAAGGAAATAATCATTTATGATAATCATAAAAAGAGTCTGTGTAACCTTATTTCCTGCATGAAAGCAAGAAAGTATATACACAAAGGGCGTGAGACATATTTAGCATACTTGGTAGATACTAAGAAAGAAATTGAACATATAGAGAATATACCAATAGTTTGCGAATATCCAGAAGTATTTCCAGATGAATTGCCTGGATTGCCTCCTGATAGACAAGTGGAGTTTCATATTAACTTAGTACCAGGAACAGTACCAATGGCCCGCACACCCTACAGACTTGCACCATCAGAAATGCAGGAACTTATGAATCAACTACAAGAGTTGTTGAATAAAGGATTTATCCGCCCAAGTACGTCACCTTGGGGGGCACCAATACTCTTCGTTAAAAAGAAGGATGGAACTATGAGGATGTGCATCGATTACAGAGAACTTAACAAGGTCACCATTAAGAATCGATATCCATTACCTCGAATAGATGATTTTATTTGATCAATTACAAGGAGCAAGCTTCTTCTCAAAAATAGATTTACGATCAGGGTATCATCAACTAAAAGTACGGGAGGAAGACATACCTAAGACTGCATTCCGAACACGATATGGGCATTTCGAATTTCTAGTAATGCCTTTTGGGTTAACAAACGCTCCCGCTATGTTCATGGATTTTATGAATCGAGTATGTAAGCAGTACTTAGACAAGTTAATTATTGTATTTATTGATGACATTCTCGTTTATTCCAAGAGCCAAGAAGAGCATAAGCAACATTTAAGGACTACCTTGGAATTTTAAAAGCATGAAAAGCTCTATGCCAAATTCTCAAAATGTGAATTTTGGCTACGACAGGTCCAATTTCTAGGACATATCATAAGCGAAAAGGGTATCATGGTAGACTCAAGTAAAATCGAATGTATACAAAAATGGGAGGTCTCACAATCTGCCACGGAAGTACGAAGTTTTCTTGGGTTAGCCGGATACTACCGACGATTTATTCAAAACTTCTCTAAAATAGCAACTCCACTCACCACATTGACAAGAAAAGCTGGCAAGTTTAAATAGGGGGATGCACAAGAAAAGGCCTTCCAAACTTTAAAAGATAAGTTATGCAATGCACCAATCTTAAGCCTGCCTCAAGGGATCGAAGACTTTGTAGTATACAGTGACGCTTCCAAACAGGGATTGGGGTGCGTGCTTATGCAAAAAGGTAAAGTAATTGCCTTTGCTTCACGACAATTAAAGAACAAGAAAAGAAATACCCAACCCATGATTTAGAACTAGCAGCAGTAGTATTCGCTTTAAAAATTTGGAGACACTACTTATATGGTACAAAGTGCACTCTTTACACAGATCATAAAAGCCTCAAATATTTATTTAGTCAAAAGGAATTGAATATGAGGCAACGAAGATGGATAGAATTATTAAACGACTACGATTGTGAAATCAAATATCACCCAGGAAAAGCCAATGTGGTGGCAGATGCCTTGAGTCGAAGAGAGTCAATCAAGCCCGTTCAAGTTAAAGCATTAACTTTGACTATTACAAACACCCTGTTTAAGGAAATTGAAAAAGCACAGCAAGAAGCCTTAAGAGAAGAAAATCAAAAGAGAGAAAGAATCTTTGGACAAACTAAAATTCTAGAAGTTGACGATGAAGGGATCAGGAGATTTCAAGGACGCATCTGGGTCCCGGAAGTTGGTAACTGTAGAGAAGTGATTCTAGAAGAAGCTTATAAATCCAGGTACTCCATCCACCCTGGGACTCATAAAATGTACAATGACTTAAAGACCTTGTATTGGTGGCCAGGAATGAAGAAGTCTATAGTGAATTTCATCCAAAAATGTCTAACATGTTTAAAAGTCAAAATCGAACACCAGAGACCCTACGGACAGCTACAACCACTAGATATTCCCGTATGGAAATGGGAACATATCACTATGGACTTCGTCACAAGACTACCAAGAACACCGAAAGGCTTCGATGCTATATGGGTCATCGTGGGTCGATTAACAAAAACGGCACACTTCTTACCAATAAGAGAAAAACAAACCTTGGAAACACTAGCTAAAATATATATGAACGAAATTGTTGCCAGGCATGGTGTGCCCTTGTCTATCGTATCAGACCGAGACCCTCGTTTTACTTCAAATTTCTGGAAAAGCTTCCAAAAACAACTAGGAACTCGAATTAAAATGAGTACATCATACCACCCTCAGACTGACGGTCAAAGTGAAAGAACAATCCAAACTCTGGAGGTTATGCTACGTGCATGTGCACTGGACCTCAAAGGACATTGAGATAGCCATCTACCCCTTATTGAATTTGCCTATAATAATAGTTATCATAGCAGTATTAAGGCTGCACCCTTTGAGGCTCTATACGGGAGAAAGTGTAGGTCGCCCATCTGTTGGATGGAAACAGGCGAAAAGCAATTAACCGGTCCCGAAATCATCCAACAAACAGCCGATAAAGTTATTCAAATAAGGGAAAGACTCAAAACTGCACAAGATAGACAGAAAAGTTACGCTGATAGAAGAAGAAAACCCATTGAATTTCAAGTGGGTGATATGGTGTTATTAAAAGTGTCGCCTTGGAAAGGAGTTCTGTGTTTTGGTAAGAGAGGTAAATTACGACCTCGATATATTGGGCCCTACAAAATAACCGAAAAGATCGGGACAGTGGCATACCAACTGGAACTACCAGATGAATTAAAGGGAATACACCCTACTTTTCATGTGTCCAATCTAAAAAAATGTTCTACCGAGAAAGATGTTGTAATTCCCACCGAAGAAATTTCGATCGATGACAAACTCAATTTCGAAGAAAAACTCATAGCCATCACGAACGTAAAATCAAAAAGCTTCGTAACAAGGAAGTATCTTTGGTCTTGGTCTACTGGGACTGTTGCCATGGAATGGAAGCTACGTGGGAAGTGGAGTCGGAATTCAAAAAGAAGTATCCCCATCTTTTCGAATGAATTTTCGAGGACGAAAAAATCTTAAGAAGGGAAGACTTGTAACAACCTTAATCCCTTGAAAATTTTTATAACTATGCCAAAGTTAAACATAAAGTTGAAAAGCCAAAACAAGAACAAAGGAGAATGAAGGCTAGCCAAGGAACAATACAAGCAAACACACAAGTAGCTTACTAGGCTCCCTTCCCACATGCCACATACATCTCTATTAAGCATGACATGGCAATGCTATTAAACATGACATGGCAATGCTATTAAGCATGACATGACAATGCTATTAAGCATGACATGGCAATGCTATTAAACATGACATGGCAATGCTATTAAGCATGACATGGCAAGCCTAAAGTTATGTGTTGTCTTACCCTCCAAGAAAGTGGCAAGTCTAGAAATCCTCCTAAGCAAAGCTAAGGGAATGAGTGAGCAACTTACCATTGAGACAACTAGGTGAACAAGCACCCCAAAGCAACACCTAAACATTATAAATAGAGGCTTAGGGATACTCTTCATTTTCACCCCAAAGCACTTCCTTAAAAAGCTTAGAAGAGAATTTGAAGTCTCAAGACAAAGCAAAGTGAGTACTTATGTGCTTTTAATGAGATGCTTATGTGCTATATAAATGTTTTATGCATGATAATGTCATTTTCATAATTTAAAACATAAAACTCTTATATGAGAACTTTATACATGTTAAAAATATCAATCACGTATATCTGGAGTATACAATTAAGGGACGTCTTGCAAACGAACCTTAATGGGCAGCCCTTATGTGGACCCAAGCTAAGATAAAAGTGATATGCTTAACATGAAGAAAATACATTTTTACTTTGAGCATGTAAATCATGAAATCATATTTACTCACTAAGCCTAAGGCTTATGTACTCATGTATGCATCTCAGGAAACAGGGACCAAATGGACGAGGAAGCATAGATTATAAGATTTCTTCTTTTTTTTAAAGTGTAACTTTGAACTATTGTAATATATCAAATAATAAAGATGGAGCTTTTATGTAACTTGAGAAGGTGGTAGTTACATTCTTCATGTAAACAAAAACTGTGAAAATGCTTTTTTGCATTCTTGTTTAGATGCTTATAGTGTTGAAGAGCGAACAATCACAAGATGGAGCCCAGAACGCTGTCGTGAGGATCTACCAATTGTTGAAAATGGGACCAAGTAAGTTGTATTATGTTTTCTTGTAATCTAATTAGCCTTCAAATTGTGAAAACTAATTGTTACAATTGTTTGTCTTTTTGAGTTGCAATTTCCTATAACTTGATTAACGATTAATTTTCAAAAAAATAATTTCGCAATAACTGGCCTCTTCTTGAGTTGCAGATTTAACAAACATCCCAGACAAACCCCACTCAGTGAGAAAAGAATCCATTTTCTTTTTTAAGCTATTGATGCTCGTAAACTGTTAGTTTGGCCCGCGCCAGATTCAAAGGTTCATTCCCAAACTTCTTATTCAGGCCAGTTGGTCCTGGTCTGAGTGTTTGAAAAATATTGCTAATTTCGTATTGTTATAACTGGGCGTTGTTGATTAATAACACAAATCCTGTAAATTCCACAATCATTTTGCGGATTACAATCATACTTTAATTGAGCAATATATTTCAATGCTCACCGATCGTTATGGAATGATACCTGCTGATGAAGCCGCAGCCCGCCGTATTGAGGAGGAGGACTTTGATTCTGCTTCTGCATCACCTTTCTCTGTGAAGGATGACGGCATCGAGATCCTCCAATGTTACTCGAAAGAGATCAGTAAGAGAATGCTTGAATTTTTCAAGTCCAGATCCGCCACATTGGCGACCTCCTTGACACCGGATGAAAAGGATGGTCCCACCACTGATGCTGTCGCTAAGGTTGAGGAAAGCTCGACTGTGGAAACCGAATCTTAGAGTTTTCGCAAACGGTTAGGGTTTCAAATTTGTAGCTTTATCTGTCAGATCTGTTAAATTTTAGGGTTTTGAATTTGACGAGGGTTTGCGTATGAGTTTTTCAGATCTAAAATTGATCTTTTGTCAATTTGAAGTTTATGGATTTCTGTGACAATCGTACCATGAGTTCTAGTGTTCTGGAATTCAATATTTTATATATCAAATCCTTCTATTCTCTATCATTTATGCAGTTTTAAAGCAGCCTATATGATATTATTTCCTGATGATTATGTTATTGAACTGGAATGTGCATCTTCTTCTTACATCATCCATGTGTGTAATAAAAAACCCTAAATCTATGACTTCATTCTTTCAGTTCTGTGATTCATCTATCTCTTCTTCTTGTTCCAATTTGCAGTAATAATTGAAATTTTCTCAAAATTTCTATCAATTGGGTCTTAAACATCACTTCAGATGAAGTATTGTTTCAAAATTGAAAGGTAAAACTTATAGAATACTTCACATGAGTGATGAACTTTTATTCAGGAAATTCAGTAAAATTCTTGAAAAGATAAAATTCTATGCATAGAAAATAGCTCCCAATCTTGAGAACTGAGGAGTTGATTTTTGTGTTTTGATTTGAGTCATCAAACAATTTTTACTAGCCCCATCTATATGAAGTATGAACAACCTAGTTACTAAACAGTATAATCGAACACTGTAGATCAGTGGCGTAGCCACATATGCCAATGGGTGGGTCATGACCACCCCCACACACACACACACACACACTATATATATATATATATATATATATATATATATATATATATATATATATATATATATATATATATATATATATATATATATATATAACCATTCAAAATAATTTTTAACTCGTTATATTTCTAAAATATAATTTACGTTCACTTACCATTGGTTCAAATACCAAACAATATATTTTAAGGAATGAGTACATGATATTTAAGGAATGGATACGTTCTCAAATTTTCATTATGAATTATTCTGAACTCTTTTTTGTTTTTACGGTTATCTTCTATATCATTAATGTGAATATGTTTATTTACTAAATATTGCACTTGATTTAATCTTAAATTAGATGTGAAATCTGCATAATAATGTTTATTGTTTATATGTTTATTCAATGATTTTTAGATGTAAAAAAATGTTGTATTCATAACAATTAAAACATTTTATAGAGCAAATTAATATTAACCAAAATTTATAGTATTGCGTTTTTTGGTACTTATCGATTTAAACGAACATAATTGGCCTACCCTAGAATGAATTTCTGGCTACGCCACTGCTGTAGATTGTCATTTGTAGGTCATAATGTCATATTCTGTATGATCGTTCCGATCCTACTTTTAACCACGTCAGTTGCCCCATATAGCGATTACATCATGGGAGGGTATAATTGTAACTAGAGATGGCAAAAAAAAACCCGAACCCGACATCCGAACCCGTTTTGACCGGGGAATCCCCGAGTTCCGGGGATGGGGAATTGGGGACGGGGACGGGTAATACCCGAATTCTAAAACCGGGGACGGGGATGGGACTACCCCTCGGGTACCCGTACCCGACCACGACCACGTACCGAAACATAATATAAATATAAATATATATATTATATATAAATACTTAAATATTGCATATGAATATTATAGTTAAATACATATATGAGTAGTTAATTGCTTAAATATTATACATATGAATCATATATTATATGCATAGTATATAAAAATGTTTGAATATATATATATATATATATATATATATATATATATATATATATATATATATATATATATATATTACACTTGTATTTCTTGTTCAACGTTGTAGTTTTTTATTTTGAGTAACTTTAAATGTTGTATAATCTTAATAAGATTAAGTATATTTTTGAAGTTAAACTTGTATTTAAGTTTTAAGTTTCACAATTCATTATAATTACAAATAATACACATCTAATGCACGTAGGTTAGTCGTATTAATATACTAATTAATTTAATGTTAATTAATGTGATTCTTTTGTAAGAACTTTATTACATTAATAGTGTTTGGAGTTTTATGTTTTCTTTTTGACATTGTAATTAGATTTAACTTTATATAGAAATATTGCATCGTTATAACAATTTTTATTAGGTGCTCGATCAATTAATATTTTTTTGTGTCGAGTTATTAATCTAGTGTTGTATTAATTAAACACATAAATATAATATTTTATGTCCAATTTTTCTATTTCATAAACATTAATTATAAAATACATAACTTAAAATTAAGCGGGTAAAAATCCCCGAATACCCGGCGGGGATCCCCGTTACCCGTCGGGGACAGGGATGGGGATGCAAAGTAATTACCATCGGGGTCGGGTCGGGGATGGGGACGGGTTTTCAAAGTTGGGGTCGGGAACGGGGATAGGGAAATGGGTCCCCGGTAATACCCATCCCCGTTGCCATCTGTAATTGTGACTGATGGTATGTCAGGTTTTGGTTAAGTTGACAAATTTATGTAGGTATCTTGATTCTTATGTTAGACTATATATATTTTGATTTTTTACTTATTTTGTAAATATTTTACCTTATTTTTTAGTTTTTTTTTTTAACTTTCACACATTTAAGGTATATTTGTCACAACTAGCAGTAGGTTGTAGTTTCGAGTTGGAGTTGTAAGCTTGATTTTTTAGAGATGTTTGATATTTAATTAAATGACATATAAGAAGATTAATATTAGTTTAAACTTTAAAGTTGTATTTTCTAATTATTATGATGGTAAAAAGGTAATTTGTTATAAGAAAAGCTCAAAATTATTTTGAAATCAATTTCAAGTAGTTTATTATGGAAGAGCTTTCGAGAGTTTTCAATTCTGAATTAAAAACTCAAGCTCCTATTAACCAAATGGATCTTTTAAGATTTAACGTTCAAAAATCAAAAGCTGATGCCAAACACGTCACTGAACCCGTTATATGTTTGCACTTTTATGATCAATATTTATTTATGTATTGTGAAAAGGGTATTTAATTAATTAAAAGTTGTCACCTTTTTTTTCCTAAGTCTTAGTTACATTGTTGTCTTTTAAAATGTCAAACACATTTATTAAATTGCTAAAATAAAAAAGAAAAGCTAGTATTGCCAATCGGACATCGACTTAGTAACTCAACGAAAAAACAAGTAGGGCTAGCTATCTCTTCGAAGGTTATTAAACGATACTAGAACATCTCAATAAGACAAACCTAACCAAAACAGAACAATGAAAACCATAAGAGTTAAACGGCTTATAAGTTATAACTAGGCATGGCAAACAAACCCATACACGACGGGGAACCCGTAACTCGACCCCGATTTGACTGGGGACGGGGAATCCTCGGTTTAAATTAACGGGGATGGGGCGGGATGAGAGACACTTTAATCCCCGAACCCGACCCCGATTATGTTTTAATATAGATTATATAAATTTAACTTTACAATGTAAAATATTTATTACATTTTTTATGATATATTATTGTGTATGACTTTTCTATAGTTTAAAATACTATAGTTTTTTTCACTTTAGTGATTTTATAAATCTTTTTGCAAACATTTCTTTGTTTTAGTATCATTAAAAATTATAATTTATATTTGTAAATAACTCAAATATGTTTGAATTGATTTGTTTTAAAATTTATTTACATAAATTTTTCTACTAAATTACTATTTATAGTTTAAACTTAATAATATTTTAGGAACTTGAAAAACCCGATTCCCAGGGATCCCCGATTGTGACGGGGATGGGGATAGAAATTCATTCCCCGACGGGGATGGGGCTGGGGATGGGGGAGATGATTAAGAAGCAAGGATGAGGATGAGAACTGAGATTCCCGCCCCATTGCCATGTCTAGTTATAACATCTTATTCTGATAACTGTAAATATCGAAATTGTTTATTTTATCAATTAGAAGTTTTTTTTAAATGATTCATTTTAGAAGTATTATCATTAAGTCAAACAAAAATGTTACAATCATCTAAATAAACAGATGATAAATTTTTTAATCTTTATACATAGACATGTGATTTGTACTCAAATAAAAATTTATCATACCCAATAAATTGGGATAAAGGGTAAATATGATGGAAGAGTTAGTAATGATAGAATACTCAATTGATATCAATATTGTAACTAGATGTTTTTAAAAACAAAGGATTAATGATTATATTGAATGTTTTACCTCTAATCAATCTTTGTGATCAAGTTAATTAAAGGACCGATTGTAGGCCCAAATAGAAATGCAACAACCATAAGGAAAATGACTTGCGAAGCAATGGTTGATCCTAGACATTTTCTACAAGATTTTAACAAATCTAAAGTCCTTTTGTTGATCCAAAGATGTTGATGAGAAAGAATGAAGACAGAAGAATGAATACATGCATTTCTGCAATTGAGAGAACGATGAGAAAAAAGGGGCGGACGACTAGACATGAAAGAAGTAACTGGTAATAATCAGTGTCTAAGTAACTGCTTTTTATCTTAGAGTAATGTTTAGAAGTAGGATGTTAATTAGAAGAAAAACTGTTAGTACAATGCTATTTCAGAATGAAAATAAAATAGGTTGTAATAAAAATATTTTGTCAGTTCTAACATAAAACCTTAATTACTATACAAGGGTAGGGGTGTTCAAAATCGGAAATCTAAATTTCGGATTTTGATTTTTGCTATCCGAAACCGAAATTTTTGATTTAGATATCGGATTACCCGAATATTTGAAATTTCATATTTTTTAAAAAAATAAAATCATATATTTAAATATCTAATATACAAATTAATATATTCGAAAACATTTCAAAGATAAATATATCACTAACTAAACGTTTTCAGAATTATTTTACTCAAAACTACTAAATAAAGATTAAAAAAATTAGAATATACAAAAGTTTAGTTAATAAATATATATTAGAATAAAATTAAACACTTAATATTTTGTAAATAATCAATACTAAAATATAAAAAATAAAATAAAATATTTGAATTTTTGGATATTTGAATATCCGAAAATTTGAATATACAAAATTTTGAATAGTTTCGAATCAGATTTTCAAATTTTTTATTCAGATGTTCGAATTCGGAGAATTTAATTCTTATTATTTCTTAAATCTTGATCTTAAAAGAAAATAAAACACAAACGCTGCCTTCAGTCCCAGACCTCCATCGATGCACTCCTCACCAAAACCCTAATAGCTCCTTTCCCCCCCTCACGTCCGCTCCGACCGACGCCGACGACGACGATCGAACCTCCGACGGTGACCGAGCTCCTGACGCCGACCGGCTTAATTGCTCCTCTTACCTCGTCTTCTTTGCTTCGATTTTGAGGTATCTTAGATTTTTCAGCTTTTTTACTTGAAAAATCCGATTTTTGTGTAAAGATAACTTTGATTTCAGCTTAAAATTGCTTGTATATGTTTCAAATTCAGCCTCAGCATCCACCAGCCTCCATTTGGGCGATTGTTTCTTTGATTCGAGGTCATCGAATTTTTCTTTCCTTGTTTTTTCCCCCCAAGTATTCGTTGATTTTTAGTAAATGGATCTGATTTTTGGTAAATATAATATTGAAACTTGTTGTGTCAGTTGATCAATGGTATTCTTGAATCTTGTTTTGTTACTTGAATCAATGTTGTTGCTTACTTAATTTGTTATTGGTAATAGTACTTGCATGTTGTTTAGGCTTGTGGGTATCACTTGAGTTTAGGTTGTTCATTGTGTAGTTAGTCTGACTAATCATGGAAAGTTTCATCACTTAAATGATGAGGCAAATAAATTTGTTGGTTACCATACTTACAATGTACTGAATGTTGTTGTAATATAGATACAAAAGATGAGCTTAAGAACCATGTTGGCTCAAGCTGCTGTTAGAGGAGTAACAGAGGCAAGGGCAAATATATTTGGTCATGTGCTTAACCCAACTGGTCAAAGATCTGCCCATAAGATTTTACGCAAGAAGTTCATTGGCGATAAAGTTGTGTCATGGTATCCAAATGACATCCAGAGAGAGGACCCTCTTGTCGTGGCACGCAAGGAGCAAGAGTAATCTTCCCTCCACCTCTCTCTCTCTCTCTCTCTCTCTCTCTCTCTCTCTCTCTCTCTCTCTCTCTCTCTCTCCTCTTCAGATTTAGCTTGAATATCTATAGTTACATGTAAAGATTTCAACTTTAAATGCGACATGCTATACCCGTTAGATTAATCACTCAAACGCACACAAACATGATCACACTAAGAATACAAGTATTTATGTGGTTCGATCTAAACTGACCTACGTCCACAGGGGCGACTAGGGATTCTTTTATTCTGTGATAAATGATTACAAGTACAATGCTTATATGTATAGATTGCTAATAGGCTTAATCAACTATCAACTTAGCAATGTGGGACAATAGATTAAACCATCTATCAATGTGGGACAAAAGATTAAAGGGCCTGCTGCCCCTATTCCCACGCAGCCTACACCTCAACAATACCATTTGGATATGCCTTTACCTGCTTTTGGGAAGTTAGAAGCCCTTACGTGTATTCAAATGAGGTATGTAAGGTGATACAAAAATATTAGTCAATTAGCCCCCAACTATCCTTCTTATTATAATCTTTTGCGTTTGGTAGTGACTTGAGATACAACAATTAGAATGACTATATTTTACTTTCACGTTTGTGATTGGCATGCCTTATAGTTGCTAGTAAGTTGATCTTTTTTTTAGTTTAAATAGAAGATAAGTGGGAGTTGTAAGATTAAAGTGTAAGAATGAAGAATCTGTGACCTCATGCATTTAGTTTCTAGTTTTTATTGCACCAATAAAATGCTGGAATTTGCTTTTTCTTCTGTTACGTTCATTTGTTAAGTTTCTTTTTTACTCAAACAATAAACTTGTTGGATTCGTTTTTTTTTTTAATTAATATTACATGCATCCTCAGGTTTTTGTCATTCTTGCCATGTTCAATTCTGAATTGAAACGCACACACCATATTCGTATAAGAGCCTTGGTGATTTGTTTTAATGTTTTATACTTCTATAGTTCAATTTCTGTGTTGTTGTGGGTTCATTAGTATCAGGATTTCAGGCGGGTTTCCTCGAATTTTCATTGTTGATCTATTATAATGGGTAAATAATACGTTGAATCTTGAGAAATGATAAACTGTCTAGCGCAGAGACTTTAATGCCGAGCTACATAGAGTAAAAACCTAGAATTTTACCTTGGCCAAGGAACTTACGGCTCACTTTTTTCGTTAGTCGTTGAGAAATTATCTGTGTCTAAGCTCTGTTAGAAGGTTTTAGCATATATGCAATGTGGAGCCTGAGAGTGAGATCTGCAGGAGGAAGAATACTGAGGCGACTCAAAAGGCATTGTGGCTGTGATGAAGCCTAGACGAGAGACAGTGAGACACTTAGGTCTCGTTTGTATTCCAATAAAAGATCTCTTTTTCGCTTTTGTCTTCGGGCTTGCAGACACGGACAAACATTTTAAAAATGAGAAGGTTTGTTTGATAAAAGACAAAAGTGATCTTTTTTCTTTTTTCCACTTTCAAATAGAAGACATTCCCACCCTGCCCCCTCTGAGAGAAGCCGACGTTGCCTACCGGTCCTCTCTCTCTTGCCGTTTGTCTCAGATGTCTCTCGTTGGTTCCCTCGACTCCTTTCTCGCCTGCACAACCTCTCCCTCTCCAGCGCAGCTCCTGCCTCACTGACGCCATCTGACGCACTCCTTCCTCGACTCTCTCATCTCTCTCACGTTTGTCCCTCTCTCTCATCTCACTAGCCTCTCTCATCCACCAGCGTGGGAGACGGAACCATCATCTGCATCTACGTTGGGTCGTTGGCACTTGCTCCTTGAACGATTGCTTCTTGGCTGGTCTGTCAATGGAAGCATGAGCGAGGTCTGTGATGGAATCAAATGACAGTTTTATTGATTTATGGTCTTGCTGGAAAATGATAGCAAACTCCGGTGAATATCAAACGATTGTTTTGATTTGTTGATTTCTCGTCGACGGAAACACAAGCAATGCCATTGAAGATTTTGTCTTGGTATAAAACGATTGTATTGTTAATTTCTTTGGTGTTTTTATTGTTGAATTATAGGATTTAGTTGAAGATTATCTATGCAGATTGAATTATCTTTTGACTTTTGAAAATTTGTTTAATTGGAGTGGTTTTTTGATGGAGTAAAGTGCTCCTGGGTTTGTATGTAGGGTGTAAAGTTTGCAAGTTCTAATTAAATAGAACAATTTAATATGTTTTGATAAATAAAATTAAAATTAAAATTAAATTCAATCAGACAATCATTATGATCCATAAAACAGATGGTCTTCTCTCAGCAGACTGCAGGCTTTTAGACCACATTTTAAACTGCAGACATGAAAAATATTGCATATATTTAACCTCTTGAAAAACAAACAGCACCTTAGCAAGGATGTAGGTTGTGAAATATTGGAATTTAAATTCTGTTACAAATAGGTAGGAATGACAAATCCTTTTAGCTATATATTTTGATTTTGATTGAATTAAATAAAAATTAGTTTTTTTTTTCTGTAGTCCAAAGTTTCAAACACTTTGCAAGTAAACTCCAATTCCTATAAATTTCATTACGCTAGCCAACGGGTCATTAGTTATATTTGTGTCATTATCAAAAGGCAGTCAAATCCTAAATTGTCTTTTTAACATGTTATTTAATGTTGTGATAATGTTGCAGGCGTTTATCCAAACTTGAAATGTTGAAGCGTCGTGGAAAAGGACCCCCAAAGAAAGGACAAGGAAAGCGTTCTGCCAAACGTAGTAAATAGAAATCAGTACGTTCCTTTGACAGCAAGAGGCTAGTACTTGGCTGGCACATGCCTTTTTGAACTTTCATCAGTGGTACGTATTTTTGAAAGGCTCGACTAAAACCTGGTGATAGTTGTTTTTCAAATTACTGAAGCTCAATTGCCGAATAAACACCAGTATTACAAGTCTTTTTTTTTTTTTGCTCGAAATCCAAAAGCACGTTGTGCATTTTGTTGTGGCTTCATTAGCATTTTACCCGACATTCACTGGTACACCCTGTTTCTTGTTAAGGCTGTATGGCTCTGTATGCAGTTCATACATTTGAGTACTTGACATAGGCCCTCATTTATGCTTTCGATACTCGGGAGCAAGATAGCAATTTACTATTTTACCAATATTGTCAATAATTTATGAAAATGAGACTAGAGAATGCTAAAAAAAAACTGAGATTTCCATGTAGGCTTACAGTTTATACAACTTTGGAACTTCATCCAGTGTAACTACAATGATTGTGTCTAATAAAATTTGTAACAATATTTTCTTTTACATTTTCAAGGTATAATAATATTTTTACCTTTTAGTGGTCATTATATAACTCCAACAGGGCTTTGGTCTAGACCTAGGAATGATCAAGTTTGACACCTCTTAGCGTATTGCTAGCCAGCTGAACATTGTTTGTGTACGGTTTTCTAGACCTAGGAAAGGGCTGTGAGGATCCAAGGGGCCATGGTTAGCGTTATCGGGCTTCCAAACTTCCCTTTTTTTCTGTAGAATTTGCAAAATTGGACCTCATGAGGCCTTGTTGCCAAAAATATATCATAAGAACAATCTTCTAAGTTTCAATTTAGATTTGTAAATTACACATCAAACATACACCTGGAAGCAAAAATGGAAACATAAGACAACCTACTGAAAATCATCTGAACAAGCAAGTTCAGATTTTCGATGATGAATATAGTAGAATGAAAAAACCTTATGTCGGTCTCATTAACGTTGATGCTGTGATGTGAATAGATGTTGTACGGCATCTGTTTGATGAAAGGAAGAGCTCTGAAAGGTTTTACGACAAGATAAATGGCTAACATACAACTTAAAACAATCAAAATTTGTTGAAATATGTTTGCATAGATTATGTCAGGGTTAATTGCGTCAAAAGGTAACATACTGTCACAATTTTTTCAATTTTGGTAACATACTAAGGGGCTGTTTGATAGCATAAGAGGTAATCTGTCTGATGTCTGATCCCACTTCTGATTGATAAGATGTGGTCCTGATAAGATACTGATTTGATAAGAAAATTTTAATAAGTCTGTTTGTTTAAAAAATTATCTGATTCTGTTATTTTTATTAATTTTATATATTCATTCTCAAATCACATGTTTTTACCATCAAAACAATAGTAATATTTTTTTGAAAATCAAAATTAAATGACATAGCAATTCATTTTAATAAGAAGTAATAAACATACATTAGTTTTTAATGCAAATACATCAACTTCCATTAAGTTCTTAAAACATCAAGTTCCATTAAGTTCTTACAATACCAAATACCAAATATCAATCTTCATTTTGCATTAGTCGATTCGCAATTTGTTCACGTAAGTTACTCAAAATGTCTTCCTCAATCGTATATCATGTAGATAAGTTGCTTGATGTTAGAACACATGTGTTAATCTAATGTATATATGTGGAAACAGTTGTAGAAAAATACAACTGGAAGAGAAAAATACCAATGGATCAAATGGCTGTCCAGTTGTCTCCACAGGAACGACACCAAGAGAGCCTAGGATCTCCACAAATTGCTTGTATATGCTCTGGTAGCTGCTGCTGATTTTCTCCTCTTTCTCAGTTTCCACTTTTATCTGTGCTTTAGCTCGCTCAAAATTGTCCAAAACCGGTAAAAGATTTTTCACAACCTATTTAAGATGTAAAAATAGGTTGAAGAACAGGAAGGGGGAAGGGCGAAAGGCGAACGACACCGGTGAAGGGGGGAAGGGCGAACGGCGCCGGTGAAGGGGGGTGGGGCGAAATCGACGCCAGGAAAGGGGGAAGGGAGAACGGCGACGGTGAAGAGGGGTGGGGCGAAATCGAAGAACGGGAAGGAGGAAGAGAGAAGGCGAGGGAGTCGTTACCTGTAAGTCGACGGCGAGGGAGAGGCGCTGCCGCTGCCGCTGCCGGTGAGGGAGATGGGGTGCTAGGCGGCTAGGGTTTCACCAAGGAGAAGGGAGTGTTTTGTGTTTTTCTTTTGTGGGTTTTGATAAGAGGTGATGAGAGGAAAAATAAATCTGATCATGGTAAGACAAAATAAGAGGATTTTGCCTCTTATGTATTATGCAAATCAAACGCGCTTATCGGGTTTTCCTCTTACCGAATAAGAGGTTAGCTCCGATAAGAGGCTGATAAGAGCTATCAAACAGCCCCTAATTTTCTTCTAAATAAGGTAATATACTTCCAAATCAAGTCAATCAAGGTAACCCTATCGAATTGAAAGGTAAAAATTGCTGACGTGACAGTTTTTTGTTTAGTCAACATTTTTTTTTTTACAGAAATGACAATTTAATTGTTATATGATGTGTACTATTTTGTGCAATTTAAAAGTACTTTTTGATAATACATTGCTATTTTGAGCAAATTAAAAAAAAAAACTAAACAATATCAGAAATTAAAAAACAGATGACCAGATATAGAAACTGTCATGTCAGTAATTTTTACCTTTCAATCCGATACGGTTACCTTTATTGACTTGATTTGAAAGTATGTTATCTCAAATAGAAAAAAATTTAGTATGTTACCCAAATTGAAAAAACAGTGACAGTAGATTTCATTTTAACGTAATTAACCCATTATGTTACTTAAACATTGTAGTTTGACGTAATAGCATACTAGAGGGTTTCACCGACGTACGTCATCAAACAAGTGAGGTAATAGCATACTAGAGGGTTTCAGCGATGTACGTCATCAAACAAGTGTAATTAAACGAGAGAAACAATGGTATTTAATATTATTACCAAGTTACTAATCAAACCACTTGGGCACTTGGCATAGATCAAGTGATCACTATCAAAGGTGGGAGAGGTTTCCTTTGGTTGAGGTCTCGGGTTCAAACCTTAAAAAGAGTCATTAATGATTAATACCTATAATTCGAGGGAATAATATGTAATATATGATATTATTTGGGGTTAATTATCAAATAATGATAATTAACATTAGGGTTAATTACGTTAAAATGTAATCTATTGTCACTGTTCTTTCAATTTGGGTAACATACTAAATTTTTTTTCTATTTGAGATAACATACTTTCAAATTAAATCAATAAAGGTAACCGTATCGGATTGAAAACTGGCATGACAGTTTCTGTATCCGGTCATCAGTTTTTTTAGTTTCTGATATTGTTTACTTTTTTTTAAAAAAAATTGCTCAAAATAGCAATGTATTACCAAAAAGTACTTTTAAATTGCATAAAATAGTGCACATCATATAAATTGTCATTTCTGTAAAAAAAAATGCTGACTAAACAAAGAAACTGTCACGTCAGTAACTTTTACCTTTCAATCCGATAGGGTTATCTTGATTGACTTGATTGTAAAGTATGTTACTTTATTTAGAAGAAAAATTAGTATGTGATACAAATTGAAAAAAACTGTGACAGTATGTTATCTTTTGACGCAATTAACCTTTAACATAATTATCCAATTTAATATTAACAAGACCGGAACAATCATCTACTTTTAATGAATAAATGAGCAAAAAAAATTATCTTAAATGAATAGTAAATTAGAATTGTAATTCTAAGTATAAGTATTTAAATATACTAAACACTAGTTTATTAACCAGGGAAAATTTAGTAATATTTTTTTTTTGAAATTATATAAACTAAACATTAAAAATTACTATTAAATTTAGGTGTTTTTAAACTTTTAATACTAAAGATACTTTATATATTTTATTATAAATAATTTGAAGTATAAATCATTTATACGGAAAAGATGAGCACTAATAACTTTAAAAGTTTATTATTATTATTATTATTATTATTATTATTATTATTATTATTATTATTATTATTATTATTATTATTATATCTTTTAGATATTATTTGTTGTGATTTTAATGGATCTAACTATGATATTATCTTTAAAGGAAATTGATTTTAAAATTAAAATTAATGTAGAAATACTTTATTAACATATGACAATCGTAGAATATGTCACTTAACTAGTTAACTTTATGAAAAGATGAAAATGACATTATTTATTCTTTTATTAGTAGTTATGGAAATTGACAAATTTGTATGAACCAGATGTTAACTTCCAATGTCTACAAGAGTAAACATCCGAATTTGTAAATTCTTAGCGAGAAATGTTTCCATTTCATTGATCATGATGTAGATTTACACACCGTTTATGTGTCTTTTTGCCTGGTTTACTAATAGAACTAGTACTGTTTACAACATTACAGGAGTAAACACCCATGTATTTTTGGATCGTTTACATGTGTTTTTAAAATGTATTTTAATGCTGACAACCCAAAAAAATATACAAGTGTTTGCATCTTGCACAACCTGGATCGAAACAAAACAGGTACCAGCATCATCCGTTCCGATTCTCAATTCTAGTTTTTTGATTTCGATCCAGTCTGGTTTGGATCGTTTGCATACCCCTAATAGTTTTATTATCATATAAAAATGATGGATATGAATGCTAACCTCAAGAGTAGATTAAGATGAAACTATGACATAAATATATTTATTCTATAATATATCCATAATTTCTTAAAAATATGTTGATAAAATATTGTCCTTTTACCACTTCTATATTTGGCCATTAAAGAAGTTACTAATCATTAGAAAAATTGTTTCATCTAAACTTTTCCAACACTTTTACTAATTAAATGTTAAAATATTGTATCCTCACTTATTATTTCAATTAAGATATTTGATCTTCTTTAATCTTTTATGGGTACCTAAATATAAATAAAAAAATATTTTTAAAATACTAAAAGAATAAAGAAGACTAAAAAAAATGTGTAGACAGGGTAAGTGTTTGGAAATGTGAGATGATTTGTACAGAATACATTTTTGTCATACATAACAATTTAATTTAAAATAACAAATTCATATTTACTTTTGAAGTTACAAAACAAACAAGATAAGTACAAATCATCTTCTTTTGGATATACATATGGCATGTAATTGTCTTATGGTCAGAGTTCATTGCCCAATCACAATTAAAGAAAGGACAACTTCTTCTACAAGCAAAATTGTCCAAACTAATAAATATTCTGTATTCTTTTCAATTATTTGACATATAAACTACTACAAGCAATTTCATGGAAATTACTCAACTTTTGCCTTTTTTTTATTTGTTTTTTTCTTTAGTTAGTTTGCAAGGAAAAATGGTACAAATTAGGATTAATATAAAACAAATAAATTTTCATATTTTTATCAATTTGATCAATCAACGTTAATTTTTATCGCTTTAGTCTTCATATAATTTTTTTTCCTAGTGAACTATGAAATTCGTTACCGATAATATGTTAAAAATAATGGCATCATATTTTAATTAAAGGCATATATAGAAAAAAACCATTATATTCGGTATTAATAAATCATTTTAACATTCTGACTTTTAATGAAAAAGAGTATCAGTGGTCAAACTGATAAAAGACTAAAAACATAAAGATTTTTTCTAACATAAATACTAAATTAAAATATAAAGTCATTTTATTAACATGGACAACAGATCATCGATAACAAATTTCACAGCTTCAACAAAAAAAAAACGTAAAGACGAAGACGATAAAAAATAACGTTGCGAAACCAACTGATAATATTGTGAAAATATGGTAGTTTTTGTTTTCAACATTGACACCACAAAATAGTAGGTACTTTTAAGTTTGTATTATGTTGAAAAACCATAAGAATTTGATGTCATGATATGTAGTGAAACAATGTAAAACATAAAAAAAAGTTTTTTTTAATCAAAATATCTCGATAAATAAAAAATGAATCGTAATATTTTAGTTTTATAATTAATATACACATAAAAATAAAGAGTGAGATTATATTTATTTATATATCTAAATTAAACACTCCTTAAATCTATAAACATAAATCTACAATTCTACATGTTGGTCTTATATTTATTTTGGTGGTATTTGTTTTTTAAGAGGTTAAATGTCTGAAGTCTGAAAACCACGTCTGAAATTAAGAGAAGGTCTTAAGATCTGAAATTAAAAGGCTCTTAATTTTAATTCAGACAACTCTCATCCTCTTAAAATTCAGAGGAAAATTCAGAGGTTTCAACCTCTTAAGTCTGAATTTAAACAAACAATCTTAATTTATTATAGATCTGAACTTTAGACTTCAGATGTTTTTAAGAGGCTCTGAATGAAAAACAAATGATATGTCATCATTTTTTTTTACGTAATACAATATCATTTTATAATAGTCTAATTCAAAATTAAATTTATATCAAATCAAATCCAATCTACATCAGATTTTTACTATAATTTAACATACTTTACTTTTTATAATTATTATATTATCTTTATAAATTTACTATTTTTAATTAACTAACATTTAACAAACTCTAATTATTATAATTATTTTATATATGTGTATTATTCTATTTGGTTATATATACAGACATCAGAGAGACACATAAAACCTACTCTTTTTTAATATATATACTAACTGATTTTGATGGAGGATTTGGACGGACATCCATTGTACAGCTGCAACCGTTGCCGGAATCCCATCGCATTTCGCCATAACCTGCTCTCCAAAGCTTTCAAGGTAACCTAACTTTCGATCGAATTTTTTCCTAATCACTAACCAAATCGAATGTTTCCAATTCCAAATAATTTGCTACAATCATCCATCCATGTTCTTATGCTTCTTCCTCGAAATTTTGTATTCGTAGATGTTTTTGTAGTCGATCAGTTTGAACGCTTTACGTCTGACTGGATCTGATGCAAAAACCATCAGACTTGAAGATCTAATTCCGAAAGTTGAGTAGAAAGAAAATTAATGATTGAAACATGTAATTAATTGTTGATGATTTGTGTAGGCAAAATCAGGGGAGGCGTATCTGTTTTCGGAGGCGATGAATGTTGTGTTGGGGGCAAAGAGAGAGCAGGAGCTGATAACAGGGCGGTTTGTGGTGGCGGACGTGTCTTGTAGCAATTGCGGTCAGGTGTTAGGGTGGAAGTATTTGAAATCTTTCAATGATTCACAGAGATACAAAATTGGAAGATTCATCATTGAAAAAGCCAAGGTTCTCAAAGAATACTCATGATCTTACCCTGCAATCAATCCATGTTTATATATATATATATATATATAAACTATATATATCTAAATTTCTGTACAATAATTTTCTATTGGTGAATGAGATTTGTGGTATAATAAATAAAGTATGTTGTTATTAATTATGTATTGTAGTTTAATCATTGATATTTTCGTTATGATGTTCTTTCTTATACGTGTTATCGAGTATCACTGTTGGGCGTGTTAATTAATAATCCGATTAATAAAACTTTAAAAGATGGGAGTACTTGCTATTTGCATGGCTTTCCCTTCGGGTTAGTAGCTCGGTTAGTTTGACATCAGTGATTTTAACTTTTGTAAATAGAATAAATGGTTGTTTCAAATTTCTTAATAGTAAAGGATAGAACCGAAACTCTATTAGACTACAGACAAGTTTGTTTACCTTTTAATGATATCATTAGGAAGTCATTTTACCTTTGAATGATTTTCTTAATGATTTCATTAATAAGTAAACAAACACCCTTACAAGGGTATTAGTTAAGGTTTAGTAGTTTGATTGATCCTAATTATATAAATAGCTTGTAACCTCTTATATTCTATAAATATTTAATGTAATATTTTGATGGGGTTTTCATTGTTTTGAGTTATTAGAGCATGTATATAGATAGTTTTAGATGGTTTTTGAAAGATGACATGGCAAGTTTGTATTATAAATTCCATTGCCAAGTGGGTACCATTGTGCATAAAAAAAACCCCTCTATCAGCGTAAACTTGAAAAAAAAAAACATGATAATTTTTGGTTTAGATAAAAATGTTATTTCAATATTATTTAAAAAAAAACATGATCCACGTGTCGTTATCTTATTTTTTTGGTTGAAGTGAGGAATGACTTGTACTTCTGTTTATTTGATGTAGTTAATAACAAGGACAACTTATCAAAAGTACTTTTGACATTTTTATCATTAATAGAAACATTATTTAATTTTTATCATTAATAGTAACAACTTTTTATTTTTCTATCAATAATAGTAATGGGTGACCTGCAAACCTGTATAGCAGGTCAACAACTTTTCAATTATCAACAATAGTAACATCTTTTCAGATTTTTATCAATAATAGTAACATATCAAATTTAAAACATAATTTTTTTTATTTTATTAGGTTTTCTAATATTTCATAAACAACCAAATAAACCAAATTTTTATTCCAAATATTTACGGATAGATAATATTCGATTATTTATTCACGATTATATATAATATGAATGAAAAAAAACTACTATAAATCATTTCAATTTTCACTTTTTCTAACAAAAAAACTACGTACCATCCTTTTTTTAGTTTTTCCGAATAAAACAATACAAATCGTTCTATTTTTTAGTTTATTCCAATCTAAATGGGTCATAGTTTCTTTATTTAAAAAACAAAAAATCAAAATGAGTCTCAATATTTTTCATTCTTAAAACTATAAACCACAATGAGTCATGGTTTTTCCATTCATAAAAAAACTAAAAAATGAATGGGTCGCAGTACTTTTTCATTCGTAGTACTTTTCATTTAGAATAAAAAAATTACAAATTGATTGGCTTTTTAGTAAATTTCAAACGAAATTGATTACAAATCATTCAACTTTTAGCTTCACGAATGAAAAACTACGACTCAATCATGTTTTAGATTTTTTTACAAAAAAACTATAAATCATTTTGATTTTTCGTACAAAATAATTGCAACTCATTAATTTTTGTGTTTTTAACAACGAAAAAAACTGTGAATTATTCCAGTTTATAGTTTTATCGAATGAAAAATATTGCAACCAATTAAAACGATACATAACCACTTGCAAAAATTTGCTAAACCAATTTCCATAATTTAGCAGCTTATAACACAATCAACTCATTTAAATTAGAGATTCACAGCTCAATTCGATCCGTTACGGTTTTTTTTCCTTCTGTTTGCTCTTACAAACACACACAACACTTCTCAATTCGTAGTATTTTTTTCGTTCATATTATATATAATTGTGAATAAATAATCAAGTATTATCTAATCGTAAATAAATTTTCTTTTATATATATTAAAATTTTATAAGGTTATGAAAAATTAAAAATTGTAAATAAATAAGTTTAATGAAATTAAAAAATAGTCACTAAAGATAGTAGTAATGTAATTAATAACTGAAACATATTTTTTAATTTATGTTTCAATTGAAAAAACTGTGACCCATTTAGATTGGAAAAAACTAAAAAATGAAACGATTTGTATTATTTTATTCGGAAAAACTAAGAAAATGATGGTTCGTAGTTTTTTTGTTGGAAAAAATGAAAGTTGAAATGATTCATAGTATTTTTTTTCATTCATATTATATATAATTGTGAATAAATAATCGAATATTATCTATTCGTAAATTTTTTTTATTTTGGTGTTTATGAAATATTAGAAAACTTAAAAAAATAAAAAAACTATGTTTTAAATTTGATATGTTACTATTATTGATAAAATCTGAAATGATGTTACTATTTTTTATAATTGAAAAGTTTTGCAGGTCATCCATTACTACTATTGATTAAAATATAAAAAGTTATTACTATTAATGATAAAAAATAAATAATATTAATATTAATGATAAAAATGTCAAAAATTATTACTATTTTTGGTCATTTGCCCTAATAATAAATAAAGATTTAGAAATTTTAAAAGATTTTAGGTGGGACCTATAAAGACTTTTGTAGTTTGTAGACCGTAGATATTTAAAATTTGTGGTTTATGGATTAACGATGTGACGTATCGTTTTATGATATGATTTTATTAAAAAGGATTTCTTATCGATACGTTATCATGGTTTTTACATTTTCATTTCTTCATTATTATTATTTTTTAAAAGTTCTCTAAGCTAATTTTTTATTATTGGTTTAGTAAAATTTAGACATTACAACTTGATTTTGTTGTAATGTTTAAATTTCACTAAACCAAAAAAGAAAAAATAATTTGAGCATGAAAATTTAGAAACGCAAAAGACATGAATGCATGTTGACTTTTTTTCATAATAAACCTCATTAAAAATTGTGTAATCAAAGTCTTGTATTGGATATGCTATTAGTAATTTGGTTCTCTTAGCACTAGGAATTTTTATTATTGTAAAACACAAACTTTTATATTGATGATATACAATTGGGTCGAATTAGATGTGATATAGAGAACACATGAAGAATATGACTAATTTGCAACTTCAATACCGATCATTGTTAGATGTGTTTAATAATACATATTTAGACTCGACTACAAAAATTTTTTACATTTGAATCTGGTATGACACCGAACAAGCAACTTCTATCCAAACCAAAAATACAGGAATTCACGACCATTGTCAGTAAATCATCGAACCAATGTCGGACGGAATAAACTTCCAGATACTATACTTGCAGCAAGACTCCCTTTCATCTCCTATAAACTCTCAAGCATTGTAGTATTTTTTTTTACTTGAAAGTTGAACTTAATCTAATTCACTTAAAATCAACAACATCATGACCCGGATTAAGAACTAATTTGAAGGCAAAAAAAACAACTCCATTTGACTGTTTTAGCAATTGCAAAATGTTCGCTGTGTACTTGAAAATGCTTGGTGTGAGGAATATGGGTGGTGTAATGTGGCACATGTACGTACTTTGCGCTATGAGTATGTAATTTGTCTCCAGTAATAAAACAGTCTCTTGTTCTAAAAAAAAAATAAAAAATTAAAATGATACTCATAAGCATTTGATCTTTGGATTTGAAGGGTATATAGAAAATAGTTAAATATAAAGCATTTAGACTTTCATGAAATAAGTTAATCATTCTAAAAACAAACTCAGATTATAGAGCAATTAGTTGAAGAGATTTCCAGCAGCAACATATAGGGGAGAGGATGATATAAAGATGAAGTGAGCAATAAAATATAAAGCTCAATAAAAGTATGACGGTAATCCGCAAAATGATTGTGAAATTTATAGGATTTGTGTTATTAATCAACAACGCCCAGTTTGAACAATCGGAGTTGGCAATGTTTTTCAAACACTCAGATCACGAGTTCAGGACCAACTTGCCTGATATAAAAACTTTGGGAACAAACTTTTGAATCAGGCCCCGGCCTAACTAATAGTCTACGAGTATCAAGAGCTAAAAAAGAAAATGGATTCTTTTCTCACTGAATGGGGTTTGTATGGGGATGCTTGTAAAATGTGCAGCTCAAGAAGACACCAATTATTGCAACAATGGTTTTTCAAAATTACTAATCACCAATTTTGCAACAATTATATTTCAAGATTAACCGCAATTTTCAGATTACAGGAAATTGCAACTCAAAAAGACAGAAACGATTGCAACGATTGTTTTTCTCAATTTGAAGGCTAATCATGTTACAGGAAAACAGAATATAACTTACTTGGTCCCATTTTCAACAGTTGGTAGATCCTCACGGCAGCGTTCTGGGTTCCATCTTGTGATTGTTCGCTCTTCAACACTATAAGCATCTAAACAAGAAGGCGAAACAGCATTTTCACAGTTTTTGTTTACATGAAGAATCAACAATGTCTTTGCGACACTACCACAAAGTCGAAGAGTGCATTGGAAATCAGACCAAACTCTCAACCGATCATTGCCATTCCCTTCGGAAAAAACGAGCACACCATATTCAGAATGCACCAGAGAAGGATGGTGACGGTAGGCAACAAAGTCAACACCATACTGACACCCGGACCTCACCACCCAATTTTTGATTCGTAAATGAGAATAAGCCTTAAAGAAAACAGGAAAAGATTCCTTCTTGGAAATCATGCATTCCCATAACTGATCATTGGTTTTTACACTATTATCGCCACTTATGATCTTTATACACCGTAGAGATGAACATAGATAAAACGCTTCCTCTAAAGTCAGCTGAAACCACTGCTTATCCTTATCACTTGTGATAATAGGTCGACCAAAACAGGTTTGATTCAAAAGATCAGTTTGTTCAACATTGCTTGCAAGAAGTACACTACAACCTGAGAGAATTCCTTGAGAATTGGATTCGATTAGAGAAGATTGAAGATCTGAAATCGACTTTGAGATGGGATTTGCAAGAGCTTTTGCTTCCGACCCTTTCCCTTTCCATCTTGGTCCCATTAAAAACCTTTAGCAAATATATGAAAGGAGGGTATGTTGGTATGAAGCTGTAATGACAGAAGCACTAATCTTAAGGTAAATACAATAGATATGAAGATCTGAGCTACTGAAATGTGTTTCCATAAAACTTAAATTTTACACAACTTGCCTGTGTGGTTACCATTTTTTAGAGAAATTTCATTATTGTGTTGTTCACTTGATCTTTTATGGAAATGATCAGTGGCTAAAAATTGATTCCAATTAAGATTGATAAGTGTTAACACGGAATACTGAATCATTGTGCGTTTAGTTAGCGAAAACTAGACATTTTCCATTTTAGTTTTCAATTTATAGTTTTCAAGAAAAAACAAAGGTTTCTATAAAAAGTGAAAACTTGTTTTGATGATAAAGTTTTTAGTTTTAAGAAAAATGAAATAGGTGATATAAAAGTAAAAAAAATAATATAAATATAGGGTGGGTGGGTGGGTGATTAAAAAGTAAGAGAGAGAAAGAGAGTATAGAAAGTAAATACATGGTAGGTTATAGAAAAGCAAGTGAGTGTGTATAAAAAGTAGTATTTTAAAAAGTGAAATGAAAATTTAAGGAATTGTTGTTTAATAAACAAGTTTTCATTTTTCTTGAAAATTGAAATAAACAATATTGTTCTTTTGTTTTCAGAAATTGTATGAAAGCCTTTTACTTCATAGATCTATCATTTCTTTTTCATGTACATATACTAGGTAATTCTTTTGCAGTGCAACGCACGTCGCACGACCCTCGGATGAAACACGACCTAACAAATAGGGGTACTTTTTTTCTACTTTTACACATGTAAATCACCAAAAGTGACTATTATATTATACAATATTAAAAAGGGTTAATTACTAAAATAGCCACATATCACACCCTTTATCACTTTTTAGCCATTAAAATTTCATTTTACCAAAATAGCCACACTTTACGTTACCACATTTACATGATAGCCACTATTTAGGTGATATGTACTTTTTATTCATATTTTAATGCATTACGTTACAAAAGGTGTTTAAGAACGTAAATGCTTGTACTTTACGTGACCACTTTTAAAAATATGCTCCTTCCCCATAAAATGTAATGATTAAAAGTGGTCATGTAAAGTACAAGCATTTACGTTATCAAACACCTTTTGTAACGTAATACATTAAAATATGAATAAAAAGTACATGTCACGTAAATGGTGGCTATCACGTAAATGTGGTAATGTAAAGTGTGGCTATTTTGGTAAAATGAAATTTTAATGGCTAAAAAGTGATAAAGGGGTGTGATACGTGACTATTTTAGTAATTATCCCTATAATAAAATATGCATTTGCTAAATTCTAATTCTAATAACAGATGGTAATTTGTTAATATCTCTTCTCTATATAAGATATTTATGATGTTCTATCTATGAACTCATAAAAAATCATTAAAAAAACCCATGTAAAAGATGGAGCTAGCAATGAACTTAAATTTCATGGGTCAAGAGTATTGCTCATCACTCATCAGATTGAAAAATGAGGAAAAAACCATACGGCTTGACTAATTCATAGCACATACTTGTCAATGATGACCTCTCTCCCAAATCCTTGCCGAATAAGTAGACTTGATGCACCGTTTGCCCGGGCTTGCAAGAACAATGTGATCCCCACAATCGATGATAGATGTGTCTCTTTCACGATAACTTTGGTATCACCCTTTTGTATTCCTATAAAAAATTATATAAAGTTAAAGATGGGGCACACGATGTTGGAAGTGTGGACAAAGACAAAAATCGATCAAGAAATTCAATGATTTGATTGATATAGGCATAAGAAAAGAAAGAACGTGCTACAAAGTGCATGTTTAAAGAAAGTAGTCTAAGTATGTATAACCCACAAAAAAAAAAAAAAAAACCCAACCATACAAATGCAAAAAGATTATTGAATATGGGAGTCAAAAGAGAGGCATAATGCATTACAAAAACGGTGACATTCTCAATGTAGCCAAGCGTGTGTGATATCAAAAATTAACACACCAAATCATTATAATCAAAAGCCCACCAATTTTAACTAATTAGTTACCAATTTAACATATCATGTGTAAAACACAAACACAATAGATTTAAGTGTTTTTATTAAGACCTAACAGCTCAGATTTGCCACCTATTGGGGATCTATTAGTTCCTAAAGTGAATAAATATTCTAGTAAAATAATAGGAACTTCGTCTAGTAACCCATTACACGATTAAGTCATTAATTAACCTTGCTCAGTATAGTTTCAAGTATTCTTATCAAGTTACATCACATGATCTTATTTAAATGGTTAGTTGACGAAAATTTTCAGTTTGAGTTTTTAATTTCTTGAAAACACATTTATGCAGCAAAACATATTTAGAAGGGTTAAAAGGGTTTTCTAGTTTTCTTTCAACCATCACAAACTCTCTCTACAATACCCTCACTCTCTTATTCGAAAACGAAAACGCAGTTTGATAGGTAAGTTATAAAGTGAAAACTGAAAACATCTAAAAACAATGGATCTGAACACGTTTTCTGGGAATCCTTGTTTTCGATGAAAATTTTCGCCTAAAATAGGTTAACTAAACATGCCATAAGCTATTCATTACAATTTTAGACGATTTTTAAAAGAGATTGTTATTTCAATACTTAAAGTAATTATATGCATCAAAAGTTCAGGCATGACGACGGTGATTTCTTGGGAAATTGGAAACTACATGTTTGCGACATAATACGACCACGGGAGACTCAAAAGTGTAGTAACATGAACCCAGATGGTTTCGAAAATTGAAAGCAAAACTTCCAAAGAAAGCAAAAGGAAAATATATAATACCGTGGTTGGGTGTTTTAAAATAGACCAGACAGGCTAGCGTCAAAACTTCCTATGGTTGAATGTTGCACATAATAAGTTCCTATGGTTGAATGTTGCACATAATAAGTTCCTATGGTTGAATGTGATATTTGGTTTCAATGAAGCTCTCTTATTCTTGTTTCAGTTGGGTGTTCTACATTAAAACAAATAGGGTAGCAAACAAAGTCATCCTTGTCTACTTGGTCGTGAAAAACTAAAACCAAACCTAACTGTTTAACCAAACGGAATCTACCAAACCTCAAATAGTTTTGTTTTCACCCGGTTTTGGTAGCAAGATGAAAATCGAATTGTCACTCTTAGACATAAAAAGTTTAGAAATCATATGTACGGATGACATACTCGATAACAAAAAAGCTCTAAACTAATTAATAACACAACAAACATAAGTTTTTAAAATGGGAAATACTCTATCCATAGTCCCATACCTTTCCTAATACCATACAACGACACTTCTCTTAAACATTTCATCAAACACGTTATGGGCGTCAATGAGTTATTATAGACCATCACCAAAGAACTCAAGTTAGTTAAATCCCATCAAACACATTTAAAATAACAAGAACATAGATGTCACAAGATAATAAAAATCCTAAAATCAAATATCAGGCTACTTTACTCTAATTTCTCAATCAAGAACTTTTAACATCAGACAAATAATAGTTTTAATAGCTTTAATCTTTTCCTAGGTTCTGCATCCTACATGAAGAGATAAGTTCAAACAGAGTGCGAGAAGGCAAGAAACACCATGAATAAGGATGGTCATATTTTGCACATATACAATCACTGCAAGTCAAAACGCTGTTCAAACCATATACAAAAGAAGTGATCTAAACAGAAACACCAGGCAAAATCAGTTATATGAACCCATAAACCTGATTCGAAACACACAAAAAATAGAGTGAGAAAGAAAAGAGGCCTGTTAGATACCATCGTCGGAAAATCTCACTGGAATTCAAAGAAATAGTGAGACATATAACAAAAGAGGAAGAATATTACCTGTTGATTTTTCCAATGATGTGAAGCAACAGAAAAAGATCGTCAACACAAGAATCGAGCCTTAGAAAAATCTTCTAAGCGGGTTTTGCAAGCGTACTTTCAAACCCTAAAAAAAAAATATTTAAACGAAACTGGTACTCAAACTAAAAAAAACAAAGAAAAATGTGGTACCTAGTTCAAGCACAAGGAGACGTGGATTCTGTGGATTGAAGGTGAAGGTTTCCAGTGAGTCGCTTGGGAAGCCGAAGAAGAAGGCTAAGGAAAGTCGTTTAAGCACGAGGAAACGTGGATTTCTGAGGATTGAAAATGTGAAGGTTTCTGGTGAATCTCTTGGAAGCCGGAGATGAGGGGGAAGAAGGAAACTCCGCTCAAAAAGAAGGCACAATCTCTTTTTATATAATAATTAAATTAGACATATATACTAAAACAAAAAAAAAACATCAAATTCATTAACCCACAAATCTCAATCTTACATCAAAGAACCAAATTCATAAACCTACAATTCATATACATGTGTACATACAATGTATAAACTTACAACATCAACAACAAAAATAAATAAAAACACAGCAAACCCATATCAAGAACCCTAATTTCAATCAATACTAAGAACCTTAATCCCAATCAAAACCAATATCAAGAAGACAAGGACCCAAATTTCAAAACTAGTATGAACAAAAGAAGGTGGAATTTGTGAGGAAGAGGGTGCACATCAGGGGATCGAAGGCAAAACCATTGCAGTCAAAATCGATTCAAAACGATAGAAGATAATAGATTGAGAAACATAGAATCTAAAATCCTTCCAAAACCATAGTAGACGAAATCGATTGGAACCAAATCTCTGACCTGTCGTGGGAGTGACGGATGGTGCAGCTATAATAACCCGAATATAATAATTGGCGATTTCGGGGACGAAATCATTTTAAGTGGTATTATAATAACCCGAATTTTTAAATAACAAAAAAAAAAAAAACAACAAAACAAAACAAAATAACTAACGACAGTGATATCTTAATAACATTAATTGGATACTAATAATAATGTAACAACACATGTTTTAGTAAATGAAACTAAAAGGGACCAAAGTGATAATTAAATTATATAACTCAGATAAAATAAATAAAATAAAGATGGGCTTAATTATAACTAACAACAGGAAGCCCAACCCAGAAAGGTTAGGATTAAATATGCATTTAAATCATTAATCTGAAACCCTAAACCTAATCAGTGTAAGTTCACGCAAAAACCCTAGCCGGCCGTAAAGCAGCGTTGGAGTTGATCAGAAGCAAACCGGAAATCAATTCATCACGTTCCCGTTCTAATCAAGGTATCGAACTCTGCTAACATTCTTGTTAATAATGAATATATGATAGTTTGTATATGAAATCTGTGAACCGAATCAAACGAATAAACCAGATTTAGTTATAAATACAAGATAAGAAAACAAACCTTTATACTTGGGTTAAGAGGCGGTGGTGGTGGCTTGAGATCGGCGGCGCCGCACCAGGGGCGACCGCAATGGTCCTGGTCAGCGGCGGCGTGAAAGAGGTGAGTGGGTGAGCGGCTAGCCGAGAGATCGAGCGAGTAAGAAGAGGGAGACGGAGTGATGTCGGCGGCGGTGACGGAGTTGGCAGCGGCGGCAGCGTTAGAGGGGTTATGCGCTGCCGTTGTCGTTGTCGTGGTTGTCTGCGAGGGCGAGAGAGGCAGAGGGATGCGAGGGAGGAGAGCAGAGAGGAACCGTGTTGGAGGTCGCCGGTGAGAGGCGGCGGCGGTCGCCGGCCGGAGGGGGCAGAGAGAAGAGAGTAGTGAGAGAAAGAAGAGAGAGGGAGGGTTGTGTGTGAATGTGTGTGTGCGTGAGTTGTGTCCGAGAAAAGGGGGAGGGAAAGGGGAAACGGGTTTGACCCGACCCGACCCATTACCTTAATATTTAAATAAATAATCATAATAAATTAATTATTAATTTAGTTTTATATTTTATTTATTATTCCTATTAATTAATAATTAGTTTTAAACCCATTTAATAAACCTAATATATTGAAACCAAATCTAAATAAAATAATTAACGGGTAACAAATCAATTAATTATTCACGGTTGTATTTACGATTAATATCAATTAAATGTTATTACTAGTTATTAAATGATTAATTAAATATCATACCCTTATATGAAATAAAAATACATAAACGACTTATTATTTAATTAAGGTTCGCTTATAAGTTAATTAAGATATTCATTGAGATTAAAATATATACACTAAAATTGTATGCAATTGGATACCGACTAACGTATAGAGAAATTACATAATTAATTATTGGAACACGGATTCGATTAATAAAGGTTATTGAAATATTTTAAGTTGAACCAACAATAATTGCGAACCGAACTTAATAATTATTATTAATAAAAGTATGTAATAAAATAGTGGATTGGGTAGCTAGAAGACCAACCTCGCTGAGTTCTAATTTAAGTTCGTTCTTATAGAACGAATCGATTCGTAGCAGATTCAGTCTGTCGTCGTGATTTAGCGGAGCTGCTATTAAGGTACGGATTCCGTACTTCTTTCAGCGTAATTCTTGAGTTGTTTTCGTTGTGTGAATTGCATGCCAATACTTGACAGTCGAATTTTTATATCTCGTGTCAGTTTCTTTTTCAAAAGCAAATATCGTTTTTAAAACGCTCGTAAACCATTTGCGAAAAGAAAACATATTTGGAAAACAGTTATTTTCATGGTTTTTGTGAATGTGATATTGTCTTGTGAAATGTGGCCCTTTTTGTATTGAAATGGTTATTTATCTTTGAAATGTTTATTCAGGCCTTTTGTTATGCTTGAACCCTAGACAGTAGACAGGAGATAGGATTACCGAGTGAACTACCTGTGGAGGTACCACAAGCATGCCATTGCGGCACCAATGGCATGACACTTCCGTAACAGTGTGATCGGTTACGGCGTCTCCCTTTTGTTTGCGATTCATGATTGAATGATTGATTGAGATTATGTTTATGATCGATGGAGATCATGTTAGCTCGAGAAATGAGCTGTTGATTGTTTCAGGGAGGCGTATGGATGCATCCTAGGGTATGTTATGAGTTTTGCGGAAGTAAGGTGTAATGCCATACACCCCTTCCGGGCAGATGCACTGATGTGGCGCGACTCAGTGTAGTCTTGAGAGTGATTGTGAGATGGATTATTGTTTATGATGTTAGGCCGCTCGGTAAATATAACCCAACCCTTTGTTGCTTCAGCCATTATATTCTTTGTTTGATCTGGTGTGGAGGTGGATATTTATGTTTTAAAGAAAAACCATTTTCAAAGCTTTCCTTTTAAAGAACTTATTTTCAAAACATTCTTTAGTCTTTGAATTCGTATACGTTGCTCTTGTAATCGATCTTCGTACTGGGCGTTTGGCTCATGCTGTGTTCTTTCTTCCGGCAGGTACTCAGGGTTGATGATGGGCAGTGTGCTGAGAGTTGACCGCTATTTGAGGATTTAGATTTAGCTATTTTATTTTAGTATTAGTGATTATGAACATCTGTTAATGTTTAATAAAATTTAAAATTTGATAGTTGAAATCAATCGAAATTTATCTTAAGCTTTGACAGTTTAATAAATAATATAGTTTGTTTTTGGTTAGATGAGGTAGTTAATTAACATCGTCGGTCCATTCGGGATCGGGGTGTTACAGCAGCGCAGGGAGGAAGGACGGTGGTGCAGCGCAGGGAGGAAGGACGGTGGTGCAGTGACGGGAGGAAGAGGTGTTTGTTAGAAATAGAGAGTACCTGGCCGGCGAAGAGCAACGAGGGTGCAGTGGCGGCAGTGGCTTGGCGTCGGCAGTCGTTAGGAGGGTGATTAGTGAGTAATAAGTCAGGGATACTATGCTGGCCGAACAAGTGAAAAAATAAGTAAAAATTTACTACTTACCAAAAAAAAAACACACATTATTGTATGATTTTAACGGGTTTGCTTAAAAAGCAACGAATGATCATGTATTTCTTATTTAAATGAATTGTTATTTCATTTAATTTTTATTTTTATAAAAAATATTACCATTGTTTTGATGGTAAAAAGATGTGTTCTGCTGAGAATGGATTAATACTTATGTACAATTAATAAAAAATAATAGAATCATATAATTTATAAAACAAATAAATTTATTAAATTCTCTTATCAGATCCTCAGTGTCTTATCAGGATCAAATTTCATCAATCAGAAGCAGAATTAAATATCAGACAATTTACTTCTAATGCAATAAAACAACACATTATTACTCATCATCACTGATTGAATCAGTGATTTGAGATAATAAACACAAGCTTTGAAAGAGCGCCCTCAAAGTTAAACATATTTATGGCATCTTTTTATTTGTTTTCACCATTCACCATTTCATTTCAAGCCGTTGTTAAATCTTATTGTAAATTCGCTAACCAAGTTTGATTAATTGATTGTAAGTGTTAGGGGTGAACACAGTTAGGTCGAAACCGATTAAACCGGCCAAAGCGAAATCATTCGGCCGGTTTGGTCGGGTTAGAAAAATATTGTTCAGTCGACTGGTTGGAGAAGTTTTCAAACCGAGTTTACTAGCCGGCCGATGGTTTGCAACGTCAAACCGACCGTTTCAGCCGAACCGACCAAGTTAGATAATATATATAAGTTTTTTTTGTGTTTTTTCATCAAATTTTAAATTATTTAAATAAATGTCTGTAATTATTTATAAATTGATTCTAATATTTTCTATTATAGAATCAAATAGACAAATACGATACGATACAAATGCAATTTCTTTAAACATGCTTATAATTGTTAATCAAATTTCAATGAAATGCAACATCATTTTAATTTGTAACAAATTACCTATTTAAGTTTAGTTTTTTACTAATTACAACAGGATATTGATCGTATTTTTTTCTTTTTATGTTGTGTATTAATACACCAATTTATTTGTTTGTTTTTTTTAATTTGTTATAATATTTATAAATTAACTCGAAGTTTCTAATTCAAACCGTGAAACCGGCCGAACCAAACCAATTATTTGCGGTTTGGCCGGTCCAGTCGAGCCGGTTTGGTTTGAGAATTTTTCAAACCGAAGTTACCGGTTTGGCCGAGATTTTAGTTGCCAAACCGGCCGAACCGGAACGTATTCACCCCTAGTAAGTGTGACACAATTTTGTATATACACTATTTGATATGAGGTCAGACGTTTTTGTGTTTTAATTTGATATTTTTACTCCCTCTCTAATATGTAACTTTCTAGTGCTCTACCATGAATGATGAATCTGTAGCATTCAAAGTTATTTAAGTGAGTTTTGGAACCGTTTCTAGTATTTCCTCTACTTTGAATGTGCAAACATTTTTATACTTCTTTGATATGTATATATAGAGGGAGGTTTAATGGAAAACCACAATGCACCTGAAAAGTTGTGAAAACCGCACTGCACCACCACAAATGCATCAAATCCTCCGCGTGATGCATCAAAATCCCGCATGATGCATCAAATTTCCCGCGTGATGCATCAAAATCCCGCATGATGCATCACCTTATTTACGATCATGTCATCGCGTTTTTCATTAAATGCACCAAATCGGACGATCTGCGTAGGTTTCCATAGTTTTCATGTGCATAGTGGTTTTCCATTGAACCCACCCCTATATATATGTGTGTGTGTGTGTGTGTCAAAGAGAATCAGGAGCGACTGGAATCCAGGTCGAGCAGCGGCCGAGGGAGCCAATCGGTGACGATCAGCGGTGATGAGTAACTAGATAAGAAGTAAATGCTTAGGAAGATGACCCACAACACCCTTTCCTTTCCTGTAAAATATTATCAACAAGTGATAACTTTATTGCTTTATTAGATGGTAGATTACATATTCTACAAAATGAGTCATGCCAACATGTATAAATGAGCATTGTTTGCTAGGGGTGAACAAAAACCATACCGAAAAATCAAAATATCCGAACCCAAAAAATCGAAAACAAGAAAAACCGGAAAAAAAACTGGAGTAAACAATTTGGCTTTGAATGTTCCTTCAAAACCAAATCGAAAAATTGAAACCAATCCGGTTTTAAAAATTAATATAATTTTAAAATATTTTACATTTTTTTAACTTGTAATCTTGTATAGATCGAACTTTTACTTCATAACTATTTTATAGTACTATTTAGCATTTCATGTTTACTTGATAATTTAGTAGTATTTTAACATAGTTGTAGATGTGTCGATATATTATTTGTTACCTTAATAAAATATGTTCAATAATATTGTCAAAAAAATGAAAATGGATTTAAAGTGAAGACAACCCAAAAAAATTATTTTAAAGAATTTTTTTTAATCATTTTTAAGTAAAAACAAACCACAAAAACATAGTTTTAAGTCCAAAAATCAATCCGAACCCATAAAAACCTAAAACCAATAATACATGGGTTCAACCTGAAAAACCGAACCCAGATGAAACCAAAACCAAATGGTTTCGAAAACCCAAAAACTGAGAAAAAAACGTTTTGGGTTCAGCTTGGGCTAGAAATCGACCCAAACCGTCCTATTTTCACCCTTAATGTTTTTGTTGCTTCGTGCTGAGAGCACAGATCCTAAGTAATTTATCGTTCGGAGAGCATGGATCCTAAGGCTGAAGGGAGTGGTCACCCCGTTGTGGCACGACCTTGCCACCTCAGCCTGGAGCCGCCGGGAACACCACCCCCGGCGGCCGGCCCCGCCCAATTCTGACCCCTCCCCGGCTTCCCCTCCCCGTGCGACCCCGCTTTCTCTCTCTTCCTTTGTTTCCTGCTCAAACCACACACAACACACTTTTTTTCTTTTTTTTTGTTTAAGGTCAAAACACACACACACACACACACACACACACACACATATATATATATATATATATATATATATATATAAAATTCTAGTTTTATAATTTTTTATTTTTATTTTTTGTATCTTATTATAGTTTCGTAAATGTATGTATTTTTTTGTTTTAGTTTCGTAAATGTTTCGTTCGTACAGTTTCGTATTTTACTTTCGTAATCGGGATACACACAATAACCTTCAATCAGATCTCGTGAAACATATTGCACTTGCCCAAATATCAAATTTAGACGGTTAGTTTGTATTTTTTTAATGATCATTCGTAATTTTAGTTTTTATTTATTGCTATGTATTTTTAATTTTTAATTTGGTAATTTTTAATTTTCAGTTACGTACTAGTTTTTAAGATTTATGAAATTAATTATTTTAGTTTTAATAATTGTTTTCTTAATTAAAGTGAATTTATTTTAAAAAAAAAATAAGAAAAATGGAAAGGTATAGAAAGATGGGTATTTCCTAGTTAGAAAGGTGGAGAGAGAAAAGCTGATGTGGCGCTGACGTGTACAGAAAGATGGATTTCGGGAAGCGAAGTACTCCTTTTGCTCTAATGCATGTGTTTCATCTTAGAGGGAAAGGAGTACCCAAGCCGCGGGAAGGCGGCCTTGCCACCTCGGACGAAGGCCGGCGGCTACACCGCCCCGGTCACGCGGCCCCGCCCAGATTGGAACCCCGCCCGGCTTCCCCTCCCCGCTCCACCCCGCCGAAGTCCTCCATTCTTCCTTTGTCTTTTTCCTCCCAACGGTCATTTAACCGTTTGAATATTAAAAAGAAAAAAAATTAATATTTTTTTTCCTATAAATACATATCTTCATACACTTTCATATTCACACACTTTCATCTCTTCCACAAAAATCTCTCAATCTCTATACTTTTTATTAAACTCATGGATCGAAACACCGGCAAACAACCCGCCGCAAGTCGACAACGCGACAAACAACCGGTTTCTCGATCAAACCCTTCTTTCCGCCAACCGCAAAATTATCCTCCAAATTTTACGGATAATTCGGCACCATACGTACCACACTTTTCACCCCCCAATCCACAATATTACCAACAATCTCCACCCAATCCACAATATTACCAACAATCATCCCCCAATCCACAATATTTCTCGCAAAATCCACTCAATCCACAATATTTCTCGCAAAATTCACCCAATCCACAATATTTTTCCTCGCAAGAATTCCACGACGGTTTCGAACCATTTTCTTATCGGGACCCCGCATCCAGAGACGACGACGAGGAGGAGACGATACCCGAAACTCAACCTATCGACGACGACGATGAGGAGGAGACGATTCCGGTAAACACCGCGGCAAGCGGGTCTACACGAAAGGGTCCAATGAAAGCGAAAATGTGGACCTCCATCGAAGAAAAGGCTTTGGCGGAAGCCTGGATTGATATTTCCGAAGATCCAACTACCGGAAATAATAAAAAACGTTCAAATTTTTGGGGCGAATCCTCGAAAATTTTGATAGCCGAGTTGGTGGAACTAGCCGCACCACCCACCAACTTAATTCAAAGTGGAAAGACATGAACCGCAATTGCACAAAATTTGGCAAAATGTTTAACAACAATACGATGCAGCGACGGAGCGGCGAAAACGATTTCGACGTTTTCAACACCACCCAAGAACAATACAAGGCCCTCAATAAACGTAAGCCGTTTCCACACCAATCGGCTTGGGAGGTGCTTCGACGTCATCCAAAGTGGAACCCCGTTCCACAAATGGATGATTTTGTTGAGCCGCAAAGAAAGCGGTCCAAAACTTCCGAATCTAACACGATCGGAACACGGTCTTCTGATGCGGCATTTTTAGGTGTTGACATTGAGGAAGATGACGAGGGTGACGCGGATCTTCAGGAGCTTGAACGACCACGCCGCAAGGGGAAAAAACCAGCATCAACATCAGTCGACCCAGAGATGCAATCAAAATTCGAAAGGATTTCAACATCTCACGAGAAAGATGTTGAAGATAAATTACGTTACCGAGCACTACTTGCAGATTTGAAACGATCAAAACAAGAAAAAGAATTGGAGTTGAAAGAGAAAAAATATAATGTGTACATTGCGTCACTGAGTGAACAACAACACCAACGTGACTTGAGTTTTTTCGTCCGGCCACACGACCATCTGCAAGGTAACGTTTTGGAAGCCGTATTGGCCCGCAAACAAAGAATTGCGGAGCGTTGGGGATGGCGACTATAGTTTCGTAATTTTTTAGTTATGTAATTTTTTTAGATTTTAGGTTCGTAATTTTTTTAGTTATGTAATTTTTTTAATTTTTAGTTTCGTAGTTTTATTATTTAAACTTTTAAATATTTATGAAATTAATTATTTTAGTTTTAATAATTGTTTTCTTAATTAAAATGTTAAAATAATTAAGAAAGATGAAAAGGTTAAGAAAGGTGGGTATTTCCAAGTTAGAAAGATTGGGAAAGGTGGAGAGAAAAAAACTGATGTGGCGCTGACGTGTACAGAAAGATGGGTTTGGGAAAGGTGGGTACTCTTTTCCCTCTTATGGAGTGCAGAGATCTCAAGATAAGTGACATATGCTAATTCAAAGTATATATTGATCATGGATGCACAATTTGCTGGTATAGCATATGGGATGATCATTTTCCGACATTGACCGACTTATATATACTCAGTCCATGTTACACTAGAGTATGAATCTATTATCATTAGCAAAACTGATGAACATTCAAAGAACGTTGGTTACATGTATTTAACATGTCAAGTTCGAACATGCATCATAATCAAAATAAATCATATAAGAGTGTCAAATGATAAATGAGCAATAGAACCAATCATACCATGATATGTAAATATGTATGTACATGAAATGACAACAAATACAAGAATATTAATATATTACTCACAATGATTATTTAAGCAAGGATGTCTTGGAATAGCCTCATGATCTTAGACAAATCCTAAATATAAGCACTAATTGTGCTTTAGCTTTATCTTTGACAATTGTATTTCTTTGGCCTTTACTTTCTCTCTTTCTCTCTTTCACCTTTATCTTTATCTTTATCATATTGGGTTTTAATCATTTTTTTATGCCATTGTGGGTTAAACAACACCACAATAGACCTGTCATACTAGTATTTATGGCTTAAATAAGCATTGTATTTAGGGGTGAGCGACGGATACCATTTCCCGAACCCGAACCGGTACCGAACCGGAACCGGTACCGACCGGTACCGAATTAATATATTCGGTTCGGTATTCGGTTTTTATATTAGCTAAAATTCGGTATTCGGTACTCTCGGTTCTGTATTCGGTTTTTAAATTAGCTAAAATTCGGTATTCGGGACCGAACCGGCACCGTATAAAATTATACGGTTCGGTATTCGGTTCTTTCAAAACTAATAATTCGGTTTCGGTATTTTCGGGATCGGTACCGGTTCGGTTCGGTCCGGTACCGAGCTCACCCCTAATTGTATTCCATAGGTGTAATTCTGGTAAAATTTCAAAGTTTGTTAGGAAACTCTCGGAACCCTTCTTGATTCGAGATTCAGACAATTTTGGAGTCCTTTTTAGTCTGAGATTCAAGACTTCGTTGTTTCTGACTTTTTCTATTTTGATGAAATCTCACTAAGGATTTGTTATTTCAAACATGCAACCATAAGATAAGCATTTTTAATCTTCTGGTTCGAACCTTAAATCCCAAATTTCTTCATTTAAATCTTCACTTACCTCAAAATTGTAGCTCAATCCAGGGATTAGATGACTTCAATGTGTGAAATAATCAAGTTTTGAGCTTGATTCCAACTGATTTCGAGTTCTTAAGTTTGAGAGTGAGAAGCCAGGAGAAAGAGGACACACGTAGCTTCTTTTGGGTTGCAAGAATAAGTTATGAAGTATGAAAGAGTAATTTTTTTTAAGTCTTTAGATGAGTTTGAGGGATTTACTATAGTAGTCCCTAGACTTGAGTTCAATCTAATGAACTTTCTAATTCTTTATACTTTGATCCCATACTTAACCAAAAACATATAGCAACACTGCAAAATTTAGTAATATACTTTCAAGTGATGTCGGATTTGGATTAAACCTTGGGAATATGTCGCAAATCCATGAAAAACATCATTTACTAATTAATATATTGTTAAACATTATTCGAATAGAATTTGATCCGTTAAAACTTAAAAGTGACTTAAGTCAATATTTGACTTTCAAAAATCCCAAATTTATTAATAATCCAACCTTAACAACTTACAAGTCATTCTTTAAGCGTTTCAAATACACGATTACATGGAAATTGAAGTACGACATAAGTTTATTATAATAATCTAAAAAAGTATAAGTCACGTAAATGGAGATGGTCAGGTAGATCAGATTACATAAATAATTGGCAAATTAGTAACAACAAGTTTAATCGGGTATTCCCAAAGTAGATGCCTCTCAAAATGGATATTTTAGTGGTGAACCATAATAAAGGAATACTAAACTGAAAGTATCTATTTTGTCATCATATTAATACATTACTTCTTTATAATGTTTTTAAAAAAAGGATAAAAGTGTTGACCGTTTAACTCAATGGGTCTTGACCACACTTAAAGATAACCAGTATAAAGCTTATCATCCAACATCCTGACTTGTCTATTTTACCACCCTTAGCTCGAACGGATTCCCGATCTCTCCCATCACCAAATCCTGGGTTGATTTGGAGTCTATGACAACGCCTTTGTGGAAGAATTATCTACCAAGTTGTTGGGTGATCCTACGCTATGTCAACATTTCATAGTACATATGTAAAACTCTGTTAACACTTAACACCATGCTTTTGATTTTCTTTTTTTTTTTTTGAAAAACCATTTCCATGAAATAAAGTAAAATAAACACATCCTCTTAATATTTGTTGAATCAAATTTCATGTATCCTCTAACATCACCATTTTAGTGTACTTTATGTGTTTTATATGGATTTGATGTGTTCTTGACAACAAACAACACAAAGTAAGACTCATCTCAACAAAAACGATGTTTACCCTTGTACTACTCTACCTATCTTATCCCACAACCCCACCCACCTACTTACCCAACCCAACCCAACCCATCTCACCCCACCCCACCACCCCTACAACACTTCTCACTCACTCTTACCTTACCTATCCCACCCTATCCTACCCTAATATCCTACCCAACCACCCTTATCCTACTCTACCTATTTATCCCACAGCCTACCCATCCTACCCAGTTCACACCCACAACCATAACCTTACCTATTTTATCCTATCCAACCCACTCTAATACTCACCGACCCTTAACGAAGTGGTCGTATAAGCTTTCAATAACCAATCAGTCTTCCGTCCCACCTTGCCTAGTTGCCTATTCCACCCCACAATACCTTACCAGCCACCCCCAGCCAATCTACCTTACCCTACCTTTGTCAACGATACCTATCCTATAATTACTCACCTCACCTTACCACCCCTATCCTACTTTACCGTTACATCCTACCCCCACCTCACCTACCCACCCACTCAATTGTATAAAACATTAAATAAATGATGATAAAAAACTCAAAAAGGTCAATTTTATCATTTGATATTATTTAATTATAATTTATTTGACAGCTTTATGAACAATACAAAATATGAAATTGGATTCCGTTTTCATTTTTAGCTAACCAAACATTCTTCGGATTCAAATTTAGATTCATGTAGATTCCAATTCCATGATAGATTCCAATTTCTTTAAACATTATGCGAACCAAATGCTAATTTACTGTAATATTAATGGTTTATAATTAACAGTAAACTAACTTTTTATTTTAAGTTCAATTCTTAATATTATTGATTCAACTTAAACCCAAAATAAATAAAACTTTGTGTACTTTATATATTTTAACTTTAACTGTAATATTAGTTAGTATAAATTTAAAATCCTAAACAAAATGAAAATTTTTTTTAATAAAAAGTTATATAAAATAAAAATACGATATTAATTCTTAGGGCGTTTGATTCGCGGATTTCCTGTGATTCACTGGGATTTGCATTTAAAATCCTGTGTTTGGTTCGCAGATTTCAGTAAGGATTTAAAATCCCAGAATTTCTTAAATCATTTCCTTCTTTGTTATTTAAAAACTCAGCATCCCCCTAGGATTTTAAATCCCAGTTGTCTTGCATTTTTTAGATTAAAATTTTTTTTTTCTAAAAGATAATGTAGATTGTTTAACAAAATTCTAACAAATGCAAATGTTGCATAATGCAAATCCTTTGAAAAAAATACAATTCTAAGAGAAAAAAATCTGTCAACCTTAAGTTCTTGTAATTTTTACTTTATTTTAACATTTAGTTGATTATATTTCTAATTTATATCTATTAATAAAAGAAAATCTATTTGCCAAGTGTCACTCCCTCATCTCTTAAATTTTTGATTTCCGCCTTTTTTCCATAATTAGATTTCTAATTTTTACTAATCCATAATTAGATTTCTAATTCAAATACTTTCATATTTAATGTATACAATTAAAAAAGGAAATATTTTAAATATTCTAATACTAATCTAAATTTATTTCTAAGATTAAAAAAGTTAATATTTTGATGTTTAATTTTTAATCAAAACATATAATTTTTTTTTATTTTACAAATATAATATTTTCTTGGTGTAAAAAAATCAAATGTACTCCATGATTTGTAATTTTGAGGATTCATGTTTATTTATTTATAATGATATCCAACAACCATTAAGAAATAAAAATTTGTAAGTGTACGTTAATTATTTTAATAAAGGTTAGTGTTTATGTTACTTTTTAAAAAAATGGATTTAACTTACATATTTTGGTTTTTCTTATTTAGAAAAAAAGTAATTGAACTTATTGTATTAATAATTAGATAAACTAGATTCTTTTGAATTTTATGTAAATCGAGCACACAATTTTTTATTTTTTTAATTGAACTAATCTCACATGAGTATAAAAAAATAAAATTAAGTTTGAGTTAAAAATTATGGATAATCTTTTTCTTGACATCTTACATAGATAGCATACAAAATGTTATAGTTGAAAAACATTATAAATATTTAGATTGAATTGAACTTTTGATAAACTAAATATATGTTTATATCATATGCATGTAATAATTGTGTATTTGTTTATGAGCTTATATTTGTTTATAAGCTTATATTCTGAAAAAAGTAATTAGTTTATATATATATATATATATATATATATATATATATATATATATATATATATATATATATATATATATATATAGATTCACGTTCAAAAAGGTACCTCTCGAACTCAAGTGCACCCGAAGGTACCAACCTTAAAAAACTTTTTTTAAAATTTTTTTCTCATAACTATGTTTAATTTAATGTTATACACATGATATATGAATTTCACATACATTCACACATTCTGTATCCTTAAAAATTATGTGAATGCTCAATGCATATTTACGTGAATGGTTATCCATGTGAATGGTCATTTCACATTATTGAAATGTGAATGACCATTCGCATGATCTTTTTTTACCATTCACAAGATTTATGATGTTACTTCTTTTGAAAAAAAGTCTTATAATGTTGTCTTATATATGTGTATTCAAAAAAAATATATGTGAATGATCATTCACATTAGGGTACGCTGGAATCTTATAGGTACGCTGATGAACCTGATTCTATATATATATATATATATATATATATATATATATATATATATATATATATATATATATATATATATATATATATATATATATATATATATATATATATATAAAAGAAAATGTCTAGCGCTACGTGTCACATGTCGCTTGATAAAAATTTCATTTTCTCACATAATTTTTCATATACAGTTCTTCTTAATTAGTTATCTAATTTCTTTTCTAAATTTGAAGTTAAAATATAATTAAGTACTGCCTAATTTAACTCCTATTAATAAAAAATAATATTTTTATTGATTTAAATAACTTTCAAAATCGACTCCTAATGTTAGCTAAGTATGCGTTATTTTATGTTTAAAAACTAAAAATAATGCTATATTTTATAATTTATTTTAAACATTTTTAAATTTTATTTTGTGTAAAAAATAAAAATTTATTTATACATAAAACCTAAAAATAAAAAGTTTTAAAAAGATGAGACACGATGAATACTATTCATACATATTTAAAAATAGAAATTTTTTTGTTATTATTAATAACAACAGATAATACTGTTTTTGTATTTTTTTTTTAAAGAAATTTACATTTTTTATGTAATTGATGTTTTGTGTTAAATTTTTTATAAATATTATTTATAAAATATCCACGTAATACGTGGGTTAATAACTAGTATTTAATCTATTGTAACAATTTTTAACTAATATATTGGTGTAAATTTTAAATATTATTATTTTAGTTTAAATTTAGCTAGTGCAATATACCTACCAACTATACTAGCTAGTCAATAAACTGTAATGAAATATATATGATATTATTTTGTCAACTGAAGTTTTCATTTATTGAATTTTTTTTTTTTTTTTTTTTGCAAATTTAGATATATAATGATTTTTAGTTTATATATTGTAATTTACAATATTTATATTTATATTATATTACTATGGGTTAAGCATATGTTTCATACATTAATTTATCTATATTTCGACGATGTTCTGATTATTAATTCATTCATTAAAATATAAATAGCGCCATATATATGAAGATCCTGCAGTATTAATGTAAGGGGAAGAAAATCATGTTTATACTTTAACTGACTTAAACTTTTTTTATCCATTTATCAATTTTCTAAGAATAAAGCTAATTAATTAAAAGTAACATATATGTAACAGCACATTTTTTTTACACAAATTAATTAACAAATCTACACATTTTCAAGAAAAACATACATTAAAGAATTGATTGCTTACTTTGAATTATAATTAATCTGCATGTACATCAATTATCCAAATAATAAATAATAAAAGAATTTCCTGAACTAAAAGAAGACGAAAGAATATGATCAAACAAATTCGAGTTAATTAGTTAATCGAGTTTCTATAATAACATTAATGGCCTGGTCCTCTTTTGCTTGGCCCCGAAGCCAAAGTGAATGCCGATTCCATCTTCCTCATGAACCGGAAGTTACCACCTTTTGTTTCCTTTCTTGATAAGACCTTGAGTTCAGTCTTCGTTGTAGTTGCTGCTGCTTCATGAAATTTGCATTTGGTGGCGGCTGTGATGACAACAGCCGCCATGGTGGTGTTGAATTGTGTCCGACGTAGGACTCTGCAATCAACACCACCTAATTCAGTTGTCATCAACAATAATATGACACCGACGATATGACATAAAACCATCATATAAGTATTTGGATTACTATTTCTCACTGCCATTTTTAGGGTTTTGTGTGTCTCTCTGTGTTTTGGTGGTGGGGGTGGGGTGGGTGGGTGGGTGTTAAGATGATTTAGAAATGAAAATTTGGTGGTGAAGAGAATTATGGTCGCTGAAACTCTTTATATATGGAAAGGAGACAGACTGTTGACGGTGAAGGGATTTTAAAGCATGTCCCAAATTAAACCTTCAACTATTTTGTATTTCAAATTATGCACCCTTGAGTTTTAAGTAGTACGTTTATAACCCAATTTATAAATTGTTATTCAAGTAGCTAGTATGTTTACTTAATTATGTAAATAAAATAAAATTCATCATTAGAAAATATTTTAAATTGATTACAAAGATATAAAACAGAAAAGATGTTTCAAGTTTTACAGGCTACGTAACAAGTAGTACATGGAAGGATGTTACTTTAAAATGTTTAGTATTTTACTAGTTTACTTTTTTCGTATTACTTATTTTGGTCTGCTAACAGCCCTACAATACTATGGAGCTTGTATGTGTTTTGTTGGTTTTTATAGGCTATTTTATATATGTAACTTAGTCTTTAAAAAGAAAAACAATCCTGTAACTTTGATTGAAAAAATAAGCATCATAAATCATAAGAGAGGTTAATCTGAAGAATGCAAGGTAACTGAGATTTAAAATCCTAGGAAGTAATGCTGGATTTTTAAATAACAAAGAAAAAAGAGATTTAATAAATCTCAAGATTTTAAATCATTACTGAAATCTGCAAATCAAACATAAGATTTTAAACGCAAATCTCAGTGAATCTTAAGAAATTCATGGCTCTATATATAGATTATATATGGTAGGGTATTTCAAGTTCCAAGTTTCATCATGTTGAAAAATGGAATATTTAATTATAAATTTTGTTTTTTTTAAAAGACCCTGAAGAGGAGGGCACAGCCAACTAGCCAAAGGCAAGTCATGGTATTAGAATTATGAACATGCTTGCAATGCATCACAAGCAGCACTTTCAGTTGAGAGTTCACACGGATTTTTGACCTCACACGTGTGTGCCACTACGCGCTTCTTCTTCCCTTTTCTTTCCTGCTTAATTACTTCTTTACCCTTCACTTGGTTTATACCAAAAACACCTGGTGGTACCAGATGTTAAGGAAATTTCTAAGGTTAACAGTTCGAATCCAATCGTAAACAAAAAAATGTAGATTTAGGAGTATGTTTAGAAAGATGTGTAAGTTTTTTTGTACACCACAAAAAAATAAAAAGACTTGGTTATTGAGTTTTCATCCCTCAATGTTATTTTTTTTGTTTTGTGAAATTTGACTATCAGACCACAGTTTAATTATTAAACCGGGTTTTTAAAGACTAAAGAACTGGATTCGAATATTCATTTTTCACTAAACCAAAAAAAAAAATTAACTTGAGAAGTTTCATGAAAAAAAAATAAAATGGATAGACGAAATCGAAAAAAAAATATGAAAACATGTTGGTTTATTTTATAATAAACCCTTAATTTATTAATTACTTAATTGGAGGGTGTGCTTAAAGTTTTATAACAAAAAAAATGCATGGTTAAAGAGTAACATATCTTTTGTTTATCCCTGAGAATCACACACCAGAAATTATACATATATACCATCTTAAAATAAACTCTGATTGAAAACATACATTCTTTGTATAGTAATTGTTTTCCTAATTTTAACAGGTGGTATATATATATAAGTTTGAAATTACGGTGTTAAACGATGCTTGTTCCAAATTTAATGGCTGCTCGTGGTTATTTTAGGATTTCTGTTCATAAAATTTTTCAATTCTATAAGATTTGATACCATATTATCTGATTTATTTGGAAATAGAGAAACTGTGTCCAGATAGGTCGAACCTTAAGAATATTGATTCTTTCACAAGTATTAAAAAACTGCCACTCTAATGAATCGAAAACATATAAACATCATAAGTCTTTAATTTGTCGCATTCGAATTGTCAATCAAATCCTTAGTTAAAAGCCCTAGTTTAAGCTGCCTTTTTAGTCGATCTTTTGATATCTTATCGTTTATTTTGCTTCTTAATTAGCTTCTTAATTATTTTGAATTGTTCATATTATTATTACTAGGTTATATACCCATATGTACTACATGATTTGAATTAAAAATTAAACATAAGTATTTATAAAAACACTTGAAATAATTATTAAAAACATGAGTTTATTAGATTTTAGTTAATTATATATTAGATTAGTTAGATTAGATTATAATAGATTGAATTTGATTTAATTTTTATTCAAATTTAATTTAAGTAATGACACATGACAGATTGAAGTATTGACAAGTGACGAATTGAATGAGTACTTGACACGTGACAAATTAGTTACTTATATAATAGTATTTATAGATTATTATTCAATGTATATATTACTCTTTCTAAAAAAAGAAGATTTATAAAAAAAGGGTGAGGAAATAAAATATATGGAGGGTAGGATGTGAATTGTGATAGGGTGGCACTTATAAAAGAAGCGTGTTTTCTGTTTTGAAGGGTATATCATTTGCATTTGACGGTGCATTTCTCAACCCAAAACTTTTCTTTTCTTTTCTTTTCTGCTATATATTATATATATAATTTTATTAATTAAGATTAAAATAGTTATTCTTGTCTCTTTATATATATATACATGATATATCCGACATATATTTGCGTTTCTTTCGAATATTATGATTATTATAACCCACGTTTTATAAAATTAAAAAAACTTTAGATAAATATAAAACAAATTAAATATAATGTTTATTTCACCCTTATTCATGTATTGATTATTAAATGTTATTGAAATCCATACACACACATATATCTGGTTTGGTTCCGGTAAAAATCTCTTAATTCCGTAAAAACTTGATAATCACTTTAAAATTATGCATTTAATGTATAAAATTATGCATTTGATGTTAACATTTATACATTTGATAACTTGAAAACCACTCAAGTCAACGGGGGGAGGGGGTGGGAGAGGGAGGGAGAGAGAGAGAGAGAGAGAGAGAGAGAGAGAGAGAGAGAGAGAGAGAGAGAGAGAGAGATAACTGTTGGCCAGAGAGGTGAGCACCAAGAGGAAGTCAGAGAGGAGGTGGTGGCCGAATTGAGTGAGCAAGAAAGAGCATAGAGCATCGAGAATGAGCGAAAGAAAGGGCCGTCTATACGTGAAGAACAATGACTCGCGACAGGAGGGTGCCAGTGGTGGCAGGAGTTTGGTTGACCATGAGAGTATGAGAAAGGGAGCAGAGAGGTCAATCGAGAGAAAGAGAAAGAATTACGACACATTGGAAAAGGGTTTTGGTTTGTGGGTAAGTTTTGGAGCCTTTAGCAGCAACAGTACTGTTAGTGCCCATGTTCTGATAGTCGTTGCTAAAGCCCATATTTCTTGTAGCAAAATCCTAGAAAATTTTTACATAGGATGGTTAAACATTTGCCTTTTAAAAAAAAATAATCTATACTATATATAATAAGAAAATCACTTGGAGTCTCTGGACCATTGGATGGATATAAATCAATGGTCCAGATTAATGACAACTCATAATTATTTATGAAATGTCTCTTATACCCTTAACTAAAATCAATCATTACACCTATGCCATATATTAATTTTTAGAAGTTACCAAATTCAACTCATAATTATTTATGAAGTTACCAAATTCAACTCATTACCTATATATGGATTATTAGGGTTATCTTTTTGTTTCCAATGGGTCAAATGAGTATATTATAAAAAATTAAATTACAATTGAAACTGTATGAAAGTCACATAAAATGTGTTCAAGTGCATATAATATAATTTGCCAATAATAGACATGGATATTTTATGATGTTCAAGTCCTATCTGTATTAATGACAATTAGTGCCACAAAAATATCACATTGACACATGACGTAAAATTAGTGACAATTAGTGCCACAATAATATCAAAATGATAAAAACAAACATTGTAAAATATAATTTTACAAGTAGGGTCTATCCGAAAAAAATTATTGTAATACTAATTAAGTAACTTAATTTAATTTACCCGCGTGTCCGTGGGTCATAATCTAGTAAAGGAGAACAATATAATGTCTTCTGTTGTCTTCACATTAACTATACCAAAGATAATTACAATTTATAGTTTTAAAATATAATAAAAAATTCAAATTTGATTTTTTTAAAATATTTGGATATATGAAGTTTTAAAATTTAAAGTACTTATATGTTTTAATTTTAAGTTTATATATATTTTATGTGCATTATATTTAATATATAAATATATCCACACGTACATTATATGCTATTAATTTATTGAAAAATATACACGCCGTAATTAATAAACTTGCTGACAATTAATAATTTAGCAATTTTCTTACTTATCCTTTAGCATGTTTATACCTATGCCAATATATTTATATATTTATAAAATTGTGTTAATAAATAATAAATTATATGTAAACCCATGTTTGCTTGTCTGCCTGTTTACGAACGTACTTCTCGTGTATCTAATGTTGTTTTCAACGTTCTGTCTATAGTGTCTTCAAATCTTCAATGGTGCATTATTACTGCTGCATGTTCTTTTAATTTAATTATTACATATCAGATATTATCCTCGTTTAAATTAATTTCTCTTTCTTTTAGTTAACCAACACATAGGGGCGGATCCAAAATATTTTGTTATCAGTGTCATTTTTCTAGAGTTAATTTAATATATATTGTCAAAATATTTTCTAATATGGATCGGGCCAGTGAAACGGATTACCAACACAAAATTAACAAATACCAAGTTTTTTTGTAATTAAAATAGTACATTGTACAATACTATTTCTCAACCGTCGCAGTTGCGACCGACAAAACACATATTAGCTTCAATAATTGATTAACCAAATGATACGAAAGATGTTTCCTAGTTTCCATCATTAATTTAGCAAGCTCGCGGACTCCATTCAAATTAGAACATATTGGATCGTCTTTCACATTATCAATATAGTATTCAAGTTAATGCACAAGATTAACATTCTCATCATAATTAAAATCATTTGGATACATCTCCGCCAACCTTAATAACTTTGATGCATCAAAGTCCAAAAAAGACGGTCAGGGGGTTTTCAACATATTTAAGTACCTCCATAACCGATGAGAAGTGATGATATCAATTAGGGTTTTTTCAACCAATTGGACCGGTGTCTTCAACAAGGTTTGGGCTAGCTTTTTTATCTTTTGGGTCTGATTCTTGAATCTTGTCTCTTATCATTTTTATTTCTATTGAGATTCTGTTTTTTCTTTTAAGTTTTTAAGATTAAACTCAGTAATATTTTAATAAGTTTGGGTAACGAAATCAACAAATATATATTAGATATTTAGATAATACTTTCCTAAATTTTTCGCAGGTATCACTAAAAAAAATCCTAGTTGTCACCCGAATTTTTGATACATACGTAATTCAGTATTTTAAAATTTTATCTGTGTCGAGTGACACCCCTATTTTTATACTACATCCGCCCCTGCCAACACACACACACACACACACACACACACACACACACACACATATATATATATACCGTCTCCTATTTCTTTCAAACCCAAACATATACTATACCCATACCCATTTCAAACCCATCAACAAACCAAACACGTACACCTTAAGATTTAAAGGGGCAAGATTTAATTATAGGTAATCCGACGGTGTTCATATATGCCACGTGAACACATTTTCTATCTGCTCCGTCGGTAATATATTTATATAATTAATTAACACATGGAAAAAGTAGTTAATCATGCAATTAATACATTTAAACGAATTAATATATGCAATTAAACCAACAAGATGTGGAATTATGGATTCTCTCTAGCCTATGAATAAAAGTAATATAGTTATTTCAACAAGTGAAGCTACCCCTAGCCAATATATATATCATATATCAAGCTTGTCAAGTTTAGTTGCTCGATTGATCGATGATATTGAGTTCTAGGGTAATCTTCTACCGTAGGGCGAAGTAAATTAAACTGGTGTGTCGTCGATATATAATCTTCAATAAGAATAATACTAATTAAGAAACTAGCTAGCTAAGGGAATTAATAACAACAAAATGTTTACATTAATTCAGTAGTTAGCTAGATTGTTAACTCAAAATTTAGGTTGCGTTTGGTATGAAGAAATGAAGAGAATGAAATTTCCTTGATTTTCAAGTTTTGTTGAAAACTGATCATAACATATCAATAAAGATTTGGCACATAAAATGAAAAAAATCCGATGCAATCCCAATTCTCTTTCTCTTATTTTAATTCTCTTCGTATTGTGGAGAAAACTAAAGAAATGAAATTTACACTAAAAACCAATTCTCTATCATTCACTTGAGAATTGATGATGATATATTATGAAAGAATAAACTTAAAATTCAATTTCATTTCCATTCTCTTCGTTCTCTGTACCAAACACACCCTTAAAGATATAATAATAACAATGCCGGCGCAATACCTCTTAACGTAAGATCAATTCCGAGCCCTAAATAATATCGATTAAGGCAAAATTAAGCCGTTGTTGGCCAAGATGCAAAAAATTAGATCGATTATATATATACAACATCGCGCGTTTAATCATTTTGATGATTCTTATTTAGGGTTAATTTACAAGATCCATATTAATTAGCTACATAATATTCATGCAAATCACCATATATAGTAAAATTAAAAGTTTCCAAATATCCAAAATCCACATTCATTTAAATGATCCAATATAAGTTATACATGAAAAATATGATTAAACAATACTGCAAATTAAGAATTTCTGTATATATATGCATAAATATACCCAAAAAAGAATACAATAATCCCTAAACCAAAAGACGAAATTAAGATATATAAAGAAAGGATTTAATCTATATAAACTAATATGTATTAATGGCCTGGTCCTCTTTTGCTAGGTCCAGAAGCCAAATTATATGCCAAGCTTCTCATCTTCGATCTGAAGTACCGCCTTTCGTTGCTGGATTCTATCTTCGACGTTTCCTGATCGGCTTCAAGAAATGGTTCTTCACCACAACATCGAGTAACGGTAGTAGTAACAACGGTGGAAACTTTCGTGTTTGTTTTCTGTTGCATCGAACGTAAAGCCCTGCACTCGACACCACTGAATTGTGTTGTCATTAACAACATAATCATAATACCGAAAACAAAAACGAAACTCTTGATCGAAACATTAATATTGGTGCTTGATCTAGTCTTTCTGAATGCCATTTTTTAGGGTTTTTAATTTTGTGTATCAACTAAAACGAATCAGAGTTAGAAAAGATTGATCGATGAAGAGAAAAGGTGGCAACTGCAACTCTATATATATATAGATATATATAGATATATGTATATATAATAATAATAATAATAATAATAATTAATATAACGGTAAAGGAGACCGTGTGAGGACGGTGAAGGGTATATTTCGTTATTTTGAGTTTGGACTTTGGGTACTCGTATGAGTACTGAGTTGACCGAGTTGATAATATAATAAATGTATTAAAAATTGAGGAAAAAAAAAAAAAAAGAAAATACAAGAAATTGGAAGATTTTGTGGTGTTTTATTTTGACTTTGAAAATTGAAGGTAACTCCCATAAGAGGCCATACATACGTGACACATTTTCTGTTTGGATTCACACGGAAAATTACAGTTGTGCGGCAATTTATGCGCTTCTTCTTTTCCATGTTTTATGGAGAGATTTTGGGTTGTTTCACTCTTTTGATATCGAACAATATTACAATCTTATAAAAAAACATTTTTACAGGGATATTTGCGTAAAAAACATTCAAGTTGGACAATTTTTGTGTTTAAAACTTACAATCATTTTTCATTGCACAAAAAACCCCCAACCAGTGACGGTCTAATCATATATGGACCACGGACTATAAATATATATGTATATTTAAAATAAGCAAAATTTAAGTATAAATGATAAATTAAAAATTAAAAACTTATAATTATATAACATGAACTAAAAGTGATAATCTTGTTTAGTCGTTAATAGACCTAAGTATATGTAATAAATCTTTTGAGAATGAGTCCCTATGATTAATGGGTCCTGAGCGACTGCCCGTGTTGACCTTTTTCAGGGCCGGCCCTGCCCCCAACTGACTAGACACCATTTGTTCCAAAATCTTTTTTTCGACAGAAAACCAATTAATCGAAACACCAAACACCCTTTGTTTGTAAATTTAATCCTTGAATTTGACTAATCACTTGAAAACAAATATCCAAACACCTTTTGTTGAATGATAATTAAATTCAAAAGGAAATTGACTAATCACTTTAAAAAGGCAATAGGGTTTAGCCCATTTGGTAAGAGAGTGATATGTAAGTGAGAGGTCACGGGTTCAACTCCCGTCGGCGGCAAGTTGAAATTTAGTGGAATAAGTAAGTCTTGGGACAAAATGAGTATTTTAAAAGTAGGAGTAAGATAACTTATCGTTAAAAAAAACCTTAAAAAAAACGATTAATAACGTTTCTAAAAATGATAAGCTTTGATACTATTAAGAGTAAATTCTAAATTTCGGATCTCTGATTTATAGAAAATTATATATTTAGTTTTCTAACTTTAAAAAATATATGAAGTTTTGCTACGAATTTCATTCTTTTGACCTGGCAATTTTTTATAATTATACCTTTTAATTTTGTTTCACTTTGGTACTTCATCAAATTAATTTTTTTATTTTTAAATTTTATTCTCTTATTATTATTTATTAAATATGTTATTTTATTATTATTAAAATTTTAATTAAGCTGTTTTCTTAATATATTATTACTATATATTAATTTATATATGTATATACACACACATTTATATTCTTAAAGTATTTTATGATATATTTTATTTATAATAATAATGTTAATACTTATAAATCATTATTAAAAAGTGAAATATAATTGTTTTTTTAGTTTGTAATCTATTCTGTGAATGATAAATGATAATAAAATTAAAAATTATAAAAAAAAAATAAATTAAATTGTTATCATTAAAAGAACGAAATATAATTGTATTTTAATCCAAAAACTAGTTTATTACCCGCGTATTACGCGGATATTTTTAATATATATAAAATATAATAAATTAAAAGATAAAGATATAAATATTATTTTTTTTAAACAAAACTATATAAATATATATGAATAGTAATTATTTTCTTATATTTTTTTAAAATTCTACTATATTATATTATAATTAATAAGTTAGTAGAGTATTAGATTTTGTTTGATTTGATTTGATTTAAAAGTAGATTATATTAGATTTAGATAGAATTAAATTACATTTTTTTATTATTTTTAAAACCCGTAATTGCCACGTGTCGAAAAATGGTGATGACACGTGGCTTCACAATAGAAGAGTATAGTTACTCTTTTAATAGTATAGATAGATTTAAAGTTATAAAAGTAGTAGTTTTGAGACAAATAATTTTGTAAAATGAGATTAATATATTTGAGGTGCACACCGACTTGTTAGAGAAAGAAACGGAGGCCGACGGTTCGTTCCTTTCATAAACGGCATTTGACCATTCATTCTGTCACGTACGGTCACCTACCTCTTCTACCTCTGCCTCTCTTTCTTTTTCTCTTCAAATTAAATATTCTCCATGCAAAATCGAATTCAAAATCAAATTTAAAATACTGAAAAGTTAATGTTCAAATTCAAAGGGATTTAGACTTTGTAGGCTGGAATTAAGTCATGCTCTACGCCTCCAATTCCGTCTGAATTCAAACGCTTGCATCTCATGCAACCCTCATCATATGCATATGCATATACATATAGATATACATATACGTATAAATTACGACAGTTATATATGATCTAAATTTAATATTATATTATGCAAGTGCGTATTCATCATACATTACAGTAAAATATGTGCAATTACATTCATGTAACTAATTTTTGACATTATACTAGACATGTGCATATTCGATGTTCTAATGAAGTAATGAACATGTGCAATGTTGATCTATGATTTTCGTGTTCGATTAATTTGGAATAACTACCATAAGAATTGAAGGAATGTTTGCATTTAATGATAATTATCAATCTTTCTATTTGATATAACTGAAATGGAGTGATTCGTGGGATATGCAAAATCTTTCATCATCATTTAAAATTTTCAATACCAAATTTATCCCTAAACTGGGAAAAAAAGTTCAGCAAAAAATTATTTTATCTAATGATTTCAATGATAAATGATTAGATATAAATGGTTCCCCGGTGCTCCAGTCTAATATGGTACCCCATTGATCTTGAATATATATAGGGTCGGGATCAATGGGATACCATGTTAGACTAGAAAACCGGAGTTCATCCATGTTTGGTTATAAGTTTAAAAGGGTAATATAATCAATTAGGTTTATCTTAAATAATAGATGACAACTAATAAATTAATAAATCCCTTAATTATAGGGATTTACTTCCATAACAAATCTATAATAAATTTCAAAATGGCTTTTAACGAACATGTTCAGTTGGATTCGACAATGAGTTTTAGAGAACATGTTCAATCGGATTCGACAATGCGTTTTAGCGAACATGTTCAACCGGATGTGTCAAATAAAGGTATTTATTATTTTCTTCAAACCGTTCGTGAATGTTCAATTTGATTTACACGTTATTGAACATGTGCAATCGGGGTTTATTGTGTGTTTAGTCGTCGTTAACCATTTTGGTGATAAACCAATTTGACGGTATTGAACATGTTCAATCGTGGTTTATGGAGTGTCATCATTGCACATTTTCATTATGAGTCTAAGGAATGATATTAACTGATATGGAGATTTTCATGGGATACAAAGAATCTTTGATTATAATTATACTTTTCAATACTATTTTTACCCCCAACATTAATTAATGTGGGAAAGAATTTTAAGCAAAATTTATATTATATTTGATTATTTTAATGATATATGATTGACTATAAATGGTTCATCGGTACCTCAGTCTAACATGGTATCCATTGATCTTGAATATATATATATATATATATATATATATATTGAGGTTCAATGTGGAACTTGATACATTGGGAACCATTGAGAACAAAAAATGCATGACGGGCAATTTAGGAATGACAAATATATTTATTATTAATTCATAATTAACTAGAATTTAAAAGATATTTTAATAACCTCCATAATTAGGAGTAGTTAATTTAGGAAATAAAATCCCTAAATTAACTATCATCTCACTAATTCTCCCATTTTCTCTCTGCCTCTTTCTTTCTCCTTCTATCACACACACACACACACACACACACACACACACACACTTTGCCGCCCCTCTATCCATGGTTGGCGATCACCTCGCCGCCCTTTCTCTCCCTCTCACATGGCCGACGAACACAAGATGATGCATATGAAGCCGAAGACGAACAAGATGATGCAAACGATGTAGATGAACATGCAAATGATGAAGATGTAAAAGATGAAGATGAATCGTGTTTGAAGCTGAAGATGCTAAAGATGAAGAGATGCATCGTGTTTAAACATGAATCCGATTAAGATGCATCCTGTTTGAAGATAAGTCCAATAAAATGCATCGTGTTTGAAGATAAATCCGATGAAATGCATCATGTTTGAAAATGAATATGATGAATCCGATGAAGTTGCATCATGTTTTAAAATGAATCATATGAAGATGCATTGTTTTTTATAACGACAACGATGATGACGAACAAAAAGATGACCGAAAATTGTCAGTGACGACGATGAACAAGATGCATCATGAATTTTGAACGATTAATTTAGATGCATCACGTATTGTTTAGATTTTGTAATTTTGAATTTGTTTAGATTTTGTAATTTTGGAAATGTAATAATTTAATTTATTTTAGTATTTATTGTTTGATTATTTTATTAAATAATCAATTAGTATAATATTAGAATTTAAATGACTAGTTATATTATTTTTTCCAAAATACCCTTATGCATACCAAAGACGTGCATCGTGTGATGCACATTTGATCATTTAATCTAAGGGTTGTAGTTGGTCTTCTTTAGGATCTCGATGCATATGGTTCCCCATAGAACCTAACCATATATATATATATATATATATATATATATATATATATATATATATATATATATATATATATATATAGATTGATGTTCAATTGAGAACTTTTATGCATCGGGGCACCTCAAGGCACTTTTGTGCATCAGATAATCTAACAAGGGTGCACAAAAGACATTTTGGGAAAATTAAATATATGAAATTAATTAATTTTAATAAATCATTAAAAGATATTTAGAGTTAATTTAGGAATTTAAATCACACATGAACAACTTTCCTAATTATCCTCCTTATCTTTCTCTCTCTCCCTATTCTCTTCCAAACTTCCGGCCGCCCTCCCAAGACCACCGCCTTCCACCATCGTGCCTCCATTTCTCTCTCGTAATCTACCACCGGACCACCGGCATCGCCACCAGTAGACCGTCGGGATCGCTAGCAACATGCACAGGGAACCATTAATATGCACAACGACGATTTCCTCCACCTTCAACCACCACCGCAAAACCATTGCCGATAACGAACGATTGTATTTGATTATATTGCAGCCACTCAAAGTCTCTCTTGCTTGTTCAGAAAGAAACGATGAAGATACAGGAAAAAAATGATGAAGATGATGATGAAGACGTTGATTCATAACGTTGGAACAATGATTACCATGGTTTTTTGGATGAACCCGTTATTGCATCATGTTTTTTGGATGAACACGTTGTTGATGCATTACTTTGATATGCATCTTGATGAAGATATGCATTTTGGATTTATGATGAAACGATGCATTTTGGATGTTGAGAGATTTATGATGAAGAGATGTATTTTGGATTTTTTTTAATGAAGATATGGATTTTGGATTTTATGATGAAGAGATGCCTTTTGGAAGGTATGAATGTTTGCTGGAACGATGAACGATTAATGTTTGAATGTACGATGCATCACGTTTAATTAATGTGCATTTTGGATTTTTGATGAAGAGATGCATTTTGGAAGGTACGAATTTTGTTGGAACGATGAACGGTTCATGTTTGAATGAACGATGCATCATGTTAAATTAAGGTTTTTGGATGAACAATGCATCACGTTAAATACGAAGATGATGAACATGAAGATGATGGATGAAAATGATGAACACAAAGCAATAACAACGATGCATCAGAATCTTTATCATTTTATTTGAATATGTTTTTTATTGGAATTGTAGTTTTTAAATGAGGATTGCATAATTCCTGTTTTACCCATCCACTAATTTCATTATGTGCACTTGATGCATAAAACTTTCTATTTAATTACCATTTTGCCATTTGATCTAACCCACATATTCTTTTCATCCAAGGGACGGTGGAGGGTCTTTTGTGCCTCGATGCACAAAAGTTCTCAATGGAATATATATATATATATATATATATATATATATATATATATATATATATATATATATATATATATATATATATATATATAGGGGTGGGTTCAATGGAGAACCTTATGCATCGAAGAACCTTGGAGAACCACTATGCATCACTAGAAAAACTGAAATGCATCACGTAGAAATCGATGCATCACGCGGGAATTTGATACATCAAGTGGAAATAATGTAAAAATCGATGCATCACTCGAGAATTTGATGCATCACGTGGAAATAATGATGCATTACGGGGGAATTGTGATGCATTTGTAGTGGTGCATAGAGGTTCTTCAAGGTTCTTCGATGCATGGAGGTTCTCCATTGAACCCACTTCTATATACATATATATATATATATATATATATATATATATATACACATATATATATATATATATATATATATATATATATATATATATATATATATATATATATATATATATATATATATATATATATATATATATATATATATATATATATATATATATATATATATATATAGAATATGGTTCGAGAGAGTACCACCCAAATGCAGCGCACCAGAAGGTACCACCTTTAAAAAAACTTTTTAAAATTTTTTTTTTCATAAACATGTTTTAATTAACATTATGAAGATCGTATGTAAATTTCACATACATTCACATCTCCTAGCTCCCAAAAAATGATGTGAACACACACTTACATAATTTTGAAGACATGTGAACATGCATTTATGTGATGTGTGTTTTCATGCACTTAGAGTGTTCGGATTTGCATGAAATTCACATATGATCTGTGTAATGTTAATTAGAACATGTTCATGAAAAAAATTTCAAAAAAATTACTTTTAAGGGTGGTACCTTCTGGTGCGCTACATTAGAGGTGGTACTCACTTGAACCTAAATCTATATATATATATATATATATATATATATATATATATATATATATATATATATATATATATATATATATATATATATATATATATATATATATAGATTGAGGTTCTATGTGGCACCATATGCATTGGGAACCAAATGGGAACCAAAAACGCATTAATGACGTTTTAGGAATGCTAAACTCGTAATTTATATTTAATTATAATTAAAATATATTTTAGAAACATTTAAAATAGAATGAATTAATTTAGGTAATTAAATCATTAAATTAACAAAATAACAAACATTCCATTTATCCATCCCACATTCTCTCACCCACCCTTATCTCTCTCCCCCTCTCTCTAAATCCGGCGGCCGGCCACCACCCCCTCTCCCGGCGGCCACCACCCCATTGCCACCCCTCTATCTAAAGTCAGCGATCACCACCCCATGCATAGCAGCCGGTTCACGGTACAGTTTAATGAAAATAATGATCACCCTTATCTCTCTCCTCCTTTCTCTAAAGCCGGCGGCCACCACCCCCTCTCTCGGTGGCCGCCACTCTATTGACATCCCTCTCTCTAAAGTCGGCGGCCACCGCCCCATGCATAGCAGTCAGTTCATGGTGCCATTTTAATGAAGATGATGATGATTTCGCAATGATAATGATGGAATGATATCGTTTAAAGGTATAGTTGTTTTTTTAATGCATTTTCTTTATGGAAATTTTTGAAAGATTAATTGTGTTTATCCGATGTTTATGGAAGACGAATCTGATGCATCATGATTTTTTATGAATCCGATGAAGATGCATTATCTTGGATGAATATGGCCGAGATGCATCACGAATAAAGATGTATCGTGTTTTTTATGGCCGAGATGCAATACGATGAAGATGCATCGTGTTTTTTATGAATCAAATGAAGATGCATCGTGATTTTTGATGAATCAAATGAAGATGCATCGTGTTTTAAAGATAAATCCGATGAAAATGCATCACCATTTTGATGATGCATGATGGTGGGACGAAGAAGATGTTGAATATGACCGAAAATGAGATGCATCACAAATTGAAGGATAAATATTAGATACATCGACATCAAATCTTTTTTTTTTTTGTTTTAAATTTGTTTGATTTTTTAATTTTGGAAGTGTATCAATTAATATTAATTAACATTTATTTTTTAGGTATTGATTGAATATTTGATTAATATAAAATTAAATGTTATTTGACTAGCTATATTTATTCTTCCCAAAATACCCCTATGCATACCACATACATGCATCACGTGATGCATCAATGATCATTTAATCTAAAGGCTGTGGTTGGTTCTTTTTTTGTGTTCCCGATGCATATGGTGCCCCATAGAACCTGACCATATATATATATATATATATATATATATATATATATATATATATATATATATATATATATATAAGTGAATGGTCAATTCACATAATTTTTTTCAACCATTCTCAAGATGTATTTTTCGAATCTTAATGTATAAATTAAAGGTATGATTCTTTTGATAAAAAAAATCTTATTATATTGATTTATACATGTTTATGTAAAAAAAAAATTAGCGAATGATCATTCACAAAGGGGTGCTCTCGATTATTTAGGATACCCTCTTGAACCTGATTCTACACATACATGTATGTATGTATGTATGTATCTTAGTAGTGAACCTGCGCAAAGCGGCGGATGACAAATAGTTTCCAATTGGTAACATGTTTGTTCAATAGCACATTATTCTTCGATATGTAAAAGAAGGTGATCGTTGATAGCATGTTGTATTCTATGTATTTCTTTGAAGCTCTGATAAACTTAACTAGATCTCCTAAAAAGAATTTGTTGGCTGCTAAAAAAGGATGGTTCTTGTTTTTGTTTATAAGTCAAAAGTAGGACTTAAGATTTAAAGTCTGTAGTAAAAAGAGATGGTTTTTTAACGTGTAGTTTGTTTTCTGAGGCACAAGCTCGAATTGTATTTTAGAATGCCAAAAATACATAAAAAGAATTGATTTAAAGTTTTAAGACAAAAGCATAGCCGACATACTCTACATTGACCTTTATAACATTGCTTGAGTATCTCACTCTCAACTTCTAATGCATTCATCAACAAACCAACCTATAATTGATACACGTAGAAATTCAAGAAATATAGGGATAATAGGGCGATATAAATTACATAAAATATAAAGTATACTCGCTATATGGCAAAAATATTTTGTTTTCTTATGTTGTTTTCTAAAAGAGAGAAAATGTTGCCAAAAAAAAAAAAAAGAATTTGAGTAATGCATCACGGAGGCAACAATAGTAATACCTTTCTGATAAATAGAATTACGAGAACTCAATAGATAACTTTTTACTATGCATATCCAAAACATAACAAATATTTGATGTCGAGTAGTCCTTATTTGTAGGGAGCAAGAGATTGTATTCAACAGAGATGTGCCGGAAATAGAAATAAATTATATCGGAGCTGAAAGATAGCGTGTAGACTGATATGACCTGAAAGCTCTAAATGTCTAATATTTGACCTGGAGTTGTAATTCCAAGAAAAAAAAGATTACATAGAATGCATTGATATTTACTAAAAAGGTTATCGAGATAAACGACTAAAACTGGATCAAAGCATCCAAAATAGAATAATCAAAAAATATTTGATGAGTCTAACAAAAATAAAAAAACAAATAAGATTAAGATTAAGATCCAAAACCAATCAAATTTTACAAATTGCGTCCTTTATTTTCTTGATTTCCATTACATGTTTAATTCAATAATGTCTATTTATTTGTAAGATTAAACTCATTTAAGACTTCAAAAATGACAACTTTAATTATGAATTATGAATTATAACTAATAAATAAAAACTAGTAATTAAAAAGCTAGCAAATAACCGCCTATTGATGTATTGTCTACTTCAACTTCTGTGTATGTTTGTGCAACCCAATTTGTTTCGTTAATATAGATTATGGTAACCATTTGATTAAGGAAGAATGGTGATTGATGCTCGCTTCGCAAAAAAACTCATCCCCGACGGGAAACCCGTAATTCGACCCTGATTTGATCGGGGAATCCCCGAGTTGATCGGGGATGGGGACGGAGAATCCTCGATTTAAAATAATGGGGATGAGACGGGGATGAGAGACACTTTAATCCCCGAACGCGACCCCAATTATACTTTATGTTTTAATATAGATTATTACATATATTTAACTTTATAATGTAAATTATTCATTGCATTTTATATAATATATTAAATATCATTGTATATGACTTTTTTTATAGTTTAATACTATTGTTTTTTTTCATTTTATTGGTTTTATAAATCTTTTGCATACATATCTTTGTTGTAATTCTATTATAAATTATATATGTAAATAACTCAAATATGTTTGAATTGATTTGTTTTAAAATTTATGTACATATATTTTTCTACTAAATTACTATTTATAGTTTAAACTTAATAAATTTTAGGAACTTGAGAACGCCGATTCCCCGATGGGGATCCCCGATCCCTGATTAGGACGGGGTTGGGGATAGAAACTCATTCCCCAACGGAGATGGGAAAGATGATTAAGAAGCAGGAATGGGGATGAGAACTGATATCCCCGTCCCGCCCCGTCCCATTGTCATACCTATTGATTACCAAAAATGTGGAAATGATTACCAAAAATTCAACGCATCCACACTCTTGGTTTTCTCATTCCTCTTATTGTTTCTCACATTTCTTTCAAACTCATACCTATACACATACACAATATTAAACCCATCAACAAAACAAACATACAATTACATTTTTTCTTATAATTCATATTTTTTATCTTCTAAGCTTTACATTTACATTTTGCGTATAATTTATATATTTTTCACATCTACACTTTACATTTACGTATAATTAAAACCTTTTTAGGTGAAAGTCTTTTCCAGAATATACAACAATTTAGAGGGTGTTTGGTTTTGCGTTATGAACCAGATTATCAGCTTATTACGTTAAAATAACGCAAATAATTAGTTTAAAGTGTTTGGATTGCATATTTTAATAAGTGATTATTTGCGTTTAGCGTTAATCTTACCACACTTTTTCATAAGTTAAAAATTGTAGCTTATTTGATTCATAAGTGATTATTTGGACATTTTACAAGCAAAAACGCAAATCCAAACACTTTAAAAACTGATTATTTGATAATTATGATAGCAAACAGCAGAAGCTAAACCAAACACTACATTTCCTGCAGCACTTTTTGTTACAGCTATTATCTGATTATTAGTTTCCAAAACGCTACAACACTTTTTCAAACGCAAATCCAAAGACCCTCTTAATAACACGTCGCCGGAGTGGTCAACCCGACGAGGACATTAACGTGACTATCAAACAATACCGGGAATGCTATTCTTTGTCATTTACTCTAAAACATGTTTGGAATGTTCTCAAAAATAACACAAAGTGGATCAAGTGTTGTACCACCGATGGAGTTCACGACTCCAACAACTACACAATCGAAGATATCGGCGTCGAACACGTACACAACCGGCTCTGATAGTCATACAATAGTACACAACGAGGCCATCCCAAACGAAGATGAGTTTGACACTTTTTTCGTTGAACCGACATGCCCTCCTGAAAGAAGTAAAGGAAAATGACAATCTCTTATGAAAGTTTTCAATCAACAGGATTGCTACAGAATGAATGTTTTGACGATTTAAATATAACTTTCAAAACGTTCACTATATCAATTGATCAAAATGAGAAAGTTGGAAAAAGAAGACAACGATATCACATTCTTTTTCGCATCCGACGATCACCTAACCAGAGGACAACGCCAAACAATAATCCGAATAAAATGAAACTTAACCGAAAAATAATAATATTGGTATAATTTTGACGAAGAATGAACATCTAGATATTATTTAGTTTTATTTGTTTTGTTTAACTTAATTATGTACTTTGATTTTTATTTTTTATTTAAGTATGTACTTTTATTTTTATTGTTTATGCTAGAATATGTGGAAACCCTTGATGGGTGTATTGCATTCATCTCAGTATAAATAGAATACATATTTACAAAGGAGACCCCTACACTATACATTATTTAACACACCCCCCTCAGTCGCAGCTGGAGGAGGACTAATGCTAAGACTGAACTTAAATTGTCAAAACAGCTGTGTAGGAAGACCTTTAGTAAAAATATCTGCTAACTGATGAGATGAGGGCACATGCGACACACGCACTTGCCCCAAAGCAACACGTTCTCTTACAAAGTGTAAGTCAATTTCCACATGTTTGGTTCGCTGATGCTGTACTGGGTTATTAGTTAATACATGGCACTTACATTATCACAAAAAACAACTGTGGCACGTGAAAGAGGTAAATGTAACTCAATCAAAAGATTACGAAGCCAGGCAGATTCAGCAACAACGTTAGCAATACCACGATATTCAGCTTCGGCACTTGAACGGGACACAGTATGTTGGCGTTTAGAGGACCAAGACATAAGATTGTCACCCAGGAAGATACAGAACCCAGAGGTGGACCGGCGTGTTTGAGGACAACCGGCCCAATCAGCGTCAATATAACAAACCAAACGATTAACAGAGGATGGGCGGAGAAAAAGACCATGAGTAAGGGTACCCTTCACATAACGAAGAATGCGTTTAAGGGCATTCAGATGCGGTTGGCGAGGATCGTGCATATACAGACATATTTGCTGTACAGCATATGCGATTTCCGGACGAGTAATCGTGAGGTACTGTAATGCACCCGCAAGACTCCGGTAGAGAGTCGGATCATCGACTGGTTTGCCAGAGGAGGGTAGTTTGGACTTTGTCTCAGCCGGTGATGAGCAAGGATGACAAGTGTCCATGCCAGCACGAGAGATGATTTCTTGGGCAAAAACTGTCTGGGACAGAAAAATGCCCGAAGAGGAGCGTATGACGGAGACCCCTAGAAAGAAGGAGAGAGCGCCAAGATCAGTCATTTTAAACTCAGACGAGAGACGAGAGATGACATGATTGACCAGAGATTGGGAGGAAGCGGTAAGAATGATATCATCTACATAAAGTAATAGGTAGATTATATCACGGCCGTGATGATAAACGAAGAGAGAGCTGTCAGATTTGCTTGAATGGAAACCGAGGGAAGAAATGAAGATAGCGAAGCGATGAAACCAAGCACGGGGAGCTTGTTTGAGACCATAGAGAGCTTTTCGTAGACGACAGACATGCTGTGGGAAGGAAGGATGAACATAACCAGGCGGTTGTTTCATGTAAACTTCCTCTGATAGTTCGCCATTGAGTAAAGCGTTTTTAACATCAAGTTGATGAATCGGCCAGTTGAGAGAGATGGCAATACTTAGAACCATCCTGACAGTGACGGGTTTGACAACAGAACTGAGTGTTTCGTCATAGTCGAAACCAGGCATTTGAGAGAAACCTTGAGCAACCAGACGACCTTTGTAACGCTCAAGACGACCCTGACTATCAAACTTATGGCGATATAACCAACGACAGCCAACAATGTTGACTTTTGGTGGAGGGGGAACAAGATCCCACGTGTGATTGGAGAGAAGGGCAGACATTTCATCGTCCATGGCTGCCTTCCAATTTGGATCATGAATCGCCTGAGCAGAAGACTTCGGAATAGGGGAAAGAGATTCAACTGCTGACAGATTCAAGATTTGGCGAGGTTTGAGATTGCCAGTACGCGATCGGGTCGTCATGGGATGGGTGGAGGTAGGGGCCGGAGGTGGTGAAGAAGAGATAGCTACAGGTGGAATGGGGTCAGACGAACCGTGCGGAGAGTGAGGGGCAACAGACGAATGAGGTTGGTCATTGACTGTAGGGGTAGCTGTAGGGGGAATGAGCGAGCCACTGGAAGTGGGCTCAGTAGGAGAATTAGAAGAGGGAGTGGTGGATGGAGATGCAATAGGTGCATTGGGCATCACAGTGGATGTGGTGACGTCGTCAATGAAAGCATCATACTCAGAGGGAGAGGGTTGGGCATTGAACGAAGAATATGGAAAGTGATCTTCATCAAAGATCACATGACGGGAGATAAGAATACGGTGGGTGACTACGGTGGGTGACTAAGTCATAGCATCGATGACCTCGATGGCAAGGGGAAGGCCCGAGGTATACACAAGCAGTAGAACGGGGGGAAAGCTTGTTTGGGGCTGTAGAAGAGAGATTTGGGTAGCAGAGGCAACCAAATACACGCAGGTGTGTAAAGACCGGGAATGTGCCGTATAAAATCTCACAGGGAGTTTTGGAGTCCAGAGTAGAAGTGGGAAGAATGTTCAGGAGATGAACAGACATATTGAGAGATTCGACCAAAAACTTTGGTGGAAGTGAGGCTTGAAACAGAAGGGTACGGAGTACATTGTTGATTGTGCGAATGGCTCGTTCAGCTTTGCCATTTTGTTGTGACGTGTATGGACAAGAAAAGCGAACTTTAATTCCATGTTTTTGAAAAAGGTCAAGTAATTTACTATTATTGAATTCACGTCCATTATCACACTGAAAAGATTGTATATCTGTTTTAAACTGATTTACAACATAAGCACGAAAGGTAGTGAATACTTGGAAAACGTCAGATTTCACACGCAATGGAAACACCCATAAAAAATGAGAATAATCATCCAAAAAAAGTATATAATATTTAAAACCACTCAAACTAGTAATAGGAGATGTCCACAAATCGGAATGAACCAGTTCAAAAATACGTGAAGTCGTAGTTGTCGACTTTGAAAAAGACAAACGACAATGTTTACCTAATTGACAGGCGTGACACGTAGGCAACATTGCATTTGAACAGTAAATAAATTTACGAGAACGTAAAAAATTAAATGTCGGATGACCAAGACGGCGATGCCATATATCAGGAGACAAGGAGACCATAGCAGTGGCAGAGGACACAGAAGACTGAGAAGGCTCTAGAACAGGGTAGAGATCACCAGTGCTGTCAGAACGGTGAAGAAGATGTCCTGTATTAAGATCCTTTATGGAGAAACCAAAAGGATCAAATTCAACAGAAACCCAGTTATCAAGAGTGAATTTACGCACATAAATTAGATTCTTAACCATTTGATTAGAAACAAGAACATTTTTTAGTGCCAAGTTGTTTTGTGATAAAGGAAGAAAGGTATCACCAGTACAAGAAACCGGAAGTAAAGCACCGTTACCAACCATGATTACTTTTGACTTGCCACAAGGTTTAAGAGAAAGTAGATTACCTTGGTTGAATGACATGTGGGAGCTTGCACCAGTGTCCATGTAGTAGTTGTTATCCTGATTCTGTGGAGGCTGCTGAATTGACATCGAGCTGAAGAGCGAAGCTAAGTCTGTGAACTGAGGCTGAGCAGCAGGAGCTGGAGAGACTGATGGAGGCGCAGCGTATAAGGCAGATGGAGGATGTGTGCCTGTATGATTAGACAGCTGCGGACGATAGTGCTGAGAGGCCTGAGATTGCTGATGTAAGGCATTCTGGAGAAGCTGAAGAAGCTGGTTGTTGAAAGCTGGTGGAGCACTTGATTGACCTGCATCACGAGAATAACCTGTAACAGAAGCAGTGCTGTTAAACGACCCCCCTCCAGTGTTACCCTTAGATGCAACCCGTCCCGTGTTTCTGTTTCCCCGATTATTTTTATTTTTTCCTTTCCCATTATTATTAGTGCTAGACGAGGAATAAAGGGTAGTGGTAAGGGAAGGAGGGGATTCAAGTGTAGGTTCGGGTTGGTCTTCACGTGACTCATGCAACAGTAACATGTTTTTGGCTTCAAGAAAAGAAGGAAAAGGTTTGGTGTGTGTGATGACATCAATTAAGCTTTGATAGGATGAGAGTAAATTCTGTAAAATTTGCAAGACGAGATCCTGATCAGTAATTTTAGTGTCAACATCAGCAAGGGAGTCAGCAATGTCTTTTAATGTATGACAGTAATCAGTAATAGAAAGTGCTCCCTTTTTGGTGTTTCGAAAGAGGGTTTGAAGTTGTAGGCTACGAGATAATTTATTATTTAAAAAATGAGCATCCAAGGCTTCCCAAAGGTCGTGTGCAGTGCAGTTATCTTTTGTGATGAGATTAAGGAGATTTGGTTCACATGTAGAGTAGAACCATGATTTAATTCGAGAATCAATGGCCTCCCAATCCTCATCATCAACACTTGTTGGTTGAGATTTCCCAGTGATATGACCCATGACTTTTGCCCCTTTACACACATCAGTAAATATGCGACGCCACAGTTTATAGCAAGACCCATCAGTTGTTAACTTGAAACTAAACTGAGGGTAGACATTACCGATAGCAAAAACAAGTTGGGAAGCGGTTGGGTTGGTAGGTGATGGATTATTTCCCGTCATATCTAATAATAATGATGTATGCGAAAAATAAAATTAACAAGAAAAGTAAAAAACAAGAACGAGCTCACCGAGTAATTATGGGAGACGGCGGCAGTAAGGCGGTGACAGACAGCCACAGCAACGATGGAGATGGTTGCTGGCGGAACACGGCAGGCGCAGAGAGACAGCACCGGGCAGCGGCAGATTGCGTTGGCGGCAGATCTTAGGTTGCAGGAACTGTAGCCGCAGGAGGGAGGCAGGGACGGCCACTAGGGTTCTGCGGGAAAGGAGGAGGAGCAGTCGCAGGAGGCGGCGGCTGGCTGAGCAGGCGGCAGGGACTGTAGCAGCAGGACAGCGATGGAAGAACAAAGGGGCGGCTAGGGTTCAGCACAGGTGCGGCGGCGGCGCGATGAGACCAGCGGCGGCGTAGTTGCAGGCGAAGAGGTCGGCGCACAGCGGTGGAGACAGCGGTGCAGGTGTGAGGCGGCTAGGGTTTCGGCTCAGAGCGTGGCGGCGCAGGGAGATCAACAGCGGAGCAGGGGCTGTGAGTTTACGTTCGGCGGCTGCTGTGGGCGGCGGAAGCGGTGCCGGCGGCGGCGGTAGGGCGGCGGCCGGAGGTGAGTGGACCGGAAAAAAAACAACCCAAATATTTTAGGGTTAGGGTTAGGCTCGATACCATGCTAGAATATGTGGAAACCCTTGATGAGTGTATTGCATTCATCTCAGTATAAATAGAATACATATTTACAAAGGAGACCCCTACACTATACATTATTTAACAGTTTATTCCAAAAAAACTGTTGCACATTTCCAAAAAGAGTTGAAAATTTATTGTTACATCGTACTGAGTCTTCCGATGCGTTGAAGCTGTCATACAATGGACTTCTACAGATGGAGTACGTCCACAATATTGCTTTTTTCTTCGTCGACTTTTCAATTGTGTTTCGTTGTCCGATAGAAGAGAAATTGTGGTTCCTCCTCATCATCTTCAGACTTATCCGAAATATGTGCTGACCTACGATATTACACGGATGGTGCGAAACTAGGTGTGTGAAAACTTGCGGTGTAAAAGCAAATTGTGAGAAACAGGAAGGTAAGAAATTTTGCGGAAATTGATGTGGCGAGTACGTTGTGAATTGAATTTACAGATAATATTGATGCGGTGAGAATATGAAATTTGACAATAAAAGTGTTGTAAAATTTTTAAAGACGAGAAATATAACGTAAAATTCTATTTTGACCGAAAAATGATATGAATAGGGCCTCATCATTGACCGGTGATCGGAAAAAATGGTGAAAAATTAAAGTCTGCTTAAGTTTAATTACTGTGTCTCACGTCATTATCAAAAATATGTGAGTGTCACGATGTATGATTATTAAAAATAAGCGTATAGCAATGCCCTTTCAGATAAATATAGTTTTGAAATTATTTGTTTTGTTCAAGTTATATGAACATATCTTAATATCATGGTTTTAAATGTTTTTTTATGTATATAGCAATTGCTAGAATACTAATAACTAATAATTTTTATACAAATTTTAAAAATTTCACATTTTAAGAGTCTATTATGTAATTATCGTACAAGGCCACCAAAATTCACGGCACGGCCCTACCCTTTAGTTTTATATTTCAATATGCTACATAGAGCCCAATTTAAAAATCATGCTCTATTTGTATGAAAAGTTCAGACTCTATGTAGAAACGTATTATATTGAAAAACACATTTTGATCATATGTTGACATTATTTACTAACATATTGTCAAGTTGCATGAAAACGTCCATTTTTGTCGATGTAATCAAGCTAGTAATGTCAACAAGTATGCTAGAAGGAATGAGTTTGAATCCATTTTTGTCGATTTAATCAAGTATATATATATATATGTTTCTTTCGATGTAATTAATCAAGTAATGCCAATAAAATTAGTTATTTTGTATATACACAAGATCCCAAGGGAAGAAGAGTTCGATGCAAGAGACTTTGCTCGAACTGATCGATGCCTAACGAGTGTTTGATGTCTCCGATATTAATTGTTAGATGATTAATTGTACATCATGTGCATGGGCGCACCCAGGTGGTTATCTGGTACGTGTCACCGTTCTTACGCCAATAACTTTGGTTCGTATTGTAATTTTTTTATGATTTTTTGTTTTTGGAACCAATGGTTTTTTAAACATTAGAATATTTATTAGAATAATTTAATCAAAAAATTTTACAACGTTCAATCAAATAAATCAATTTGTAGTATAATTACTTATAACTTAATAAAAAAATAAAAATAACAATCATATAATTATATAAAGCCCATAATTAAATACTCAATAAACCATTATTATTTTTAACTAGTTTATTAACTCGTGTATTACACGGATAATTTAATAATTTTGTTTTCTTTAAATTAATATTCAAACCTTTAATATAGGTTGCTACGGCATTCTTTAGGCCGAGCCGAATGGCAAGGCCAAAGACAGCACTATGAATCTCAGATTCAGTAGGAATAGCACATAACTCCGAGTGAACCCGAAATAGGCCATGGACTTAATGATATTTAATTATCCACATGTTACCTTCTCCTTTTGTCATTTCATTTGCTAAATTTAATTTAAATTTTGAAGCGAATCAAATCTATCCAAATATAATAAACCATTATTTTATTATTTATAGTTTTGGTTTGTTTCACCAAACACAACACCATTATTCTTATTCAATCTCAAATTTTATGAAATTTCAATTAATATCGGCTGGTAACTTGACCCAACAAATCCAATTATAAAAGTTATAAAATAAAAAACACGGCTTATATATGTGCCACCGACGACATAAAATTCTGTGTCCGTCACTACATCGAAGATTAAAGTATCTGATGATCGTTCTAAAACATTTCAATATATCCTTGATTGATACAAACGTTAATAACAAACAACCTACAATTTAAGAAAGATTGGTTGATTTTTAATTGTTGAAGAAACTCTTCTATAAATAGAAAAGCACCTGTGGCCATTTAATATATACAAACAACTAATTAGAACATCATTCTATATATATAAATCCATCTATATATATGTAACACATAATCATGCATGATCCATTTCTGTTTTTCATACTTCTTCTAGTAATCATCCCATCATCTCACTCTCGAATAGCCATTCGTTCATCATCGCATATTTTAACTCAAGGCTCATCGCTCACCGTTGAAAATCATGATCTTCTTGTTTCACCAAACGGCGTTTTCACAGCTGGATTTTACCAAGTTGGCATAAATGCATATTGTCTAGGAATATGGTTTACCGAGCCCATGTCTAATGGCGACGTAACGCTGACTTGGATGGCAAACAGAGATGAACCTGTCAATGGAAAAGGCTCTAAATTGTCCTTATTGAAAGATGGAAATCTAATTCTAACAGATTTTGGCCAAAAAATTTGGTCCACCAACACTAGATCAACATCTTCTCTACAACTGCAACTTCTTGATTCGGGTAATCTAGTACTTGTACTATCGTACGAAGAATCATATATATGGGAAAGCTACAATTTTCCGACAGACACCATTCTTCCAAACCAACTTTTCACCAAGGATACAGTTCTTACCTCTTCGAGAAGTTCTAAAAATTTCTCTTCTGGCTTCTATAAACTCTATTTTGATAATGATAATATCATTCGTCTTATTTATAAAGTTCCTGAAATAACTAGTATTTATTGGCCTGAGTACTATGCAAGACCATGGGAAGTGGGGAGGAGTACAAACAACGCTAGTAGGTTGGCGTTGCTTGATTCGACAGGTCACTTCATGTCATCTGACTTGTTAGAGTTCTTCGCCACCGATTATGGAGAGACCTTTCAAAGAAGACTGACCCTTGATTTTGATGGAAATCTTAGAGCTTACACCCTTAACGATTTGCAAGGAAAAAGAAGTTGGATTGTGTCATGGCAAGCGATTTCAAACCCATGTACGGTTCATGGGATCTGTGGAGAAAACAGCTTTTGTAGTTATCGCTCGGGGTCTGGAAGGTGGTGTTCTTGCTTGGTTAACCACAAGATGAAGAATCCTAGTGATTGGTCTTATGGTTGTGAGTCGGAATTAAAGCAGCCTGGTAATAGTAAAGATTTCGAATTGGTTGTACTTCCTCTTGTGAAATTCTATGGATATGATGTGGTTTACAAGGAAAACATCACTCTCAAAGCATGCGAGGAATACTGCATGAGGCTCGACTCAAGTTGTAAAGCGATCGAACTAAGTTATCTTGAAGAAAAGGGCTTCTTTACATGTCGTATCAAGTACAGATTGTTTAATGGATACCACTGGCCGTTTAGTAACCATACATATATTAAGCTACCTAAATGGCGGCATGGAGCAACCACTTATCAGAAAAATGTTTACAATTCTAGCTTACAATGCTTGAATTTCCCAAGTACCAAGCCAAAACAAGATGAAATGCATGAAAACGGGTCATTGAGATTCATGTTGTTGTTCAGCATTAGTTTAGGCATTGTTGAGTTCGTATGCATCATATTGTTTTATTATATCACCCATAAATCCTCAGATGGAACAAGCATAACCTCTCCTGCATTTGCAAGCCGATTTAGAAGGTTCACTTACGCTGAGATAAAGAAAGCATCTAATAATTTTACTGAAAAGATCGGGATAGGTGGAAGTGGTATCGTGTATAAAGGTGTACTACCAGACTCTCGAGTTGTAGCAATCAAGAAACTTCATGATGCTTGCCAGGGAGAAGCCGAATTTCTAGCGGAGATCAACACAATTGGGAGGATCAATCACATGAACTTAATAGAAACATACGGTTATTGTGTTGAGGGAAGACATCGGATCTTGGTACATGAGTATATGGAGAATGGATCATTGGATAAGAGCTTACATGCAATCCAACTTGATTGGCAGAAAAGATTTGAAATTTCCATTGGCATCGCTAAAGGGCTATCTTATTTACACGAAGAGTGTTTGGAATGGGTTTTGCATTGCGACGTGAAACCACATAACATATTGTTGGATGCTGAATATAATCCAAAAGTAGCTGATTTTGGGTTCTCCAAGCTATATAATAGGGATGGAAAACAGAATTCAGTATTTTCCAAGATACGAGGAACTAGAGGTTATATGGCTCCTGAATGGGCGTTTAATCTTCCTATTACCTCGAAAGTGGATGTTTATAGCTTTGGAGTGGTTATACTAGGGATGATAACAGGAAAGCGTCCCACGTTTGATCAACAAACTGATGATGATGATGGGGGCGGCGTAGAGCAAAGGAGCCTAGTATGTTGGGTTAAAGAAAAGATCCACGGGGCTAGTTGCGAAACATGGATCAAGGAGGTTGTTGATCCTATGGTTATGGGTGAATATGATCAGGTTATGATGAAAAATCTTGTAAAAGTGGCTCTCCAATGCGTTATGGAAGATAAAGACGCGAGACCAACAATGAGCCATGTTGTGAAGATGCTTCTCCATCCAGAGATCTATAACTAATGCCTAAGTTTTTCGCTTGATATTTTGAATTTACTAATCAATCGAAGATAATTATTTATTTTCAATGTATTTTCTTGTAAATTAACTTGAATTAGTAATATTTATTTTTTGATAATCTGATTTGTCTATTATAAGTAAAGGTCATTGGTGGATTTATGTGAGAGATAATTGTTTCATCATGTGTTAAATACTGATATTGCATACCCTTCTCTCACAATGTGTTTACCCAAGTTTTGATCCTTAAAATTGAAATTTAAAAACTGAAAAGTACAATCACATGTTACATAAAATGAAACAAAATGAAAAGAGCAAATTGGCAATAAAATCCAAAACAAAATCACTAAACTGCTTCATTTATGATCTTTCTTAATAAAATCATGAATCTTCAACTATGATTTTCTTTTAAGAAAGAAAGATAAAAGAAATTAAAAAAAAAAATTTACTTTCCTTTCAAAAAAGTATGCTCAGCAAAGTGTCATTTAGTGACACATGCTTTTAGTGACACAAAAATAAGTGTCACTATGTATTACTTTTAGTGACACTTATAAAAAGAGTAGGTAAAGAGCAATCTTTTACCCATATTTTTTCTTTTTTAGTGACACAAAAATTTTGTCACAAAATACTTGAGGCCTATACCCACATACTTTTTTAGTCACTAAATATCTATAGTCACTCCACTTTTACCCACTCTTTTTATTGTGTAGGTAAAAGATATTGATACTTATAGTGACACCTTTTTGACAAAAAAAAGTGGGTAAAAGTGGAGTGAGTATAGATATTTAGTGACTAAAAAAGTATGTGGGTATAGGCCTCAAGTATTTTGTGACAAAATTTTTGTGTCACTAAAAAAGAAAAAGTGTGGGTAAAAGATTGCTCTTTACCTACTCTTTTTATAAGTGTCACTAAAAGTAATATATAGTGACACTTATTTTTGTGTCACTAAAAACATGTGTCACTAAATGACACTTTGCTTGTAGTATCCAATTTTGAAGATAAACGGAAAGATAATTACGTGTTAATGAAAATTTTTAAATTTGAAATCTTACTTTAAAAAAAAATGAAAATTTGTATACTTAATAACAATTAATTAAATTTTCATTTCACTTTTTAAAATATCGTATTTTATACTCTCTTTCTTATTCTTTTATTACCTACCCCATATTAATTTTTAATACTTTCTTGAGTTAATTACAAAAATAGTCCTTGTGGTTTGTCTCAAATTTTGGATTTGGTCCCTGAACTTTCAATTTTGCAAAATCGGTCATTATCATCAAGGTTTACTTTCAAATTAGTCCATTATCCATCAATTTTTTATTGAAATGCCCATTTTGCCCTTGTTTATATTTACACTTTTAACTCTTTTAATTACAAATCATTACCAACTCTTTATTTTGATAAAAACAAATAGATATAATAATAATAATAATAATACTATTAATTAATTGGAAAAAAATACAACAATTCCCCCCCCCCCCCCCCCCCCCCCCCCTTATTATTTTTAGTTTTTTTATATATTATATATATATATATATATATATATATATATATATATATATATATATATATATATATATATATATATATATCTTTTAATCGATTTGCGTCATTTTGTTTATATTATATATAGTTGTAATAAATTTTTAATTTTTAATCGATTTTATAAGTTTAAAAAGCTTTTGCAATTTTATTGTTTGTTTTTTGTTCCGAAGAATAAGTTTTTATTTGGTTTGTGTAATTATATATATTCGGTTAAATTGAAAATCTAAGTTTTATAGATTAATTGATTGTTTTCTCCGTTTGCGTAATTATTTTCAAATTTTAATCAATTCGTCATTTTTGAATTGGAAAATTTTATAGAATGATTGATTGTTTTCTCCATCTGGTTAAATTAAAAATCGGAGTTCGTATTTTTATTCGGAGCGAAAACATTTAAAATTAAATCAGTTGGCGTTATTTTTAACGGTTAAATTTAAGATCAAAATGGTTCGTCGTTTTTTGCGATCGAAAATATTTAAAACTAAAATGGTTGGCCCTTTTTTCGTTTGGTTAAATTAGAAATCGCAATCTTTAATTGTTTTAATTGATAAAAAAACATTAAAACTAGATTAAGTGGTTGTTTTTTCCATTTAGTTAAATTGACGACCGAAATGGTTTGTCATTTTTTTCCAAACAAAAACTTTTAAAATTAAAAAATGATGAACCATTTCAATTTCTTTGAGCGAAATGATTAACTAAATGGAAAAAAAAACCAATCAAATTAATTTTAAGTGTTTTCGATGGAAAAAAGAACAATCATTTCGATTTTTAATTTAACCAAACGTAATAAACAAACAATCTAATTTTTAATGTTTTTAACATAAAAATGACTAACAATTTCGATTTCCAATTTAACGAAACGGAAAATGATGAACCAATTTAATTCGAGATGTTTTTGTTCAAAAAATGGTATATTATACCATACAAAATACAAAGTATAAAATTATGAGAAACGAAATTAAAATTATTCGAAATATTTTATTGTATTTGTTTTTTGTATCTAATTGATGAATAACATTAATACTTTTATCATATTTTTATATCTATTTGTTTTATTAAAAAAGAGTTGTTAATAATTTGTAACTAAAATGCTCAAATGTATAAATATAAACAAGGGCAAAATGGGTATTTTAATAAAAGTTAATGGATAAGGGACCAATCTTGAAAGTAAACTTTAATGATAATGACCAATTTTGTAAAATTAAAAGTTCAGGGACCAAATTCAAAATTTGATACAAACCACAGGGACCATTTTTGTAATTAACTCTACTTTCTTTTTTATTTTAGAGTAAATTACAAATATGGTCCCTCTGGTTTGTATAAAACATTGGATTCAGTCCCTGTGGTTTTAATTTTGCATAAACGGTCATTATCTGCATTGTTTACTTGCATAAATGGTCCCTCTGTCTCATTTATTTTCCTAAATGACAATTATGCCCTTTTCTTTAATAACAATTTTGGTCCCTTTCTTTTCATGACTTATTTTTTTTTTGTTTTTAACTTCTTAATCTTAATTTAATAAATGATGATTCAATTTTATTATTATTATTATTATTTTAGACGTATTTATTTTTTTATTAAAGTTATATTTTTATCTATTTAATTAATTTATTTAAGTCTCTATTACGTATTTAATTTATTTATTAAAATTATATTTGTATTAGATTTCATTATTATAATATTTATACATTTTTTATATTTTGTATGTTTCTATCTATTTATTTCATCACGTTAACGGTACCTTTTTAGTTTTTTTTTTTTAAATAAACTTAGGATTTAATTCATTTGGATTTAGATATTTGTTACAATATTATTTTGATTTAAATTTATTGTATTTGTTTTGATTTAAATATTTTGTTACATTAAAACATTTAAGTCAAAACAAATAAAAATGTTAGGTTTATATAGTTTTCTTGTAAATTATAATTAAACCAAAACATATTAATATAACAAAATATTTATGTCATAACATATGAAATGTTATTTTTATATATTTTACTTAAAAGATATAACCTACTTAAAACGTATTATTAACCTAACAAAAAATTTAAATATTTTATTATACTAATATTTTACGGATAAGTGTTTATTTATTATTTTTATTATGATTATATTGAGTTACATTAATATGAATTGAATTAATCATAATATTCAAGAAAAAAAAAATATAAACTTAGCAATTGCATTATTTTGATTTTAAATTTTTTTGTTAGGTTAATACATTTTAAGTTGTCTATAAATTTCAAGTAAAATATACAAGCATAACATTTTATTCGTTATGACATAAATAGTTTGTAATATTAATATGTTTTGATTTAATTATAATTTACAATAAACCTAACATTTTAATTTGTTTTGACTTAAATGTTTTAATGTAACAAAATATTTAAATAAAAACATATAGAATATTAAATTAAACCGAAATAATATTGTAACAAATATCTAAATACACACGAATTAAATCCTAGGTTTATATATTTTCCTTAAAATGGTATATTATTTCAAAATATATTAACGCAATGAAATAAATAGATGGAAACATACAAAAAACAAAAAAACATATAAATATTATAATAATGAAATCTAATATAAATAAATTTGTAATAAATAAATTAAATACATAATAGAAACGTAAAATAAATTAATTAATTAGGTACAAGTATAACTTTAATAAAAATAAATACATCTTAAATAATAATAATAATAATAATAATAATAATAATAATAATAATAATAATAATAATAATAATAAATAAATAAATAAATAACAATCATCATTTATTAAATTAAGATTTAAAATTTAAAAACAAATAAAAGGAAAGGGACCAAAGTTGTTATTAATTAAAATGGTATAATTGTCATTTAGGAAAATAAATGAGACAGAGGGACCATTTCTGCAACTAAACAATGCAAATAAGGATCGTTTATGCAAAATTGAAACCATAGGGACTGGATCCAAAGTTTTATGCAAACCACATGGATCATTTTTGTAATTTACTCTAAAATTTATAACCACTTATCATCTAAATAAGTTTTCACTTTTTATGAAAACCCTTATTTTTTTTCATGAAAAAACTATGAACTGAAAACTGAAATTAAAAAATGACTAGTTTTCGTTTACTAAACACTACTATTTTCTTTCTTTCTCTCCAACTCAAACTTATACAATAACAACTTTATTTTCACCTTCTTTCCTTTTTTTTTTCAAATTTTTTTTACCGTTTCCTTCCACTTACTTTCATTGCTTTCCATTTTTATTTTCTTTTTTCTCTTATTTTCCTTTTTTTTGGGTCTCATTTCAAAAGTCAGGAATCATACAAGTATTATGTTCAAATTTGTTCAATATGTCGTATGTTATTTGTGCCTATGTGAATATGTGAAACTTATCTCTTTGTTATCATTTAGGATTCAGAAAAAAATAATTTATTCGACAATAAACCAAACTAAATACGAACTATCGTTAAAAACACTTATAATAACTAGTGCATGCATATCCTCTTCCCCATTTCTAGATCGGCTACTGGTCTGGTAAAGATAAATAGAATTTAAAATCCAAAAAAGGAAGGATGATATCTTGAGAGAATAGATGAAACAATTAAAACAATTAAAGGGTAAGTTATATATAACAGGAATGCTTCTTCATGTTCCACCAGATGGACATAATGAATTTTGTTTTTTTCTGGATAAATGACTATTTTGCATGGCTAAATCGACTTGATATTTCGCCATTGTTATCGATCTATTTTATTGTGAAGCTTAGTGGTCTAATTATAATCATATCATGATTCATGAATTTATGATAATATATATAAGTGATATATATGTTTACTAGCGTAGAAAAGCAACATACATATATTAATACAAGGAGCCACCGCCGGCCCTGAGGGCGCCCAAATGGGGCAACCGTCCAAGGCCCAAAATTTCTAAGGGTCCCTAATTTCATAAGTTCTCAACGAAAATAAAGTTAGTTGTGGAAAGAAAACAAAACGTATGTTTGTACATAAAAATGTATATATGTGTGTGTATTTATTATGTATGTGTGTGCAGGGCCCTTTTATACGTTTTCCTCCGGGACCCCAAAAATCAATGAAACGGCCTTCGAAGTAGCTACCTAGATCAATTACTATATCAGTATATCGATCCTTCCTGTCTTGAGGATTAAGTTTTGTTTCAAATTTTCATATGCACACAAAGCTATGTGATGGTTTCCAAATTTTAGTCCTACAGTCAAAGTCATATAATTGATCTCTTTTGAACATACCCCTAATCATTGCAGAGTTTTTGGTGGACTTTTCAACATTAATTTTTCATGGAATTTAATTCCACACATAATTTCTCACATAGCAATAGTAAGTCAATTAAAGAGAAAAATGAGGAATTTTACAAGTTAAAACCCCGGTTCATGGCTTGCTACTTAGTCAACAACGTGAATTTTGGTTCAGAGAAAGTTCAAGTAATGTCCTAATGTCATTTTCAGGTTGTCTGAGATCGACCATTCTTTGAAAACATAACAGTTCGATCCATTGATTGGTTCGGTTTGGTTGAAGGAACTTTTTTTAATAAATAGAAGCATCGATCGGTGTGTGATCCATTCAATACAAACACATACAACTAGTTAGAACATCTTTTGGATCATCCATCTATAACTCATTATAATGCATGAGCCATGTATGTTCCTCATACTTCTTCTAGTAATAATCATCCCATCTCACTCTCGACGAGCCATTCCTTCGTCATCGCATATTTTAACTCAAGGCTCATCGCTCACCGTTGAAAATCATGATCTTCTTGTTTCACAAAATGGGGTTTTCACAGCCGGATTTTACCAGGTTGGCATAAATGCGTATTGTCTAGCAATATGGTTTACTGAGCCCATGTCCGATGGCGATATGACATTGGCTTGGATGGCAAACAGAGATGAACCTGTCGTCAATAGAAAAGGCTCTAAATTGTCCTTGCTCAAAGATGGAAATCTAATTCTAACAGACGCTGGCCAAACAATTTGGTCCACCAACACTAGATCTACACCTTCACTACAACTGCAACTCCTTGACTCGGGTAATCTTGTACTTGTTGAGTCATATGAACAATCGTCTATATGGGAAAGCTTCAGTTTTCCCACAGACACCATTCTTCCCAACCAACTTTTCACCAAGGATACAACGCTTACCTCTTCGAGAAGTTGTAAAAATTTCTCTTCTGGCTTCTACAAACTCTACTTTGACAATGATAATATCATCCGTCTTATTTATAAATCTCTAGATATAACTAGTATTTACTGGCCCGAGTACTATGCAAGACCATGGGAAGTCGGGAGGACTACAAACAATGTTAGCAGGTTGGCCTTGCTCGATTCAACAGGTCGGTCACTTCATGTCATCTGACATGTTAGAGTTCTTCACCATCGACTATGGAGAGAATCTTATAAGAAGACTGACCCTTGATGTTGATGGAAATCTTAGAGCGTACACCCTTAACAACAAGCAAGGAAAAAGAAGTTGGATTGTATCATGGCAAGCAATATCAAACCCTTGTACAGTTCATGGGATATGTGGACAAAACAGCTTTTGTAGTTACCATCCAGAGTCTGGAAGGCGGTGCTCGTGCTTGGTCAACCATAAGATGAAAAATCCTATAGACTGGTCTTATGGGTGTGAGCCAATGCAAAAGCACTCTGAAAATCATGAGGACTTTGATTTGGTTGAACTTCCTCTTGTGAAATTTTATGGATATGATGTGGTTTACACGGAAAACAGCACTCTGAAATCCTGCAAGGAAGACTGCTGGAGGATGAACTCAAGTTGTAAAGCAATAGAACTAAGCTATCTCAAAGAAAAAGGTTTCTTCACTTGTCGCATCAAGTATCGATTGTTCAATGGATACCCCTGTCCTTATAGGAACCATACGTATGTTAAGCAAGCTAAATGGCATAGATCAACCATAGATCAGAAGAGTGTTTTTAATAAAAGCTTAGATTGCGGGAATCTCTCAATTTCCATGCTTAAACAAGAAAGAAAGCCTGAAAATTGGTCACTCAGATTTATGTTATTGTTCAGTATCAGTTTAGGCGTTGTTGAGTTCATATGCATTGCATTGTTTTATTATATCACCCATAAAACCTCGGATGGAACAAGTAGAATCTCCCCTGTATTTGCATGTCAATTTAGGAAGTTTACTTATGCTGAGATAAAGAAGGCGTCCAACAATTTTGCTGAAAAGATTGGGATAGGTGGAAGTGGTATTGTATACAAAGGCATACTACCAGACTCTCGAGTTGTAGCAATCAAGAAACTTCATGATGCTTGCCAGGGAGAAGATGAATTTCTAGCAGAGATGCACACAATTGGGAGGATCAATCACATGAACTTAATAGAAACATATGGTTATTGTGTTGATGGAAGACATTGGATCCTGGTACAAGAGTATATGCAGAATGGATCATTGGATAAGGGCTTACATGCAATCCAACTTGATTGGCAGAAAAGATATGAAATTGCAATTGGCATCGCTAAAGGGCTATCTTATTTACATGAAGAGTGCTTGGAATGGGTTTTGCATTGCGACGTGAAACCACATAACATATTTTTGGATGCTGAATATAATCCAAAAGTGGCTGATTTTGGCTTCTCCATGCTATATAATAGGGATGGAAAACAAAATTCAGTATTTTCCAAGATACGAGGAACTAGAGGTTATATGGCTCCTGAATGGGCCTCTAATCTTCCTATTACCTCTAAAGTGGATGTATATAGCTTTGGAGTGGTTATATTGGAGATGATAACAGGAAAGCATCCCACATTTGAGCAAGAAAGAAATGATGGTGGTGGTGGCGACATAGAGCAAAGGAGCCTGGTATGTTGGGTTAAAGAGAAGATCCTTGGGGCTGGTAATGAAACATGGATCGAGGAGGTTGTTAATCCTATGGTTATGGGTGATTATGACCCGGTTCTGATGAAAAATCTTGTAAAAGTGGCTCTCCAATGCGTTATGGAAGATAAAGACGCAAGACCAACCATGAGCCACGTTGTGAAGATGCTTCTCCATCCAGAGACAGATAACTAGTGCATAAGTTTGTTTCCTAGATAATCCTGCTTTACTAAATAATCGAAGATGTGTAAGTTTTTTTAAAATCAACTTGAGTTAGTTTTATTTCAATTTCAATAACTTGATTCGTCTATTATAAGTAAAAAGATAAACGAAACTTAAAAGCAAAAAAAGGAAGAAAGATGTCTAGAGAGAATAGATCGATAAAAAACAAGATGAAATTAATAGGGTGTGTGTGTATAAAACCCATTCTTGCTCTGATGCGTGAGTGTCACTTTCCTTGTTCCTGTGCATCCGAACAAACATGATAGTGATCTATATGTCCTTTGAGCTAAATATGACCCTTATCTCTTGTTCTTTAGATTGTATAGTATCCTTCATATAACTATCATACATTGTCACTTTACAAAGTTCGCTTATAAACTGATAATAGCACATAAAAATTAAAGAAAAATAATATGACTGTCCATTTGTCCTATTTGATATTATACCCAAACCCCTCATTGTATCCAGAGTTCATTTGTATGTTAACTTATAATTAGTACGTAAGAGAACATAACTAAGAATCATATAAGGTAACAAATTACATACATCCATCCTTGTGACTTCGTAAGAAGATTATGGATGTTATATTATAAACATAAACCAAACGGAATCAAAATCCAACACGTGTTCTGTAAAATGAGCAAAAAACAACATTTGATTAAGGGAGAGTCTGGAACGCATAATATATGCACTAATCGAAAGACATCCATACCAGATGTCCCAAATGCTACTCTCACTAATCATCCATCTCTGAGTGTAGAAGCATCTTCACGACCTCGCTCATGGTTGGTCTTACATTTTTATCTTCCTCAACACATTGAACAGCTACTTTCATGCGATTTTCCATCAGAATCTTATCGTATTCATCTTAAATCGTAGGATCCAATATCTCTAAGATTTGTGTTTCTGTCAAACATCCATTTGCCTCGTGGATTCTCTCTTTCACCCAACTTAATTACAAGCCTTTTTTGCTCCACTCTTTCGCTATCATCACTTGCTTGATCACATGTTAGACTCCGTCCGGTTATCATCTCTAACACCACCATCCGTACCTATAAACATCCACGATAATTGGAAGATTAAACACCCATTCAGGAGCCATATAACCTCTAATTCCTCGCATCCTAGAAAAGCTGCAATTTTATAGTGCATCTTGGTGGGAATATAGCTTCGACAACCCAAAATCTGCCACCTTTGGATTATAATCAGCATCCAATAATATGTTGTGTTAATCTAACACCACAATGCAAAACCCACTCCAAACATTCTTCAAGTAGGTATGCTAACCCTTTTGCGACACCGGTGGCAATTTTAAACCTTTTCTGCCAATCAAGCATGTTTGTACGTAGTTTTGCAGCTAGGGGGCCATTATCCATATACTCATACACCAAGATCCTATGTTGGGTTAATCGTTTTGTTACTAGGTCACGCGCCGGTATTTTAGTTTACTTTATTTAATTACATAGAAGTAGTCATTTTAGTTGTTACGAAATAATAGGTCATGTGCTTGATTTATAGGAAGTAGCGTGTTCTACTTTCGTATTAACTGGTAGAATTAGTCTTTGATTTATTCCTGTTTTTCTGGTTGTTACCGTTTGATTATAGGCTATATATAGCCATGCTCAAGTACGTAAAGCAAATCTTCTGTTGTTGTAAGTAGACCTCCCTACTTGCCATGCAAATAACCAAGGGCTAGGCCCATAAACACTTGTTACTTTATCACTGTTGTATAGAAGTCAGGGTACATTATCATTGTCAGAGTAGAGTTTGTAGAAGCCAGAAGACAAGTTTTGCAAACTTCTCGAAGATATAAGGACTGTATCTTTGGTGAAAGACTGATTGGGAAGAATGGTGTCAGTTGGGAAACTAAAGCTTTAATTGCCAAAGATATGTTTGTTTGTTGTCATTTAAATTTACCAGAGTTGAGAAGTTTCAATTGCATAGAAGAAGTAGATTTAATATTGTTTGTCCAAACTTGTCAGCGAGCGTCTGTTAGAACAAGATTTACAGTTCTTCCAAAGGAAAACTTGGATCTTTTGCCATTGACAGAATGATAGAGTCGTCTCTGTATGCCATATAGCAAAACAATAAGCATTTTGTCCAACCTGGTGAAATCCAGCCATGAAAAGGCCATTCAGTGAAACCAAAAGATCATTGTTTTCAACAGAGTGATGAGCCTTGGGCTAAAAATTAATTGCAGACATTCACAGAAGAAGAAGCAGCAGTAGCAATAAATGAGTATATGGAAATTTGGATAACTGATGGTAAGAGAAATAGGAAGGGTAAATTCATGATCGATGAAACATAGATATGGATTAACTTCTACCCTGTTCAGTATGTTAGTACCTCTCTTCATTGCAGATTTGGTGGAATTCTCAACAAACATTTTTTTCATGAACTAAACTTCCACACATTTTCTAATGCATATACCAACTACCAATTGTATTAAAATAAGTTGATTCCTAGTGAGAGATCAATCAAACTGTGAACTTCCGAATATAAGTTGCTAGTATATTTGAAGGAACTAGTCAGATAGATCATATAGAGTACCGAAAATCAGGTCACCAAGAATCAAACACAGAAATATGCAAAGAAAAACAAAGATCGATACACTCTAACTGTCACAATTTTTGGGTCTATTTCTTTAAGGAACAACAAGTTGCAGTACATGAAAATATGCCATGAAAATGGAGACTACTGTACTGCTACTTTTTACAGCATGCAGGAAAAACAAACTTATAATATACTAAGGGAAAACTGAAAATTAAAATCTAAGACTAAAAATAACCCAACGTAAACCAATACCTGGCCACTACGTATAACTTCCGTCATACTTGATTGATTAACATAAACCAAGTCAGCATTATACACTATAAACAAACTTCAATTTCTTCATAATTCATACCATGAGACAAACACCCCTTCAGAGTTTCATGATGTTGGTAAATTTAATAAATAAGAAGCTTTAGTTTGGTGCTTAATTTGTTGTGGTTCAATAGCACTCATACAGGATTCGAATTACTAATCGCATAATTTAACCTTGATGCATCTAAGGGCGGCTTCAATTATCCCTTTCTCTAGATCCTCTCTAAGTTCCAAAATGATTTTTTTAAGCAAATCATAGATTAACTGCATGTTTTCAAACAAAAAAGTCAATCCTAGCAAGTTCTGATAAAAAAATTTGATATAGAATATATATAGTTGTCCATAGCCAGCATTTTATTACCTCACTGTAGACTTCAAGCAGGTAGGACTGGACTGTAGGAGAAAGTAACTTCAAAGTCATTAGTCTTGTCATTTTCTTTTAAAACTGAAAATTGTATGAATTCTGAGAAGAATGAGACCTGGGTCTCCTTTGATAAGTTCCTATACCATTGTATGGAACTAGCTTGATGATCATAAAATCCATTTCTGTGTTTTCCATGTTATCTACAGATTATTAGCATGTGTAGTCAATTTCTTTAATACATATAGAATAACGTCATCAGATGCGGTTTTGTATATGGTAGAAGTAAAAACATTTTGGTTCGGTAATAAAAGCTGATCCAGTTTTTAATTGTTAAAAATAATTATATTTTGGTTTCACCAATTAAATGGTGTTTTTAACTTGTGGATTTAACTAAATGGGCTTAAATGCCTATATATTATGTAGCAAAATGACTTATTGAGCTCATATCAGACGTCAATGTAACGTTGGCTTGCGATTGAAAACAGAGATGAGACTTGCAATGGAAAAAACTTTGAGTTTTTCTTGTTGAAAGGTAGTATGAAACTCTTAACAGATGCTGCTAGTCGAACAAATTTGGTCCACCGACACTAGATCAACATCTTATTTGCAATTGCAACTCCTTAACTGGATATATAATCTAGTACTTAAACAATCAGATCAACAATCATATATCTGGGAAAGCTACAACTTTCTAACAGACACCATTCTATTACAACAATCAGATATCGTATCCAAAAGGATACGATACTTACTTCTTCGAGAAGTTATACAAATTTCTCTTCTGCCTTCTACAAACTCTATTTTGACAATGGTAATATATCTTGTGCCTTATTTTTTTTAAAAAGAACCTGGTTTTTACTGGCCTAACACCATTTGTTGAACTTGCTCTTTGTGAATTTATGGATATCACAACACTCCCATAGCATGCAAGAAAGATTGCTTGAGGATAGACAACTTTTAAAACAATTGAACTAAGCTAAAGGCTTTCTTCACCTACTATATCACTTCCTCACTTATGGTTGGTCTATACTTTTTCATTTTAATAAATAATCCAATTTATTACAAATTAAAAGTAGTTAATTCAGTTGTTAATATTGATCCATAATATATTTTGAATTTTCATAGTCTTACTTCAATTTGTAAAACATTTTTAAAAAACTTTTCTAGTGGTATATTATTTTGAACCAAATATTACAACATTCTTGCATATACAAATGAAGTGAAATTAATTTGTTGGTAATTTTTGTTTACTAACAACCGTATCGTAAACAACATGCTAGAATTGAGTATTAGGTAACACCTGGTTCCACTTAACGAATATATTGAAATTTTGATACTCTTAGCTTGATATATATCAAGATAAGCTCGACTTCATTTTGAAATGCCGTTATATATTGGATTCTACCATTGACTTAAGTCTTCTATACGATTGACCTTCCTCCATATGTATATCTTGATTATTTAATGTTAATTACAGCAACGTTTTCATTATAATTTGATATATGATGCATATCCTTGTTAGTTTTTGCTTTTGTTATCACGCAACATTAAAAGATAAATAAACTTTTAATGTTGTTTGCATTTGTACTTACTGTTTAGTTAGTTGGTAGAATGAATGAAGAAAAAGAAATCAGGATGAAATCAATCCCTCTTCCATGTTTGTTTACTTCCTACTGGAATTATTAAAATATCATTTTACATTTGAATGACTTCATAATGATTTCATAAAAAACTAAACAAACAATCCTTGTATATTGTATATTATGGTACGTTCTCAAGATTGAGATTTATTTAAAAATAACAATGTAAAGGTGAAAAAGGGTGACAATTAATGAGAGAATCTATAATGCTTGCATTATTTTCCATTGACCATTACAATTGACCTCCAAGTCTTTTTGGTCTTTTAGGGACAAATAATGTAGAATATAGCCTTAACCTCATCCTTGATGTTGGTGGGGAGCCTTATTCTTTTATTCTTTTTATTTTATTTTATTTTATTTTTTGTTTTTTGGAATTATGAGACATGCCCAAATAATTAATCTATGTTTAGTAGGAAAAAATGGAAATTTTTAGTCTAGTGACCAAAATGTCAAAAACCAACCTTGATGCGCTGATATTTAAGGTCGTATGTGTTTGTTTAACGATGAATAGACTAAATTAAAGGCAACATTTAGATCATCTAGTGTTCAGTTACTTTGTGTTCAATATGAGATACTGAAGATTCGACTAGTGAAAGTTTTTCAATGCATCTTTTTTAATACATGATTCTTGACAATGTATGTCACATTGATTGATCACATTATTGTTAAGTCAGTTGGTCTTTGTAAATTATATACATTCACTATTTAAATTTTTTACAGGTAAATGGTTTAAACAAGTTAAAGTATGTAGTAAATAAAAATCATGACATTCGTCTTCTTGAAGAATCCTACTCTCAACCTTTAAGTCATCCTTATGTGGTTTTATAGTTGAAGTAATTCATCAAATGCCAACCAAATCACAATCAATAAAACAAAAATAATCAATATAACATATATCATTTTAACTTTATTACATATATGTTCTAAATCTAAGAACTAATCTAGATTATAAAATTTAAAACTCATATGACATGAAATATCTTTGTATAGTTTACAAATTTAGGATCCAATTCCTATACAAATACTAGCTAATAAGATTTATTAAAAACATTAAAAAATTGTTCGGTGGCTCTTGGATGAAAACACTTTGTTTGTTATCATGATGTTTCACGGATATTGAACCTCAATGTTACTTAGATATTACTAGACACTTGTTAATTCTTGAGGATACACTTGTTTGTCACATGCATACTTGAGGACCGTTCGCTCCCGTCATAATCAAGTTTGATTGAGAGCACATAATGTGATTACTTCGTGATCGCACAATGATAAGTTTGATTGAGAGCACATGATGTGATTACTTCGTGATCGCACAATGATACCGGAAGAGTTGTATTGTTTACTTCGTGATCGTACTATGATACAACATCAAAGCCAACACTACATTTATTGTTTAAGAGTTGTTACTTCAATGGTGTCTGTTTACTTGCATTTTGATTCGATAATTGGCGACAATTTTTTATTACTTGACATAATTTTGATTTATTGGATTATCTTTGAAGCCATAGAAAAGACATACTTTTTTTGAAATTGTACATCTTGATAGTATAATCGTAATATATTAATGTTAATCAATTATCTTCTGAATTAGGGGTGACAATTTCAGTCCATTTAAACAAACAGATCGAATAGGTTAACGACTAAAAGACAAAACATTACCATAATATTAATTTTTTTTTCAAAAAATAATTTGTTTAATACATCATTTTCTGGAATTTCACATTTTAAAAAAATATATGTTTTACCTTAGTTTTTTGCTACAGGTCATTTTGATCATCCTGCCCGTTGAACCGAAATTGTCACCCCTACTCTCAATATTATATCCTTCCTACGTTTCAAATAAATATTCACTAGTTATTAACCCACGTATTACGTGGATATTTTATAAAAATGTTTACTAAAATCTACATAAAACGTCAATACATACAAAAATGTATACTTTTTTCTAAAAAAATACGAAAATAGTATTATATTTTGTTATTAAGGATATTTAAAACTTTTCTAATTTTAAATTTGTATGAACAGTATTTATCGTGTCTCCTCTTTTTAAAAATTTTTATTTTTATATTTATATGTATAAGTAAAAAACAAAAAATTTACTTTTTACATAAAATACATTTAAAAAATTTTAAGATTAAAAAAAATTGTTATTTAAATCAATTAAAAAGTTATTTAAAAATAGACTTAGATTAATATTAAAATATTTAAAATATTTCCTTTTTTAACTGTATGTATTAAATATGAAGATATTTGAATTAGATTCTATAAATATTCTTAATAATGAATAAGTAAAATTAAAAATCTAATTATGGAAAAAAGGCGGGAAATCAAAATTTTAGAGGAATGAGGTAATGACATGTGTCATGAGAGGTTTTCTTTTATTAATATATATAGATATAGATTTTTTTTATTTTTCCTAAAATAAATATTCATTTTTTACAAATAGTTATGACTTATGATTCATCCCAAATTGATAATTAATTATAACGAGGTGATGACCCCCGCGCTTCGCTGCGGGAAGATAGAGTTTTATATTTTTCATATAATTTGCAAGTCTTTTGATTTAACAGAGATATATGCACAGACAGATACATAGATATTAGTTATATTTTAATTATAAAGTAATTTCATTAGAATCTTGTATTGTGCATTTGAATAATAAAGTTTTTTTTCCATATAATTAAACATAACATAATAGTTTCAAAAGATAACTCCGAACATATGTATAATTAAAATCATAATTTTAAACGTGTAAAATTTTTTTGTAATAATAAATGTCAAAGGACCAAATAAAATTTTATTAAAATAAAGACGTTAAATAAAAGATAACACTAAGATAAGGATGTGTTATGAAAATTTAAAATTAAAAAAAAAAAGAAAGAAAGAAAGAAACCAACCAATCACTTAATGATATGTTGCAAGCTCTCAATGGTCAATCTCATTTGAAAATTGTATGTATATATAATAAGTAAATAAATAAATAACAGAAATCCATTGTTTTGTCTCCTCCATTTTCTTTTCATCGTTTGCAACTCCGGCCGCGTAATTCGAGCCTTCGTCGTTAAGTATATTTGACAAGAAACTTCGAATCCAACTCTATAAAAATGGCTCCTCCATTCCTGTTATCCTCCTCTATCATCGTTCTCTTTCTCCTCTCGATCACCACCGTATCATCATCATCAATGGCGGAAGCCGATTCATCTGTTCTTAAGTCTGTATCAGCGCCACTAGAAGCAAAAGTTCATATCGTTTACACCGATCGACCTCAGGATGAACAACTTGAATTCTATCACCTTCGCACACTTTCTTCGGTCCTCGGAAGGTCTATTCTTTCTCTTATTATTATTATTGCTTTATTTTCTGCAGATGGAATTAGTAAATTTATAGGTAAATGCATAATCTCCAAGAATATTTCAATTTTTTGCATTTTTTACGAGATTTATAGGCTGATTGTTACTCCAGTTCCTTCGATTTTGCAATAAGAGTAACGAATTAGGTTTTAAATTCAGAATTTGTAAGAATAGTTAACGTGAAAGTGAAAGCATAGATAATCACGTAACAGAAACTTTTGGTAGAGAAACCGTTAAATTGTCAGTGTTTGAATTCGAGAAGGCAGCAGAATTGAAGTTTCAATAGAAATTCTAACTGTAAGTACATGAAGGATGGTGGTTTATTGTTTCTCCCCTATAATTGATGCTTTTGCAGTTTTGTTGCTTTTGATTTTCATTTAGATGGAATGAAACAAAATTCCAGATCGTGTTATATTTCTGGGACGGATTACGCATGTATTTTTATCTTTGAATTTTGAGTTTGTTGATTCAAAAACTTTAAATTTTGTTAAACTGATGATAGTGAGGAGGCAGCAAAAGGGGCTTTGTTATACACATACAAACATGCGGCCTGTGGATTTTCTGCAAAGCTCACTGCCAAGCAAGTTGAAGAAATTTCAAGTATGATGCCTTGCCTTCTATGAATCTGTGTCTTTTTTGGGAATTTTTGTAGAATTGGATTCAGTCTTTTGTTATAATCTAGGAAGTATGAATCTTATATGGCCTTATGATAACCCCTTGCATGGTGAAAAGGCACCATTGATTGAAAATAAACAAAAATATATAAATGCCAAAAAGGAGCATCATATATAATGAAAAACGATATACCGGAGTATCAATTGTAGCTCAAATCCAAGGCTTATAAGACAGACACAATAGACACATCAATTAGAGCCCAAACTATACTCTTTTATAGAAAGTGATGGGAGTTAATTCTTTAGAATTCAGCATTTACACATGATCCAGAATCCAGATTGACCATAACCATATGATATCACCTTCTTTGTGGATTTTCTAGAGAAACAAAAGCACCAGTTGTATGCTTTTGTCATGCCTTTTGGGTGGTGTGGAGTTACAAACTTTTTGGGAACAGTCGACAGTGAGAGGTTCTAATGATGTGTGGTCTTTCAAGTGGTTAGCATATGCCTAGAATTATGAGTAATATTTTTTTCGTAAAGCTGATTCAACCTACATGAAATATAATTATATAATGAAGATGTGGAAAGGTATCAGAAACATTTTGGAATTATGACTTAATATGGCAAGTGCATGTACATGTAACATCAATGATGCCTTGCTATTATGAGCAAAGTTAGCAACTCTCAGACTAAGACAGGGAACTAAACTTGAAGTTCAATTGCCTACTAATCAACAGTCTTTCATGGACCTGACAGTAATCAGAAAAGCCCACGACTGACCTCAAATTTATATCGTAGTTACCTTTTATCCTCTCAAAATCCCCTTTGTTGCAAGAATTTTGACCCAAGAACAAGTAAATCGATGCTGCTATTCTTGACAGACCTACTTAGAAATGTTTCTGTTAGGAAATTTGGTTGTGCTTTAGGTATGAACCAAAGACCAATGCTTTGAGCAGTAGCAATCGACATACGCCTTAAAAATTCCAGCAAACGAGATATGGGCACCAAAATACTGGATCATTATCTACTAGAAACACAAATAATAAATTGATTGTATTTTACTCAAAGATCTACCAGTTTTAACACACTCTCAATTTTTGATTGATTGCACCTTGAACTTAGTTATGAAAAAAAAAAAACACAATTCTAATTGCTTATGATCCGACAGAACAACCAGGCGTTCTCCAGGTGGTGGAGAGTGGAACCATGAAGCTCCATGATTCACCTGCAAAGTTGCACAACTTCTAAAATCTACAACCCAGGTGTCGTTTCCGTTCGCTGATGAATTATGACTGTTTTACGCTTTTTAATTCTTTGTTATGTAGTAGAAACATCATATCTTTAAGTCTAGTTGCGTTATAATGTTGTAACACAAGTGTTGTTCTTGTTTGTAAAGAAATGCTTTCGGTTTTCATCCACAGTCGTCAAAAGAGTTTGAATGCCATTTGACCTGTCGTTTCTTTCGTCGATATGGTCTTAATTTGTTTATATGATACCAAACATACAATTTCTACATACGAAGTTGATGCCCACACATCTTGTAATTCAATTTCCAAGATGTTTGAGGGGCTATTCTTGCCTTTGAAAACCAACACATTTGGCTACAAAAGTACCAAAACAGGATGGGCCGATGAAATCCCTGTTGTAAGAATGTGATATTGATAAAGAGAAAAAGAAATAATATTTTTTTTCTATAGAAGTTATATCAATTTCTGATAAATAAATAATGTTTTTGATAAAAACAATCATGGGTTATTGATGTGGCAGCCACGAGACGAATACCGTGACATGTCAGCTTTATGTGGATTGCCATGTAAGCAAGAAATGGCTGACTTGGAATTTATATATAAAAAATAAAGTTAAATTTACATTACCTTTAATTAGAAAAAATTAAACTTAGAATCCTTATTGTGAGTTGAGTGAATTTTATCTTGCCCACATTGAAATTTTCAGATGTTATATTACCTTTTTATGAAAATCTCGTATCTTTTACTATTTTAGATTTAATATATTTTTGTTATTGATAAAGCCGTAAAATTTATCAACTCAAGAATAATGTATTTTAAATCCATTATCCATCTATTCACTAAGAAAGCGTTTGGCTTACGGAATGCATTTTAAATAAATTGGTATTTGTTTATCGTGTATTGTGAAACTTTGATACAAAAACAATAAATAAAAATTTGTTTAAATTCCATCAAAATCTATAGTTAAATGAATTTTATGATTCTTAGCTATTTGTAAATAAATTTAAATTCTTAACATTACATTTTTTAACGACAAACCAGTCTACTCCTACTCCTAATCTACCCCTCTGAAAACTTCATAACTTACATTAATCACCTAAATTTCAACTTGCATCCGACGGGAGTCAAACCCGTGACCTTACACTTACATAACACTTCTCATACCAAATGGGTCAAACCCTATTGATCTTAACATTACATATAACTCATATTTTTAGTTAGTCTTACATGTCATTTCAGATGTCAACCAATCGACTGCTATATATATATTATATTATAAATTAAATTATAATTTTTTTAAATTTATATTCCACAACTCTAACGTTAAAATTTTAACATTGACTTAATTAATCATTTTCTGGATGTAGAAGCATATTAACCACATGGCTCATTGTGGGTCGCACCTCCATATCTTCCTCCACACATTGCAACGCGATTCTAACCAAATTAACCATTGTGGCTCGATCATATTCCTCACTCATCGAACCATCTACGACCTCCTCAACCCACCTTCCCGTTCGACTTCCGTTTCTATCGTCTCGAATCCGGTCTCTCACCCACTCGATCACCGCACCATCCGTCTTCCGTGTCTCATCGCTTCGTTGCATCTTCCCTACGGGACTCCGCCCCGTTATCATCTCCAATACCACCACCCCGAAGCTAAACACATCGACTTTTGACGTGATCGCAAGATTCAACACCCATTCAGGAGCCATGTAGCCTCGAGTCCCTCGAATTGTCGAAAAGTTCGACTTGTCGATTCCACTTCTATCGAGTAATTTCGATAAACCGAAATCCGCAACTTTAGGCTTGTAGTTATCGTCCAAGAGTATGTTATGAGGCTTCACGTCGCAATGTAGAACCCATTCCAGACACTCTTCGTGTAAATAAGCGAGTCCTTTCGCCGTACCTTTTGCGATTTCGAACCTTGTTTTCCAATCAAGTTTACCGAGTCGTAAATTCTCGGCCAACGATCCGTTCTTCATGTACTCGTAAACGATAAGCCGATGCTTTCCTTCGGCACAATAACCCCATGTTTCTATCAGATTCATGTGATTTAATCTCCCAATTGTGCTAATCTCGGCTCGAAATTCTTCTTCCCCTTGATGATTAATGTTCTTGAGCTTCTTGATCGCTGCGATTCGGTTATCGGATAATATCCCTTTATACACGACGCTAGCGCCCCCGCGACCTATCTCTTCGCGAAAATTACGTGACGCCTTTTTCAGTTCGCCGTACGTGAACTTCCTTAACGCGGTTGCAGCCGGAAAATAGACTTGATCGGTTGAAACCGTGCGTTCTCTGCTCTTATACCAGAAAAACAATATGCTAACAATCTCGATAAACCCGATTACGCATCCTAACACAAGTACGAATCCAAGCGGTTTGTCGTCGTGTTTTTTCTCGTATGATCTCATTAAGGGTGCGATCACCGTCCGGCCTGCACAAAGTAAGCTCGGTTTCTCGGTTTTCTGATGAAACGAGGATACGAATGTTTTCGGTAGTTTGATATACATCGAGTTATAGAAACCTAATTGGTATCCATTATACAAAGCCGATTTTAAGAAGCAATAGTAGGTTCCGTCGTCGAATCCGAGTTGAAAGCCTTTGCAATTGCAATCTTGTAAACATTCTTTCTTGCACTCGTCGAGAGTGTAGTTTCGATGGAATCGAATATCGTAGCCATAGAATTCGACTTCACGAAGCTCAATGAAATCGTCTTCGTTTTCGTCTGGTTTACAACCCTCGAATTCGGGTTCGCATCCGTAACTCCAATCATTAGAATTCACCATCTTGTAACCATGTAAACACCTGCATCGCCTACCCGAATCTTTCGAATAAGTACACAAACTGTTTTGTCCACAGAGACCATGAACTTTGCAAGAATGCGAAATCGCTTGCCATTGAACTTCCCATTTCTTTCGTGTTCGATACTCGACGAGGCTGTAAACTCTCACATTACCATCGATATCGATCTTTATCATTCTTTGTCGTTGTCCGATCCCGAAATCAGCTGATAAGAATCCGAAACCGTCTGATGAATTAAACCGACCATCGGAATCAAGGCTCGCTCGTCGAGTGTTTATGTACTGGTTCCTCCCAGCTTCCCATGTTCGTAAACCGGGATCCGGCCAGTAAAACGAAGTCGTTTCTGGACCGTCGTAATGAAGGCGAAGAATGCTATCGATATCGAAATAAAGCTTGTAGTAACCTGAGGAATAATTAGTAGAACTTCTTGAAGAAACAAGGGGTGTGTTCTTGGTTAATATTTGATTCGGAAGAAGCGTATCGGTCGGAAAATCGAAGCTTTGCCAGAGAGTTTTTTGTGGACGTTCATGGAGGACAAGGTTACCTGTGTCATGAAGTTGAAACTGCAATGAAGATGACGTTGACTTTGTTTGTGTTGACCAAATGATGTGGTTATGATCGGCATCTGTTAAAACAAGGTTACCATCTTTGAATAAAGAGAGTTTCGAGTGTTTTCCGTTCACCGGAGTGTCTCGGTTAGCCATCCAGACGACGGTGCGAGAAGTGTTATCGTCTGTTAGGTGGTCGGAAAACCAGACGGCGAAGCAGTAAGCGTTGTGTCCGACTTGATGGAAACCGGCGGTGAAAATTCCGTTAGGGGAAACTAAAACGTCGTCGTTGTTTTCGACGGATAAAGATGAGCCTGGAGTGAAGCCATGGACGGTGAATACAAAGAAGAAGAAGAAGAAAAAGATGTTTTTGATAATATGGTGGTTATGGTGATGAAGAAGACGATGAAATGCAGCCATGGTTAATTGAACATCAAATTAATTTACAGAAATATATGTTTATTATTTATAATATATATTAAACAAGATTTTGATGGCCATCAAGTAGCCATGTTCTACAAAAGCCTTTAGTTTTTTTTTTTTTTTTTTTTTTTAAAGCACACAACTCACACACCGAACTAATCCTACTCCTAAGTCTACATCATTTGTTCACAATAGGACTCGAACCCACAACCTTGAGGTCTCCTCTAACACCTTAGTAAAAAACATTAAATTTTAATGGGTTAAACACAAAAACTAGCAATTATCTTTTATATTTTTAATGATAACAAACACAATCTTTTTTTAAAAGTATATAGCATTAATCGTTCAATTTTATTAACGTTTATGGCAACGTATGACCTATATAGCAAGTTACCGGTTTTTTAGGTTTTTTAAAACCCGGTTCACAAATTATAACCGGAGTCTGATGTCCAAATTTCACTGAACCAAAAAAAAAAAAAAGAATAACTTGATTTTACGGAAAAAAATAACATGGAGGGACAAAAACGCAAAAAAACATGAAAACATGTTGGTTTTTTTCATAATTAACCCTAATAATTATTATTATAAATTAATTTTTTCATCCATTTAATTTTTTATAATTAATGAATTTTTTAATGTGATTAATTATATCGTTGTGTCGTCTTACATAAAATTTCAACATTAATTATAAATTTTAATCATTTTATAAAGTTTGATAATTTGAAACGTAAAACTTTTATTCATAATTCAAACCGAATTTTTATAATGTAATTTAATTATTTATTTTTATATAATTTTAAAAAGTATTCATCTAAGAGTGAGCATGCTCCATTTTTCCATCAACATCAAAATTAAAACAAATATTTTGCTTTTATATATCCCAACCGTTTGTTTTCAGTTTTTTCTCCCAGTTATTCCTTTTACAAAATTATTTGTAACTAGTTTATAAAAACATGGGTATAAATTTAAAAAATCAATTTCATTAATCTTGTAGGATAATTTTACATACATTTTATCAAATTATAATATCTACTTATATAGTATAATAAACTTAAATATAAATAATAAAAAAATTATTATTCAAATTTAAATTCAAAATTGAGTTTGATATTGATTATATTTAGTTAGATTTAGATTTGATTAGATATTATTTAAATTATTTATTATATTGATTAATTAAAGATTTAAAAATATAAGTTCCAAATGGTGGAAAAAGGTAATGCCACGTGGCAATAGCAAACGACGACACATGTCAAAATAGTTACTCTTTTAATAGTATTTATAGATGTAGACACGTTATAAATTAATAAATATTATATATATGTGTGTGTGTGTGTGTATCGGTGCAGCTCGATTTCCTTTAATTGATGTATTAAAATCAAAATCAAACCAATAGAGGTGTGGGTCTAAGATCGTATGGGATCTAATTGAACTGAAAATTTTATAAGAACTAAAATCAAGAATGGACTAAATGGTAAAGCCATAAAGATATCGATTTGGTTCAATCTTGGCCTTTATAAAACCGTAATAAAGACCGAGAACTACTAAAAAATGGAACCAAGAACCTGGCTGGATGATGTTGATTCGATTCAGACTAGTTTTTTGTCGGTTTTTAATCGAGTTTAAAAATTTAAGCATCATGGTTGATTATTTGTACACGTAGATATTGCATATTTTGATAACAAATTCAGATGTGATGGCATAAATCATATCAAAAAGGTTTTCGTTGCATACATAGGTAAAAGAAAAAAATAGGAAAATGTCATTGCATGTTTTATTAATAAGTACAAATATCATTGCATGGCTTCGTTGCATAAAATGATAAATTTAAGAAAATCATACTTAAAAGTTTTGATAATAAAAGTAAAATTTTCAAACAATTTTTGGTTTTTACAAAGTTTAAGCTTTATTCATTTCCATTTTCCACTTCTAGGAAAATCACACAAAATCCTACTCATAGTATGGTTAGGTATGGAGTTTAAAACATGTTTTTTATGTGATTGTTTGACCGTCAAATCGCTTCTTTAAGAATGTTGGGAGTTGGGACTGCTAACGATATTAAAATAATGTTTAACTAGCTTATAACCCGCGTATTACGCGAATATTTTTAATATATATAAAATATAATAAATAAAAAGATAAAGATATAAATATTATAAGTATATAAGATGATAGTATTATTTATTATAACATATTAATTTTGTATATTTCTAAATATATATGAAGAGTAATTATTTTCTTATATATTTTTTTAAACTTTTATTATATTATCTTATAATTAATAAGTTAGTAGATTATTAGATTTTGTTTGATTTGAATTTAAAAGTGAATTATATTAGATTTGGATAGATTTGATTTAAATTTCTTTATTATTTTTAAAATCTATAAATGTCACGTGTCGATTCATGGGGACGACATGTGGCTTCACCAGAAATGAGTATAATTACTCTTTTAATAGTATAGATAGATTCCTTCTCTGACATTATTATTATTATTATTATTATTGTTGTTATTATTATAATATAGTGTTATACTTGTATGTTAGTGGTTAGCATTCTTTTTTTGTTAGACACGTTGAGGATGAGGATTAAACTCCACACCTCCACCTAAGGAGAAACGTCATTGGCAACGCTTGAATTCGAGACCTCAACCAATGGGAAACTCTACCACCTTTGGTGGTATTTCCTTTTATGAAAATAACTTGTAAGTTTTATAAACTAATAAACAAATAAGTAGTGGTTCTTGTAACACATTACCTAATTATTTCACAAAACTCAATTTACATACAAGCACCACCACAATTATTATGGGATACATTATTTCACATCACAATTCAAGTTTTTACAAAATGACCACCCAGGGATGGCAAAAAAACCGAAACCGATTAAAATATGACGGGTTTTCTCCGAACCCGATTATTTTAAACGGGGATAGGATTTATGATATCCGCCGCGATAACCCGATTAACCACCGGATCAGAACACCGATTAAATACCCGTTTACTTTTTACATAGTATTAAGTATTTTATTTATATTTTAGATCTAATATGTATCTTTATCTTATATTTATATAATATGATAATAAGTACTTTATTTGTTTGTACATATATGTATAATTGTTAGTCAAGTTTATAATTGTTTTCTTTATGATTTTACTTATTTGTATATCTGTTTATGGTTTGAATCACTATAAAAATTACTCGTTTAGGTTTAAAAATGATCTTGAAAAAAATTGTTATCATTTAATTAAACGTTTATTATAATGGGTTCACTGAATCTCCGCGGTTTTTCCCTCATACCCAACAGGGATCCGCGTTAAAAGCCCCGCGGTTATTTTAAACGGGGACGGGATGACTAATCCTCGTCCCCTACCTGCCCCGTTGACATCCCTATGACCACCCTTCAAACATCCATATGTTTCCAATACAACACATATTTCTTACATAAACTCATTGCTGTAAAAATTCAAGGACATAACCTTGATAATTCAAGCTCAACATTTTTTACATAATTCTTACATAAACTCATTGCTAATTTGCTATAGCATATTTCTTACATAATTCAAGTTCAATGAGCTTACTGATTCAAGCTCCATATTTTCGACACATCCAAATATCACCTTTTTTTTTGTAAATTTGACTACTTTTTTGTCCCTTTTCCAATCCGAGAAACATTTACAACTAAAACAATAAACTATAAAAGCTTAGTGAGTTCCCCAATAATTGTTCAATATTCGAACATGTCAACCATTAACATAAAATGCAAGTAAATACAACATTTAAATCATATCAACCAACATTATATCACACAAACGCAATCAAATTTAAATGGATCCGAAATTTGGCCCCACGTTGGCCATCTCTTAAAATTGTGATCACAATTTCTCATCAATCATGCGACCTGTAACCTCGCCACGAAGTCGAGAGAACCTATCCATTGTCCATTCTTATATCATCACTCGAACGACCCGAAACCCTAGTCATGAAGTCTAGAGAACCTGCCGATTCTCTCATCTCATAAATCTGACGACTTGGAAGCATCGCCACAAGGTCGAGAGAACTTTTCCATTGTCTCGTCTCATCAATCGAATGACTCGGACCCTCACCAAAATGTCGACAATTCTTGTCCGTTGCCCCTTCTCCATCCACGATCACTCACATAATCACCTAATCCCACAATATCACATATGATAGGCAATGTATAAATGTAATGCAACAAATACCAATGCAACCATTTAAATAACATACACACATTTCCATTAAATTAGTAAATGAACAATTAAAGCGTACTCAACTACTCATAACAATAGGTCACAATTCAATTCTTGATCTCAATCAATACGATTATTTGAGTACAGTCCCCAAGTCTCATTATGGTACAACATATCCCTTAGAACTTGTACCATAGTAATTTGATGATTCTATAAGCAATTCGTTCTAGAATATTTGACGAAACCTCATCGAAAACAATGTTAAACCAAGGGATTCGCTCACCCGTATTTAATCTCTTTAAATTAATACAATCTTTCTATAATTATATAGATAAAATGAAATACAAAACCATGAAAAAACGATGCTAAAAACGGTGTTAAAATGAGCTCAAACGAAGCAAAACAGTGCAGTTGTGCGAATAGTAGGGTTCCATTAGCCATGTCAACCCAAAAATGCATCAAATCAATTCTCTGGACCATTTGACTTGCCGATTCAACACCTGCAGGTCTATTTTAATCCAAAAATCATCATTTTACCCAAAACCTCAATCACATTATTGATACAACTCATAAAATCTATTTGTGAACATATATACAATCATCACATCACATTAATCAAAGCTAGGGTTCATATAATCCCAATTTCATCAAAAATTCATACATATACCTTGGTTGATGCTTGCTTCCAAAATTCAGATTTTTACAAGATATTGCTTACATATATGACCCCAAATCTATACCATTCCTCAAAATAAGCATATTCTAAGCATTTTCTCACAAATGGTAGAAACCCTAACGTAAAATCTACAAAAACATTCATCTTACCTCAAATTTCACTTGGATTCTTTTGGAATCCAACCACAATCACTCAGCAAGATCAAGTTTTCAATTCTTGGTCTTCAATTTGATTAATTTTCAAGTAAGTACCACCTATTATGCAGCGCACCAGAAAAGTACCATTCGTAAAAATATTTTTTTTTGAAAATTTTTTGTTCATGAACATTTTTTAATTAACATTACAAATATGATATATAAATTTCATGCATATTCACACATTCTAAGTGCCCGAAATTATGCATCATATAAATTTACGTTCACATATATGCAAAATTATGTAAGTGTGCGTTCACATCATTTTAAAAAGTTAGAAGATGTGAATGTATGTGAAATTTACACATCATCTTTATAATGTTAAATAAAACATGCTTATGAAACAAAAAAATTTAAAAGTTTATTTTAAAGGTGATATTTTCTGGTACGCTACATAATGAGTGGAACTCTCTCGAACCATATTCTATACGTGTGTGTAACAAGAGCCCACACCATCATTTGATATCTTAAAAACGTATCGAAAACACTATTGTTATAAAATCCCTTAATCTATCTATATATATAATAAAAGAGAACATCAAATGCATACGTGGCGCTTCCACGTTACACCACAAAAGATAAATACAACTTTTTATTTTTCAAATAAAAGATAAATACAACTTATTATTATAAAAAATAATAAATAAATACAATTTATTATTTCAAAAAGGATAAATGCTCTATATTATTTTTTCAATAATAAAAAATAAATACAAATATTATTTTTAAAAAGATAAATACAAATTATTATTTTAAAAAGATAAATGCTCTATATTATTTTTTTAATAATAAAAAATAAATATAAATATTATTTTTAAAAAGATAATACAATTTATTATTTTAAAAGGATAAGTGCTCTATATTATTTTTTTAATAATAAAAAATAAATACAAATATTATTTTTAAAAAGAAAAGTACACTATATACAAACTGAATCTAAATTTTTATCAATTAAAATTTATTAAATCAAAAATAAAAAGTTTTAAAAAATCATAAAAAATAACTATTATTTATATTAGTTTATCTATATCTATATAATAAAAGAGAACATCAAACGCATACGTGTCGTTTCCACGTTACACCACAAAAGATAAATACAACTTTTATTTTTAAATAAAAGATAAATACAACTTATTATTATGAAAAAGATAAATCCTAAATAGATTTATTTTTAAATAAAAGATAAATACAACTTATTATTATAAAAAAAGATAAATCCTAAATAGATTTATAAATAAAAATACACTATTAATTTTTAATCTATAAATATTAATTTATAATAAAATATATAAGTAGTATGTTATATATAAAGTGAAATCTCAATTTTTATCAATTAAAATAGATTTATTTTTAAATAAAAGATAAATACAACTTATTAGTACAACTTATTATTATAAAAAAAGATAAATCCTAAATAGATTTATAAATAAAAATACACTATTAATTTTTAATCTATAAATATTAATTTATAATAAAATATATAAGTAGGATGTTATATATAAAGTGAAATCTCAATTTTTATCAATTAAAATAGATTTATTTTTAAATAAAAGATAAATACAACTTATTAGTACAACTTATTATTATAAAAAAAAAGATAAATCCTAAATAGATTTATAAATAAAAATACACTATTAATTTTTAATCTATAAATATTAATTTATAATAAAATATATAAGTAGTGTGTTATATATAAAGTGAAATCTCAATTTTTATCAATTAAAATTTATTAAATTAGAAATAAAATTTTATTCACGTATTCAATACCAAATTATGGTTTTATATATAGTCAATTACACAATAAGTAAACGCTTTTATTCAAAGTTAAAATTTTAAAGTTGACTTGACAAAACCTATTGCTTTTTTTAAGCGTGCATTTTTTAATGAAGAAACATATTTCAAAAGGAATATATTTGACAATTCTGTTATATATGTGTTGACGTTTTTTGACAGATCAATAAAGGAATTTTAACTAAAATCAGTTTTAAAACATATTTATAGTAAACTATAAAAATGATCCCTGTGATTTTGCATTCAATTTTATATACGGTTGTGGTTTCAGTTTTACAAAAATAGTCATTATACTTTCAAATTGGTCTCCCGAACGTTAAAACCAACTCCAACTCTGTTAACTCATGATAAATGATTGTTTAATATTAGTAATGACATGTGACATATTAAAGTTATGATTAGTGACGAATTAAATGAGAATCGATATGTGACAAATTAGTTACTCATTATATATTTTTTTAGTTTAGTTTTTTATTATTTTATGTAATCCAGTATTTGATTTGTTACGTGTTATTCGTTGTTACTAGTTGTGTATATTTTATGTTAACGATAAGATTATATATATTTTATTTTATCCTATATATTTAGAGTCCAGTTTATATAATAATTATGTGAATTATTAACGAGCGAACATATTAATCTTAAAATAACCGGAAGAAATTTACATGTGTTTAGTAAATACATATTTTATAAATACAGGGTTATTTTCGTTAGTAAAGAAATAATTTTTTTTTGACAAACCAAAGTTTCTGAATAATTATATTTTTAATGTAAATTTGTTTTACGATGAAGAATGTATACTGTAAAAGTTAAAAAAGTAAAGATTAAGAATTAATTTGAGTTTGGAGTAAACATGATATCATGAAGTTTAGTTAAATAAGGGTATGATGGACCCAGTTGTATGGGCATCAAAAAATAACTCAACACACACTATATAGATAGGGTAAGTGGGATCGAATCCACAAGGAAAGTCAGGTTGCTAAACTAGCTTCAGAGACTGTTTGGATTGAGTTTGTAACCATTTGTTTTTAATCAATAATCTACTATCAGTTGCTACTATTACGTGCTAACACGAAGGAATTGGATTAAGGAAGTTTCACTTAAGGAGAATGGGTGCTTGCTCTATTGTTATACATACTATGGCAATTCAGAATGTTACGGACACCATTTACATGACTTAATTTGAAGTCACAACTTATGCTCTGGAGACAACGTATACCACTCTATTCGTTGTCTTCCTCCCCTATTGAAAGTTGGCACAACCAATGACATGATATCAACTGTTCCAGATACATTCATTGCTTATTCAAGTTCATTCATGCAAATGTAATCCAAATGACAGTTTCCATATAAACGAATTAGCTTTCACAACAAATATTCTTAAGACAACGTATGCAACTCGATTAATTGTCTTCCCCTTTTTATTGAGTTGGCACAACTAATCATATCACTATACCCTGTAATATACAATACCCATTGTATAAAGACCATTCATTCAAATGCATGTTCCACAACCAATGTTCTTAAGACAGCGTATGCAACTCGATTAATTATCTTCCTCTTCGTCACAGAGTTGGCACAACTAATGATATCATTATACACTGTTATATACAACACTCGTTGTTTAGCAAACCATTCATTCATTCACAAATAAGATCCACAACCCCTTTTTAGCACAAATGGAAACTGAATTTACATAACATTCATTTATGCCATAACATGCAAACTTAAGAACAAACACCAAAATGTGTTTAGCCCAACATGATTTGGACTTGCACACTAACAACAAATGACATAATGAAATACATACTAACTACCAAACCAGTGTGTAGAACACAAGAAGTTGGCTGCTGGAATGTTTGATCAAATGATCCATTTTGTTGTTTTCTCCTCTCGATCGCCTCCAAAAACCCTCCTCCGTGTGTAAAAACGATCCATTCTGAGTGAAAAACGAGACCCCCTCATTAGAAAAACGAGAGTAAAACTTCCCCCCCTGTTCCGATAACCGTCCCCTTTTAAAAGCAATGCTCCCGCAGAAACTGACGCACCAGCGTCGACCCCAGCGTCTAGGACGCTGGGTAGGACGCCGCAACCTCGTATCAGACGTTCTGAGGACGCTCATCTTCTGAAATCACACATTTTATGTGCTTCTTTAGCGTCTAGGACGCCGAGCACTTTCCTGCAGAAACTGGCGTACCAGCGTCGCCCCCAGCATCGCGGACGCTGACCAGGACGCCGAAGTCCCGTAGCGGACGCTGACCAGGACGTCAAAATCCCGTCGCGAACGCTGGCTTGGACGCTAGACGTTTTTTGAACTCCCTAAGCTATCATTTTGCCTCTTTTCTTACCAATCACCTACAGCAAACAATTCACATCAGCAGTACCAACTTTCTTGCATTTAACACACTAAAACACAACAAAAACACACAAAAACATAAGTGATTAATATCACTGATCAGTGTATAATGGTCATTAATTAATAGGTAATATAATTATGAGTTTTAAAAATAATCAAATTATTGAATTTGGGTATATACGATATTAATAATGTTTAAGAGGGACATATATGATATTAATAACTTAAGTTGGGTATATACGATATTATGAAGTTTAGAAGGAATATATCATGTTAAATTTTAAGTTGGGAATATATTATATTATAAAGTTTTGGAATGACATATATGAAATTCTCCTAAAAATTTATATAGTGAAAGGTGAAATAAAGGGTAAAATGGTTATTAATTAATAAGTCATATTAATTATGAGTTTTAAAAATAATCTAATTATTAAATATGGGTATATATGATATTAATAATGTTTAAGAGAGATATATATGATATTAATAATGTTTAAGAGTAATATATATTATTTTAATAACTTAAGTTGTGTATATATGATATTATGAAGTTTAGAAGGAATATATATGATATTCAAAATCTAAGTTGGGTATAAATAATATTATAAAGTTTTGAAAGAATATATATGAAATTCTCCTTTTTTTTTATAAAATTCAACTTTCATATCATGTATATAACATAAAATAATACATTTTCTAAAAATCACATTTTTAAATATGATAATTTAATTTTTAAAATTGTTCTCACATTTTTACAAAGTTAAAGGACCAAAATGTTTACAGACCATCTGTGTAATTAGTTTGCTCGAGATACGATATCTATACATATACCATAGGGACTATTTATGTAATTTACTAAAAAAAATACTTATGGTGGCCTTATTTGAAAGAGAAAATCAACAACTTTTTTCATGATTTCAAATAAATACTCATAGGTTCATGGAAAGAAAATAAAACTAGCGAATATGTAGATGATAAATCCCATTTGATTTCAATACAAAATTAGCAACTATAAATTCTTCATGAATCAATTATTAACCATGGATATATAAAAGGTTTAATAGATTTAAAGGGTGGCAATTCTCGCCCATTGAAAATTTTACATAACCTTGAAATATTTTTCAGAAAATAATTTGTTTAATATATATCATTTTTTAGAATTTCAATATATTAAAAAAAATTGTTAGAACTTAGTTACGTAATACGTGTTATTATGATTGTTTGATCTGTTGAATCAAAATTGTAACCTAATAAATATACAATTCTTACTTATCTTCACAGTAAAAATCATACTTAACTCTTAGGGGGCGTTTGGTTTGCGGATTTTCTGGGATTCACCGGGATTTGCATTTAAAATCTTGTGTTTGGTTCGCAGATTTCAGAAAGGATTTAAAATCTCAGGATTTCTTAAATTCATTCCTTCTTTGTTATTTAAAAACACAGCCTCCCTCTAGGATTTTAAATCCAGTTACCTTGCATTTTTCATATTAGCAAATTTTTCCTAAAAGATAATGCAGAATCTTTGACAAAATTCTGACAAATGCAAATGCTGCATAATGCAAATCCTTTGACGTAATTCAAATCTTAGAGAACATAATTAGTGAACCAAACATCCCCTTAAACTTGATTACTTGATGTAAATAAACATGCGTGTATATACCACATACAAAATAGGCAGATTGAGAAAAGAGAATAAAATAAGTATATAAAAGTACATTACGTAAGTATACACATGAAATAATTAATCAAATTTAGAAATAGGTTAATAGTATGGGGCCATGTGGCTGAGACACCGGACCCACACCCATGTTTTTGTCCTCCTCTTTCTCCCCTATTGTCTGTACCCACTACCGTCGACGACCAATTTCACCTAACCTTCCGTACCGACGAACTTTTATTGTTGGCCGACAAAAGTTGAGGGTTGGGTAGGGTGGGGGTGGGGTACTGGGGTAGGAGACCGGGTGGGGTGGAAACATGAGATTAGTGGTAGATCCATATTTTTGGTAATCAGTCTTACAATTTTGAATTAGGGATAATTACTAAAATAGTAAAACCTCATACCTTTATTTACTTTTTTAGTCATTTAATATACATTTTACCAAAATAGCCACATTTTACGTTACAACATTTACGTGATAGCCACAATTTACGTGATTTGTACTTTTTATTCATTTTTTAATGCATTACGTTACAAAAGTTGTTTGGTAACGTAAATTGTTGTACTTTACGTGACCACTTTATATTTTTGCTATTTCCCCATGAAAAGTTGGTGGTATGTCTTTTCATAGTAAATACACATAGTAAATACACATTAAATAATTTTACCTACCAAAAGTTACCTTCCTAGAAAAACTCTTGGAAGTTCGTTTTACTCCACCGGCGAATCAGACGAAGGCGACGGCGAACAGCAGGCGATTGGACGAGAAGGCGACGACGAACAGCAGGCGATTGGACGAGAAATTTTACCTTTTCATCCCTCTGCGTTCTTTGCTCCTTCCAATGTCTGCGTTCTTTCCTCCTTCCCGCAGCAACTAAGAAAGTTCGTTAGGGTTTTGATGGTTTCGTTTCAAGTTCGTTAGGGTTTTAGAATGGACTCGATGGACTCGATTGTGCACCTTGGACTCGATGGTTTCGTTTCAAGTTCGCCGGAAAAAATGGTAAATTGCCGGAGAAGAGGGCTCGCCGGAGAATAGTTTGTTTCGTGACCAATCACGAAATGGTAAATGGGAAGGTTAAAATGTTTTTTTAGTAATCATTACATTTTTATGGGAAAGGGGCATATTGGTCACGTAAAGTACAACAATTTACGTGACCAAACACCTTTTGTAACGTAATGCATTAAAAAATAAAAAATAGTACAAATTACGTAAATGACAGCTATCACGTAATGTGGTAACGTAAAGTGTGACTATTTTGGTAAACGGTATATTAAATGGCTAAAAATTGAATAAAGGTGTGAGATTTGGCTATTTTAGTATTTATCCCTTTGAACTATATTATCCACTTTGATATTCTTATTGATTACAGCGATTGGTTAGATACTTAGAGGGTGTTTGGTTTTACGTTATAAACGGGATTATTAGCTTATTACGTTACAATAATGCAAATAATTGGTTTAAAGTGTTTGGATTGCATACATTAATAAATGATTATTTGCGTTTAGCGTTAATCTTACCACACTTTTTCATAATTCATAAGTTAAAAATGTAGCTTATTTGCTTAATAAGTGATTATTTAGTCATTTTACAAGTTAAAACGCAAATCCAAACACTTTAAAATCTGATTATTTGATAATTATGATAGCAAACAGCAGAAACTAAACCAAACACTACATTTCCAACAGCACTTTTGGTTACAACTATTATCTGATTATTAGTTTTTAAAACGCTACAACATTTTTTCAAACGCAATTCCAAACACCCTCTTAGATCCGTCAGTAAAGAATAACATTTAATTTAAAGTAACTAAAAAAATTCTAAAAAAATCTTTATAAATAGTAAAGAAGACCAATAATTGTTATATTATACATCTTTATGATTTCATATGTTACTGATAATTTATTATTTTAAATAATGTCCGATATAATAATCTAATTAAATCAATTTAAAGTATAAATCTTATCTTATTTAAATTGATTTAGAATAATTTTTAATTTATACTAAATACTCCAAATCCTATATTATCTATGTATCTAATTATCTAAACATTATCCTATTAATAGTTATCAATATAAAAAAATGTTTTATACCTAAAAAATATAAATTGTTTTAAAACTAAAAATAACAAAATGTTGGTAGAAACGTATTTTGTAACTTTTAATATTATTGTAATAAGATGCATAAAGATTCTATTCTATGTAAGATTAAAATTTGAAATTATATAAAAAACACATTAGTTTAAAATAAATAATAAAAACAACTACTGTTAATACATATTTATAAAGTTAGAACAACAATATCTATAATAAATAACAATGTTATTCTTGTATTTTTTTTAAAATTTATATTTGTATGATTTATTTTTTAGTTTATACCCATTTTAAATAAAGATATTTATTCAAATTATCCACGTGGTATGTAAGTTAATAAACTAGTATATAATTAAATAACAAATTATTAATAAAAAATATTTAATTAAGAGCATCTGATAAATTAACTAGTTAACTTGTACAGTTATTCAATGCAATATTTTATTTTTTAAAATCCATCCGTTACAGTTTCATATGCAAATTGTTTCTTTTTTTTCAACGGCACAAATCAGAGTAGAATTGAAAAACTCACACTCATTCAATTATTATCACTTTCTTAGAATGTCATTTTAAAAAAAATATATTTCTCCTAATAGTTATTACGAAACCACAATTATAAAGATCAGTTATTAAATAACATTCATCTAATTACGTAACTTTAAAAACTTAAAATTTACAGCCATCAATAATTGTTAAACAATCAATAATTAAATCAATAGACTATAGTTTAATTAGTTTATTAAATAATTCAAATTTCAACATAAACAATAGATTCTATTAATCCAATGCACCTTTTAGGGTTTTATTTCTAGGATGAAATTGAACAAGAATTAAAATAGCGGGTATTGGGTTTTGTAAAAAAAAAAAAGAAAAAGGTTGAAACTAACTAATAATGGGCATTGGCTTATTAATATTTAAACTGGGCTTTATATTATTACTTTATATTATTTGTTTAATTTTAATTATCATATTTAATTACCAATAATTATTATTATAAAAATATTTAAAAAAAAGTGCTAACATTAAAATCACCGTTTGCGCGTTCAAAATATCGATAGGTACTTCAAACAAAACAAATAAGATCTTAATTGGTCGATGAACATGGTACTCATGTACCTCAGTAATGACTAGGTATGCTCTAATTAAGTAGGCTAGGGGTCCGGATGCACATTGGATATGTTTAATTTTTCTTAGGTTCGGACTTATGATTTTTCTATTTTTCTTAAATAAAACTTTAGCATATTCAATTTATATTACAAATCTACATCATAAATAATAATATTAACTTAATGTTGATAATATAAACGACTACTGTGACGTACATGGTTTTTGAGAATTTTTTTCCCGTCACGCTCTATTAATGTCATACTAGTTTAAATATCATGTATTACGTGGATTTATTTAATAAATATATTTATATAGAACGTTGTTTGCACAACGATCCTCTAATGACTTTGCTTAGCTGATTAACACCTGCTAATCCCACAAATTCCGAATCAAGCTCTGCAAGATGAAAACTAGAAAGAAAGATCAGCGTCTCTACACAGGGAAGGTTCCCTGTGAGACACCTCCGACGATCAAGTCAGTCCACAGATTCATTACGTTTTTTGGGAGAAAAATATCTGAGAGAAAAAAATAGGGTGGAGAAGATGATGGATATATTGAACTTAGCCTTTTTAGGGTTGCTTCACTTTTGCATATATCGAAGGGAGCCGCAGATACCATACCTTTTGTCTTTTTCCCAGCTATCCCAATGTTTTGTCTCCATTAGGGGACAAAACATTCTCTGATTACCGTACAAGTATCTTCCACTATGGCGAGATATCCTTTTCTGAGATACCAATGACCAATCTTGTCTTTTTCTGGAGGACATACTTTTAATCTTATTTACAGGTGGAAATTCCCTGTGGATACACGTGTCCGATCGGGAATGCCCACTAACAAACGTATATAAGTAAAAACACCAATGAGGTTTAAATCATTTGGTAAGAGGGGTAATATGTAAGTGGAGAATGAGGCAAATGAGTAGTTTAGACCTGGGAGTAGGATAGTTTGTCGTTCAAAAAATATAATTAATTAAAAATAAAAACGCACAATTATATATTACTTAAAATAATATAAGCATAATATTATTATTTTTCATAACTACTATTTTCTAATAAAATTAATTTTTATTTAATTACAATATTAAAATAATATGAAGTAAATGTTTAAATTAAATTTGTAGATAATATTATTTGTTAGGATTATTCATTTATGATATTTAATGATAATTTAACTTTATGATATAAATTAAATTTATTTATACAATATTCGATAACAAATATTTTTTTATAAATGTAATAAATTCAGTTGGTTGATTCTAATGAATATATTAGGAAATAAATCAAAAATTGTTATACTTAAATGTAAACCAATTAAATTGTTTGTATTGATTTGTTAATTTTGAAAAAAGAGCGAGAAATAAAAAAATTAGTGAAATGATAGAATGACATGTGTCGCGTAAGTGTTTTGCTTTATTAATATATATATATATATATATGTATATATATGGGGAAAATGACATCAAATAGCTTTGAACTTTCGACTTTGTACACATTTATGTAGTGAACTTTTTTTTGTGCACATTTGGTAGTCAAAGTTTCAAAATTGTTCCAATTTGGTAGTTGGCTTACCTTTTAACCGGTTGCTTCCGGTTTCGATGCCTACATGGACAATTTTTTAATGACGTGGCTATCCGTTTTTTATATTATACCCGGTTTTATATACGTGGCAACCCGTTTTTTAAAATCACTCGGGTTTATAACGCCGTATGAAATTAAGAAGTCACCCGGGTTTATAACGTCGTTTCTAAAAAATCCGGTTATAAACCCGGGTGATTTTAAAAAACGGTTGCCACGTAGATAAAACCGGGTATAATATAAAAACGGGTAGCCACGTCATTAAAAAATTGTCAACGTAGGCATCGAAACCGGAAGCAACCGGTTAAAAGGTACGCCAACTACCAAAATGGAACAATTTTGAAACTTTGACTACCAAATGTACAAAAAAAAAAGTTCACTACATAAATGTGTACAAAGTCGAAAGTTCAGAGCTATTTGATGTCATTTTCCCATATATATATATATATATATATATATATATATATATATATATATATATATATATATATATATATATATATATATATATATATATATAGAGGGAGGTTCAATGGAAAACCACAATGCACCTGAAAACTTGTGAAAACCGCACTGCACCACCACAAATGCATCAAATTCCCCGCGTGATGCATCAAAATCCTGCGTGATGCATCAAATTTCCCGCGTGATGCATCACCTTATTTACGATCATGCCACCGCGTTTTTCATTAAATGCACCAAATCGGACGGTATGCTTAGGTTTTCATAGTTTTCATGTGCATAGTGGTTTTCCATTGAACCCACCCCTATATATATATATATATATATATATATATATATATATAGATTTTGATTGTTGGAACTTGGAAGATGTATATAATAATAAATTAATGATATATAATCTATTCTATATAGTAAATACTATTAAATGAGTAAATTTATCATTTGTCATGTTCTTCTTTAGTTGTCACTTGTCATTTTCTCAAATTTTTAATAAATTTAAAGCAAATCAAATCCACTCTTTTAAATTTTAACTTAGCTAATTTAATAAATAATTATTCAAAATTTTATAAAGTCTAATAATAATAATAATAATAATAATAATAATAATAATAATAATAATAATAATAATAATAATAATAATAATAATAATAATAATAAATAGTAATAATAACAGTAATAGTAATGATGGGTTAGACTTAATAAGAACTTTTATGCACCGAGAACCAAAAAACCCACATTATAAACATTGGATTAAGTTTATCTCGTTTTGCATCATATGATGCATCCCGTGATTATACATATCGGATACATTTAGTGAATGGTAGTTTAAGAAATAAAAAGATTTCTAGTCAAATAAATTTGAATTTTATATTACTTGAATATTTCATATGATAAATCACACATTAAATATTAAATACATTTATACAATTCACTTTCAAAAATAAAACAAATTCAATTGAATAAAAATGATTGTTGAATAGTTTCTATGCAACGTCATCGTTTATCGTCATCTTCTTTCACAATCATTACCTGAGATGATTATTCATTGTATTCAAACCATAGATGCATCGTTTATTATCATGAAAATTGAACCACCTTCGAACAACCTTCATTCATCGTTAATTCGAACCTTCAAACCATTTTCGAACAACAAAGATGCATACCAACATGGTGATGGTGGACGGCGATGCACAGCAACATGATGGTGGAGGATGGCGATGCATAACACCGTCACTGTGTTAATCATTCGTTCATCTTTGTGTGCATCTTCGTTCATATTCGTTCATCTTTGTTCTATCATTCGTGTTCATTTTCCTGTTTCATCATCTTCGTGGTGTTTGATGCGAGATAGTAGTGTAACCGAAAGAAAGAGAGAGATGGCGGTGGCGGTGGATACATGATGGGGTGGGTTCAATTGAAAACCTATATGCATCAGAAAACCCGTAAACCAATTTATAGCCATTGGATCAGGTGATGCATCACACAGAAAATTGATGCATCACGCGGGAATTTGGTGCATCACGCAGGAATTTGATGCATCACGCGGGAAATTTGATGCATCACGCGGGAATTGTGATGCATTTGTGGTGGTGCATAGAGGTTTTCCAAGGTTTTCCGATGCATGTTGATTTTCCATTGAACCCCTATATATATATATATATATATATATATATATATATATATATATATAGGATCATGTGAGAAGGATCTTTTGGTGAGAAGAGGTGAGAAGGAATCTACACCATTAAACAAAATAGGACCCATGATAATAATGTGTACAACATACACTAGATAATTCACCCTCATATATTACCCTCCCATTCTCCCACCCAAACCCTAGCCCCCAAAACATCTCATTTCTCATTTTCTTTTTGCTCTCCACAGTCGCCGGCCAACCATCACCACCGGCCAGCCGCCGACCAACCATCACCATCTCCTTTCTCATTTTCTTTTTGCTCTCGAGTATCACCATCCTCTCTATAAACCCTAGAACCCTTTTCTCATGCCACGACCAACACCCTAACAAACCTCTTCGTATCGCTATCTCCTATCACGTTGGCATCATTTTCGATCAGTGCTTCATCTTCAATCGACGCCCTCTCAGTTCACCGGTGAAACCATGGTGAAATATCACCACCATCGAACGACCTTTAAATACCACAATCGTTTACAACCCTTGCTTGTTCAGATCTGGAAGACCAGCGTCGTCGATTTCAAAGGGTGAAGACCACCATCGATTTTAAAGGGTTTCTCACTGTTGAAAACCACAATATCGATGTTCCTCGCTGTGAAAATAAGTCATTAATGACGAGTTCCATCTCTGTCTCCATCTTGACCACCACGGTTGTTTTATCTCTGTTTATAGCAAAGTCACTGCATCCAAAATGGTATTGAGCATTCCATTAGAATGATGTTTGCTTTTGTATTTTGGTATTGTATCTATGTTTAGATAACAGTATCTTGATTCAGTGTTGTTTTTTTTATTTAAAAAAATTGAATTATGTCTTAGGAATTGAACCACGAATGTTTATTGAATCATCGGTCCATTGAATCATTGTATTTAATTGTGTATGTTTATTGAATCAGTGTTGTATTTGGTTATTGTATCCATGTTTTGATAACTGTATCTTGAATCAGTGTTGTATTTTTGTATTTAAAAAACTTGAATTAGTGTCTTAAGAATTGAACCATAATGTTCATTGAATCATCCTCTTAATCAAATGTTTTATTGAATCATCGGGTTTGTGAAATACTGAATCACAGAATTATAAAACATTGATGATATTTTTCGTTAAAAAGTAAAATTTCATTTAATGTATAAAAATATTACTGAACTACCTAAAAATGGATTTGGAATGTTTCCAATTGGTAGGTTGTATATAAAAATAGATTTGGAATGTTTCCAATTGGTAGGTTGTATATATAAAGAAGGTATGAAAAGAATCTTTATAAAGTAATGACACAGTGAATAAAAAATTGAATTATTGTCTTTCAATGTTGCATCTTAAAACGAAAAACCTATATTTCAAAGCATCATTGAATCATCATATATATATATATATATATATATATATATATATATATATATATATATATATATATATATATATATATATATATATATATATATATATATATATATATATATATATATATATATATATATATATATATATATATATATATATATATATATATATATATATATATATATATATATATATATATATATATATATATATATATATATATATATATATATATATATATATATATATATATATATATATATATATATATATATATAATATGGTTCGAGAGAGTATCACCCATTAGGCAACGAACCAGAAGGTACCGTGCTTAAAAATATTTTTTTTGAATTTTTTTTTTCACAAACATGTTTTAATTAACATTATAAAGATAATATGTAAATTTCACATGCATTCATATCTCATAGCTCCTAAAAAATGATGTGAACGCACACTTATATATATATATATATATATATATATATATATATATATATATATATATATATATATATATATATATATATATATATATATATATATATAATATATATTATATATGATATATAATATATATATAATAGTAATATATGTAATAATATATATATATATATATATATATATAATATGGTTCGAGAGAGTATCACCCATTAGGCAACGAACCAGAAGGTACCGTGCTTAAAAATATTTTTTTTGAATTTTTTTTTTCACAAACATGTTTTAATTAACATTATAAAGATAATATGTAAATTTCACATGCATTCATATCTCATAGCTCCTAAAAAATGATGTGAACGCACACTTACATATATTTGAATATATGTTAACGTGCATATATGTGATGCGTGATTTCATGCACTTAGAGAGTTCAAAATTACGTGAAATTTATATATCATCTGTGTAACGTCAATTAAAACATGTTCATGAAAAAAATTTCAATAAAAATAATTTAAAGAGTGGTACCTTCGGGGACGCTGTGTAACTCACTCAGGGGTGGATGTTGTATTATAATAGGGGTGTCACTCGACACCGAAAAATATTTAAAGTACCAAGTTACGCATGTATCAAAAATTCGAGTGACACCTAGGATTTTTTTTAGTGACACCTACGAAAAAATTATGAAAGTATTATCTAAATATCTATATATATATTTTGATTTCGTTACCCAACCTTATTAAAATATTACTGAGTTTAATCCTAAAAACTTAAAAAAAAATAGAAACCCAATAGAAATTAAAATGATAAGAGACAAGATTCAATAACCAGCTCAAAAGATAAAAAAAAACGTGAAAAAAACTAGTCCAAACTTTGTTGAAGACACCAGTCCAATTGGTTGAAAAAAAACCCTAATTGATATCATCGCTTCTCATGGTTATGGGGGTACTTAAATATGTTGAAAACCCCGTGACCGTCTTTTTGGGGCGTTGATGCATCAAAGTTATTAAGGTTGTCGGAGATGTATCCGAATGATTTTAATTATGATGAGAATGTTAATCTTGTGCATCAACTTGAATACCATATTGAGAATGTGAAAGACGATCCGATATTTTTTAATTTAAATGGAGTCCGCGAGCTTGCTAAATTAATGGTGGAAACTAGGAAACATCTTTCGTATCATTTGGTTTATCAATTGTTGAAGCTAATATGTGTTTTGTCAGTCGCAACAATAGTATTGCACGATGTACTATTTTAATTATAAAAAGTTTGGTATTTGTTAATTTTGTATTGGCAACCCGTTTCACTGACCCGATCCATATTAGAAAATATTTTGACAATATAAATTAAATTAACTCTAAAAAGGTGACACCAATAACAAAAGATCATGGATCCGCCCCTGAACTCACTTGAACCTATATATATATATATATATATATATATATATATATATATATATATATATATATATATATGATTGGGTTCTTTTAAGAAACTTAAATAATGTGGGAACATAAAAACCAATTTCAGCCCTTGGATAAATAGGATCAAGAGTGGATAATCAATGACATTGTTGTAAATATTTTCAAGTATGGCAGTCTCCACTAAGGGCAAATCAGTCATTTTTCTTCCCTCCTTTCATGCGACTTTTCAGAAAAGTTTCCAAGTTTCTGTCTTTTAATTAACTATGCAATCATCAATGAGTTTGTCATTAATTTTTACTTTTTCTTTCATTTTTTCCGGCAAGAAGAAGCTCAGTTCCGTCGCCGGAAAACCATTCCGTTTTTTTATTTCACCTGAATCCATGGAGTCGACCGACACATTTCAACAGACCCCATGTAATATTTTTCCAAATGGTTTTGCAGCCGATGCGGAGGTCGACGATCATTTTTTTTCCTAATCCAGGTCATGTTTATCTTTGATTCGAGTATTCGTTGCTGTATTTAACGTTTCTTCTACGTAGAATATATTGCATTCTACGTAGAATATTTTGCATTCTATGTTGTCTGCAAATCTATATATATTTTTGTATTCTATGTCGTCTGAATAGAACTTCTATAAACATTTATAGATTTTGAATTTTTAATCTGTATTCTACTCATATTTTATGTTATATTATGATGTTCATATTTTCTAGTCTATTTTATATTTTGAAATCGCAGAATCGGGTAAAGATGAAACGCTCAAGACCTTGCTAAATGACGAGGGCTCTGAGCAAGACAATGGAAAGGCACGACAAAAAAGATATATTCTACATAGATTATCTTGTATTCTTCGTAGTTTTTTATAGATTGTCTGTAAATCTATATAGATTTGTATTCTATGTTGTTTGAATAGATGTTCAATAAACATTTATAGATTTTGGATTCTTTAATATGTATTCTTCTCAGATTTTATGTTATCTTATGATGTTCATATTTTCTATGTCAGTGTAAATCTATATAGATCTTCTCACATTTATAGTTTTTTACAGATTGTTTGCAAATTTATATAGATCTTAGGTAAGTGTCACAGATTCTATATAAAATACCCCAATTCTACGCAGAATGTTCACATATTATTCATAGAATACCACTAATCTACGTAGATTGTTCACATAATCTACGTAGATAGTTCACATATTCTACATAGAATATTGCTATTCTATGTAACTAGAAATGTTATACATTTTTTTTGTATCATAGTTTTGAATCCATTGTTTTAATGCAGGTTGTAAAAGATTCCATCATGGGCACCATTGATTGTGATTGTCGAATGTTCGATCGGATTGTGTTGCTTTGTATCTCCGTCATAGAATGTTGTATATTCACCATAGAATATTCTGTTGACTCCATAGAATATATTTTAATCTACATATAAAGTTGTATATTATTCATAGAATATATTGTATAATATCTAAAAACTCTGGTGGCTTATTTTTTGGGGGGAAAAAATGATGAAGAGAAAATCAAGGAGGGAATTGATTGTGTTGGAAACGCGTGCAGTGCCTTTTTAATGATATTCAAAATTTTTTTTCCTTTTTACCCCTCCCCTCCTCTTTTTTCCAACAAGCATACCCCTTGAAATATTTTTTATTTCAAAAATGTCATCCAACATATCAGCCTTTGATCCTATTAATCCAAAGGCTGATATTAGTTCTTAGGTTCCCACAATATTTAAGGTTCTCAAAAGAACCCTCGCCTATATATATATATATATATATATATATATATATATATATGACGATGGTGGTTGGTGCCTTGGTGGTGGGCGGTGGTCTAGTCGTGTGGTGGCCGGTGGGAGGTTGAGAATGGAAGAAGGGAAAGTGTAAAAGACAAAGAGAGGGTAAAGAAATAAAGCAGGAGTTATTGAAGAAAAATAGTTAATATGATGATTTTTTAATACCTAACTAGTTTATTACCCGCGTATTACGTGCATATTTTTAATATATATAAACATAATAAATTAAAAGATAAATGTATAAATATTACTTTTTAAACAAAAATATATAAGAATAATATTATTGTCTGTTATGACCTATTATTTTTATATAAGTCTAAATATATATGAATAGTAGATATTTTTATATATTTTTTAAACATTTATTATATTATATGATTATTAATAAGTTAATAGAGTATTAGATTTTGTTTGATTTGATTTGAATTTAAAATTATATTAGATTTGGATAGATATAAATTTAAATTTTTTTATTATTTTTAAAACCTATAAAGTCACGTGTCGATTCATGGTGATGACATGTGACTTCACAAGAATAAGTATAGATACTCATCTAGTTACTCTTATAATAGAATAGATAGATTTAGTTCTTAATTATCTTAGAGATTTTTAAAAAATAAATTAATTTTTCATGTATTTATAATTCCTTAAATATTCACAGTGCACCTATGATAGATTATCTGGTACACAAAAGTTACTCATGGTTAATCTCAATCTAATAAATATTATTATTATGATCAGGGTCGTTTCGTGAATTTTAGGGGCCCTGTACTATAAATTTAAAATAAGTTCTTAAATACTGTTGTAAAAAAGTGTGAATTTTTCAAAGGAAAAAGTGTATTTTCCATGTTTTTGGACCAAATATAATTATATATAGTTGTGAGATATATAATTAATATTTTATGGGTGTGTATTCTCCTTGAAGAGAGGATTACAACGATATAAAGAACGTCCAAAACGGAGCTAAGATGAATGAGATATCGATGCTCAAAGATTGGTGTTTGATGTGGGAAAATGCAAGTTAAAAGTGTGAAAACTTGTCCCACATAGGAAGATGGACCAAACTATGAGTGGTTTATAATGAGGAGCCTTGACAAGCATGACAAGTTACTCCAAGACAAAACTTGGGTCCAAGCAATAACAAATCATTAAACTTGTGTGCACTCGCATCTGCCTCGTACTTTGTATAAGGTATTTTTTTTTTGTGCGAGCCGCGTTCATGTCTTGAACGAATCTAGACAATTCTAGAGCCGTTACAGAAATGGTTTAATGATAGAATTATTATATTTAATTATTAATAAAAAATATTTTTTTATTACAATTAAATATAGTTAATTTGTTGTTACAACTCATGGTTTAATGATAGAATTATTATATTTAATTATTAATAAAAAAATGGTTTTTTATTATTATTACAATTGAATATAATTAAGTTGTTGTTACAACTCATCTCCTATAAAAAGGATGGAGATGCAAACACCAAAATACACATTTTGATATACTTGAAACACTTGGAAAACACTTTGTATTCTTGAAACTTTTTGCACTTTAACGGCAAGACGTTGCTGCTTCCAAGAACGAAGAACACCTTCAATTCACGTGATTTTTCAGGCAAGTTGGTTACCTCCGGCAGTACACGCTGCTTTGGCTGTTGTACCCTGGGAAACAGACTTCGAATCTGTTTTAAGGGAATCGTGTCAAACACGAGACTCAGCCTTTATTTTTCCGTATTATTATTTCTTTTACTTGTAATTTTAATTTCAGTACTTTATTTATTTCCGTGTATTGTAATTTCATTTCTGAATTGTAATTCGTAATATATTTCTTATATTTTATAATTGGTATCGGGTACAATATCCTTACAATCTTAAAACATATTTTACAACCACGATACCGGTTATAAAATTAGGAATTTTTGAGAAATTGTTTCTTCGATTCAAACAAGTTTTGTCTCGAAGTAAAAGTTTCTATTACATTATTGTTTCGATTCAAACAAGTTTTGTCTCGAAGCAATTGTGTTTCCATTTCATTTAATTATTTCTGTTTCGTTACAAACGAGTTTTGGTTTCGAGACGGATTTAATTTTTTCAACAGCCTTGATTAAGTGTTTAATTTGAACGGCAGATTCGATTATTCACTTTTGGTTTCTTAAACATTGAACGGATGATTCAATTTTAACTTTTAATATAAAATTTGTTACTATTCTCGTTCGGGTTACAAGTGTTTGAATGAACGGTTGATTCATTCTTCACTTTGGTGTTATCACTTTGGTGTTAAATTGAACGGCAGATTCAATTTTAGTGATAAAATCGGTTATAATAAAGATGATTTAATTTTGTTATAAAGTGATTAAATTGAACGGTTGATTCAAGTTTTGTCAATTGAAGTATTTGACATTATTTATAACAAAAGATTTAATTTTGTTATAAATTGATTAAATTGAACGGTTGATTCAAGTTTTGTCAATTGAAGTATTTGACATTGTTTATAACAAAAGATTTAATTTTGTTATAAAGTGATTAAATTGAACGGTTGATTCAAGTTTTGTCAATTGAAGTATTTGACATTGTTTATAACAAAAGGTTTAATTTTGTTATAAAGTGATTAAATTGAACGGTTGAATCAAGCTTGATCAATTAATTTGACGTTGTTTATAATAAAAGTGTAATTTTATTATAAAGTGAGAAAATTTTCTTTATTGAAAATTTATAAAGTATTTGTTTGAAAAGAAGATTCACAACTACTTGTAATTATTTTCTTTGGCGTTAAAAAAAAATGGAAATGTTAGATGGAGTTGTGTCACGGTCGATGACTTCAACTATAACATCTATTGCTAAACCATCGATTAATGAGATGGTTGATATGATTGGAGTTCAAAATGAGAATAAATTTGCCAATCATATTGAGAAATCAGAATTGTTTTCTGATTTGGATCTTAAACCATGCGTGGTTCTTGACGGCAATGGTGAAGTTGCAAGTGTGATGAATGTGAATATCACGGCAATGGTTTCTGATGTAGAATTGGTAAGATCTGAACCGATTGAATGGTGGATCGACACTGGTTCTACCCGACATGTGTGTTCGGAGAAAAGTTTGTTTACTACTTTGAAAGTAGTTAATGGAAAAAAGATCTTCATGGGAAACTTTGATACGGTTGATGTCAAAGGTGAAGGCGATGTGATCTTGAAGATGACATCCGGGAAAGATCTTAAGTTGACAAATGTTTTGTATGTACCGGAAGTTCAAAAGAATTTGGTTTCCGGATGGCTGTTAAACAAGTTTGGATTTAAAATGGTTTTTGAATCTAATAAATTTGTTTTGACCAAGAATGGTCATTTTGTTGGAGAAGGTTTTGCTTTGAATGGAATGTTCAAAATAAATTTGATGATTTTGAAAAGCAATCTTAATAAAACGACTACAAATTCGGTTTATTTGACAGAGTCTTCTAACGTATGGCATGGTCGTCTTGGACATGTCAATTTTAATTCTTTACGTCGTTTAATTAAGTTAAATTGCATTCCATCTTTTCATATTGATTCAAATTATAAATGCCAAACTTGTGTTGAAGCCAAACTTACAAGATCGTCTTTCCAATCGGTTGAAAGAATAACCGAACCACTTGATATGATTCACACGGATGTGTGTGATTTAAAATCCATTCCTACGAGAGGTGGTAATAAGTACTTCATCACGTTTATTGATGATTGTACTAGATATTGCTATGTTTACTTGATGAAAAGTAAAGATGAAGCAATCGAGAAGTTTGTTTTATACAAACAAGAGGTTGAGAACCAACTCAACAAAAAGATTAAGGTTGTAAGAAGTGATCGAGGTGGTGAATATGTGTCACCGTTTGCGGATTTATGTGCTCAACATGGAATCCGACACGAATTCACCGCTCCTTACTCACCTCAACAAAATGGTATTGCGGAAAGAAAAAACCGAACATTGAAAGAAATGGTGAATGCCATGTTAATAAGTTCGGGAATGAGCCAAGAAATGTGGGGGGAAGCTATCCTCTCGGCTACTTATCTTTTGAATAAGATACCCCGCAAGAAAATGGATAAAACACCGTATGAACTTTGGATGGGAATAGAGCCATCCTATAAGTACTTACGAGTGTGGGGGTGCCTAGCAAAGGTTGTTGTACCGGCACCTAAGGCTCAAAAGATAGGACCTAAAACGGTTGATTGCATATTTATTGGTTATGCACATCATAGTAGTGCCTATCGGTTTCTTGTGTATGAGTCTAAAAATCCAGAAATTCACAAGAATACCATCATGGAATCAAGGAATGCATCCTTCTTTGAGAATATATTTCCTTGTTTACAAAAGGATCGTGCTAGTTCGTCTAAATCAATTGACGAAAATGTCCAAGATGAGACATTAGAACAACCTGAAAGAGAAGAGGTTGAGCCTAGAAGAAGTAAAAGGAAAAGGGTTGAAAAAACATATGGAGATGATTTTGTCACTTACATGGTTGAAAGTGAACCCAAAACTTACCGAGAAGCGGTAACTTCTTCTGAAGGACCTCAATGGAAAGAAGCCATCAAGAGTGAAATTGAGTCAATTTTACAAAATCATATTTGGGAACTAGTGGACCTTCCTGAAGGTTGTAAACCACTAGGTTACCGATGGCTTTTTAAGAGGAAAATGAAATCTGATGGTTCCATTGATAAATATAAAGCACGGTTGGTAATCAAAGGTTACAAACAAAAGGAGGGTGTTGATTACTTTGATACATATTCGCCGGTGACGCGAATAACATCCATTAGATTGGTGCTTGCGATTGCCGCAATAAGAAATCTAGAAGTGCACCAAATGGATGTGAAGACGGCTTTTCTAAACGGTGATTTAGAAGAGGAAATCTACATGGAGCAACCCGAGGGTTTTAGTGCTCCTGGATGTGGAAAGAAAGTTTGTAGGCTTGTTAAGTCATTATATGGCTTGAAGCAAGCTCCCAAACAATGGCATCAAAAGTTTGACCACGTCATGCTAGAATGTGGATTCAAAATTAATGAGTGCGACAAGTGTGTGTACACGAAAGATACAAAACATGGATATGTCATTCTTTGTTTATACGTAGACGATATGCTTATCGTTGGTAGTAACGAAAGAATGATTAATTCAACGAAAGAGATGTTGAAATCCAAATTTGACATGAAAGACATGGGTTTAGCGGAAGTGATTCTTGGTATTAAAATCACACGAACCCAAGATAGTCTTGTGTTAAGTCAAACTCATTATGTGGATAAAATTCTTGAGAAATTTAGTAATGGTGATTCTAGTATAGCTAGAACTCCAATTGACACTAGTCAACATCTATCGAAAAATAGAGGTGAAAGTGTTAATCAACTAGAATACTCAAGAATTATAGGCAGTCTAATGTATCTAATGTCTTGTACCAGACCGGACATAGCATATGCTGTAAGCAGGCTAAGTAGGTACACGAGTAATCCGAGTCGGATTCATTGGAAAAGTGTGATACGAGTACTGCGGTATTTGAGATATACTCGAGAGTACGGACTGCGTTATGAGAGATATCCAGCTGTGATACAAGGATACAACGATGCGAATTGGATATCCGATATAAAAGATTCTAGATCTACAAGTGGATATGTATTTACACTTGGTGGTGCTGCTATTTCTTAGAAGTCTTCCAAGCAAACAGTGATAGCTAGATCTACGATGGAATCTGAATTCATCGCATTAGATAAATGTGGTGAAGAAGCCGAATGGTTACGTCAATTTATTGAAGACATACCAAAGTGGCCGAAACCCGTTTCAGCCGTTACTATACATTGTGATAGCCAATCAGCAATTGGTAGAGCGCATAGCATAATGTATAATGGTAAGTCAAGATGTGACACCCTTTGCCACAACAACCACCAAACACAATACACCCAGGATTAATCACCAACATACAATAACATAATGATCTGATAACCTAAATTAAGAGCGGAAGCATTAAAACATAAATAAAGTGGTGCAATAAGTGTTAAACACCCTACGGTGCTATCAGGTACCAAGTCTAGGTCTACACACCCATACATTTATTACAATCATCCAGAATATATTACGACATTTGTCCCACAATATAATTACCGATTGAGTAGCAGATATCTTCCAAATCTTCCAAATCGACCTAACTAGAAGGTCCAGCCGTAAATTTTCCTTTGCCTGTAAAAATACAACAACTAAAACGTAAGCGAATGCTTAGTGAATACAAAGATTGCGCATATTATAAATATTTATGAAGCCCAAGAGTAACCCCGACGACAAACGTCGTATACTCTCTTCGTACACCTAGTACGGACCAGAGCCGCAGCCCCTTCGAGCCCAAGGCTCGGCATTTACACATACCATCTGAGACAAACGAACGATCGGGGATGACATACTGCCTACCGGACCTGGAGGGATCAGCTCCAGCGTCATATAGCGCAGTAACATCAGAGTAATCGATGCGACCCACCGGTCCATCACTAGATGCACAACAATCGAACGGACATGCAACAAGTAAGAATGTGCATCTAAATCTACGCAAGTTAGTAGAAATCCAACCAAACAAGTGAAACAACAGGTCTCAGCAGGCAAAGCTTAACATAAATCAGATATAATCATGCGAAATCTACTGTACTCACAGTGGGTGCGTATTATCTTTTAACCAATATTATCTCTCTTCGGGCTTTCAACCGGATTCCACCAAGTACCCCACTGTGGGTTAAACAACTCCACAAGGGACCTGTTATTATCAATTACAACAATTCCTCGTATCATTATCCATTTAGTTCCATAATAATCAAGTTTCGTAAATTTGACGATATTTTCCCCCATTTCGGGTTTATATCCAAATTCGAACTATAACTAAGTTTGTACCCATTTCATGTTCATACATTGTTCTTTATATAACACATGACATTTTATGTGTTGTTTATGAGTTTCATTCAAAATACACAAGCCTAGAAAGTAGTATTCACAATTTTAGGCATTAAACTCGAATATAATGGGTTAGATTCGAAATTTATCATCAGATTCGAACCCAACCATCAGATTCGAACCATACTTCGAATCTAATGTCAGATTCGAACTGGTCCTTCGAGTCTATCATCAGATTCGAACCCCCCCTTAGAATCTGATGGTACACCTTCGAATCTAGCACCAAACTCGAGTCTGTTCTTACATTTCGACTCTGTTCTTGACATATTCGAGTCTGTTCATCATTTTAACTTAAATCCTTCATTTCTAAGGCCTAAAATCAGTGTTATATCATGTATGATGCATATATTCGATTCTACTATGCATATAGTATCATAATCCAGCAACATTTCAAGCAAAACAAACTTAAATTTGCATAAAATGATAGATTCGAGATTCTTGTTCTTCAAAACCGAAACCATAACTTAAAAAGGATCGATTCTTACCTCAATTCGCACGAAATCTGAAATCCGTTTGTAGATTACTGTTGTACTCCTCGATACCTTTCCGATGACGTATAATTCTCGAAAATCCGACGGTCGGTTTGTGATTTATCTTAGAGAGATGTAGAGAGAAAATTTCTAGAGAGATAGAGTAGAGAGAGAGTGTAAACTAGAAAATGAAGCCTATTGCCCTTTATATACTACTTTCGTCATTTTTGCACATTTCACCACTCGACTTAACCGGTTCCATAAAATACTGATTTAATCTTAGATTTATCATAATTAACTTTTAAATCATAATAATCCTTAAAATTGTTTCTGAGTTCAATTTTCTTAAAAATAACAACAAACTTTGCTAAATATCCAAATACATAATAATCACCCAAATTCAACTTTAAATATAAATTTTCCACTTAATTAGTCAAAATACATCAAATTGAATCCGTGGATGTTACACAAGACATATTAGACGTCGGCATAATTCGATACGACAACTACTCTCAACAGGTGTTATTACTATTGACTCTGTGAAGTCAAAAGATAACATTGCGGATCCGCTTACGAAAGGCCTAAATAGAGAGTTAGTTTTGAAGTCGTCAAAAGGAATGGGACTAAAGCCCATGAATGAATAAATTCATACGAAGGAAAACCTTACCTTGTTGACTGGAGATCCCAAGATCTTGGTTCAAAAGGACAACCTATTTGTATGAATAAAGTGTGGTCACTGTGGGGGGTTGTGAAAAACTCCTAGTCCATTCCTATATGATTTCTAGAAGAAAATCATTTTAGTGACAATAAGGTTAAGCATTTTATAATGATTCGGTCGAAATCTTTTATGCTTTTAATGATTCGGGAAAAATCACCTATGTGAGAGAGAAGTGGGGTCGCTTCGAGTGGAATTGTAGGGGCACAATTCTTAGTAGCTCTCGCAGAACCAGGCTAGTGTTCCATGACCATAACGGACACGACTATGAGGAGTTAACCTTGTTAGGGAGATTCTTGTGTGAAGTGTATTGTCGTCTTCACAAATGGCAGCTCAGTTCAAAGACATCGAGTTCTACTGACGGCTAGAAGGCTAAGTGCATTTCATAAGGGAAGGTTCAAAGGTTTACACCTACCTATCCTATGCAAGATTTCAACCATTGAAAATTCATTGGAATTTTATGTGTCTTCGATCAATCTCATACATGTGGGGGATGATTGGAATGTGTTTTCGATCGATCTCTCATTCATGTGGGGGATTGTTGGAAAAAAGTGTGAATTTTTCAAAGGAAAAAGTGTATTTTCCATGTTTTTGGACCAAATATAATTATATATAGTTGTGAGATATATAATTAATATTTTATGGGTGTTTATTCTCCTTGAAGAGAGGATTACAACGATATAAAGAACGTCCAAAACGGAGCTAAGATGAATGAGATATCGATGCTCAAAGATTGGTGTTTGATGTGGGAAAATGCAAGTTAAAAGTGTGAAAACTTGTCCCACATAGGAAGATGGACCAAACTATGAGTGGTTTATAATGAGGAGCCTTGACAAGCATGACAAGTTACTCCAAGACAAAACTTGGGTCCAAGCAATAACAAATCATTAAACTTGTGTGCACTCGCATCTGCCTCGTACTTTGTATAAGGTATTTTTTTTTGTGCGAGCCGCGTTCGTGTCTTGAACGAATCTAGACAATTCTAGAGCCGTTACAGAAATGGTTTAATGATAGAATTATTATATTTAATTATTAATAAAAAATATTTTTTTATTACAATTAAATATAGTTAATTTGTTGTTACAACTCATGGTTTAATGATAGAATTATTATATTTAATTATTAATAAAAAAATGGTTTTTTATTATTATTACAATTGAATATAATTAAGTTGTTGTTACAACTCATCTCCTATAAAAAGGATGGAGATGCAAACACCAAAATACACATTTTGATATACTTGAAACACTTGGAAAACACTTTGTATTCTTGAAACTTTTTGCACTTTAACGGCAAGACGTTGCTGCTTCCAAGAACGAAGAACACCTTCAATTCACGTGATTTTTCAGGCAAGTTGGTTACCTCCGGCAGTACACGCTGCTTTGGCTGTTGTACCCTGGGAAACAGACTTCGAATCTGTTTTAAGGGAATCGTGTCAAACACGAGACTCAGCCTTTATTTTTCCGTATTATTATTTCTTTTACTTGTAATTTTAATTTCAGTACTTTATTTATTTCCGTGTATTGTAATTTCATTTCTGAATTGTAATTCGTAATATATTTCTTATATTTTATAATTGGTATCGGGTACAATATCCTTACAAATACGAACGTTTTAAACGTGTAACAAATATTACTAATATAAAAAATGGTATAATTAAATATCCAAAGAAGTAATATAAACATAGCAAAATGTGTTCTTTTAATTTATGTGACATCTTCTTTTAATCAAAAAAGTAATTCATGTTGCACAAGAAATAATAAAGTATCGATTAAGCCTTAACAAATCGGAAGACCATGTGCGGTCGCTCCTATTGCCTGCCTCAAAAACAGACCCTGATTATGATTATTATTATAAAATAAACGTATAATCAATCAGGTAAATTTCAACGTTTTACACTTTTAATAGAGAACTCGGGCCATTTTTTGACTTTCCTATTATTAAGTTTTGATGTATGCGTTACGCATGGTTTACCGGATTAAGATTTTATATTATAAAAAATCAAGTAATGATAATATTTTAAGCATGGAATAGTAATTATGAATATTTTATTAACCATGTGGTTACCAAAAGAAGGTGATACTTGAAAGTTTTATAATATTTTATTTTCCAATTGGTTACCCGAATCCTTGCGGTTTTTCCAGCCTACCCAATTGGGATTCCCGTTAAGGCCCCACAAGTTTTTTAGACGGGGGATGGAATGACCAATTCTCGTCCTGAACCCGTCCCGTTGCCATTTCTAGAGGTGGCGACCTTTGTGGCTAGGAGCCTCATTGTTTAGTGAACAGTAATTTTCCTCACATAATATATATGGACAAAAAGTTTGCAAATAGTATGATTGTTAATGTTAATACCCACTGTCATATCCACATAAATCTCCAAACTAAACTTTTGTTTTTTCAGATCTACCGTCTTTTAGTTGTCACTAAGTGAGACGATACACGAACTACGAAAACAGGTGTGGATCGATGAGAGGAGGTATCGATATGACTCATTGAGGATGGGGCAACGAGATCGAGACTGACAAGAACAAGAGATCGACGGTTGACACATGAGAACAATACTCCAATGAGTGTGGTCGAGGAAGACGAGAAGCATGGCCAATAAGGACTCGAGCATATTTGAATTGAGGAATCAACCTAGATAGAGAGGTGGTTATACGCTATGTTTCATAAGACGAAAAGAAAAGGATGAGAAGTAAACGGAAATAAACGGAAGTGAATAAAAAGCGAAAAAAATTATTTTAATGTGTTCTTTTTTTAGCTGGAAAAGAAATGAAATAAATGTTTTATTTGTGTTCTTGAACAAATGAGAAAAGAAAAAAAAAACATTTGATTTTACCAGTATACCCTTTTTCGTGTTTTTGAAATTATTCTTCAAATTATCATCAGCAACATTGTAGCATATCAAAAACATCTACAACTTCTGGACATTCCTCCTAAAAAATAGATAAATCTAACGAACATACCTTCTTAAAATGAAAACTCCACCAGGTCAATCTTGCCAAACCTTCTCCAATGAATGTTATGGCGAGGGACAACTTCCTTTTCATTCATCCAGAAACATTTTATCAAGTGAATATTAACACGATCTCGTAAACAAATTAACACGTTCATCCAAACAAACTAATTACAAAGAGAAGCTATGTCCCTGCAAACCATTAACACGATCCTGAAAATAAGTTTACAAAATGAAGTTCAAAGTTTTTAAATGTTGTCACACCTATGATATGTACTTGAGACATACACATTATGGTGATATACACTAAAAAAAATATATATTCAACAATAAAAGGATATCTAGCGTACGTTGAAGGAAAAAACCTTTTTCATTTGACGGGATACATCAACAAAACACACATCAAAGTGTATTTGACGTTCTCGATGTATAACAGCATGCTACTTCACTGCCTTGCATTCATTAGTTTTGTCAATATAGACATCCACTTTGAAAAAGGACAACCAAACACTCCTTGTGCTTCACTGATTTTCAATTAGAAAAAGATAGGCATCTTTTATGAAAAAATTGGAAAATAGAAATATTTAATCTCGAATAATCTAAATATCTGAAAATATGAAAAAACGTTATTTGAATCTGAAACTGAAATTTCGGATACGTTTGGGGATTAGATTTTTGGATATTCGGGTCGAATGTTCTGATTCATATATTTGAGGACAACCATAAAAGAAGTTGTTTTTTCAAAATAAAAAAAAAAATTAAAATCATAAATCACAATTGATTATACTTTGGTCACTATAAGGTACACATCAAAATCCTAAAAAGTAGCATCTAAAATTTTTTCAATAAATAACACATCTCATAGCATAATAATCCCAATCGTCATAGTATAAACTAGGTTATTACCCATGTATTACATTGGTTAATTTTAGAAATTGGTATTTATATATATGTATACTATATATTAATTATGTGAATAATAAAGTTTGCTTAATTTTAGTTAGTTAGTTATTAAATTAATCCATATTAGATTTACATAGATTTGATTTGCTTTGAAATTTAAAAATAAAATCAGTAAATGACGTGGTAAAAGGAGATAGTGTAACACCCACAATTCTCACACAAATGCCACGTCAATACAATACAAGGTGGCAATATCGCAATCATCTCATAATGCACATGTCGCAGGATTAGCGGAAAACACTATTAACTTAAACTTTAATACACATAAGCTGTCATATATTAAGTCACATGCTGAAGCAGGTACATACACAACTGAATTATCTGATAAACACTAACTACCGATAGCTAACACATTGCTGATCAAATACAAGAAACAGATAACAGTTCTGAAGTCTAGCATCAAAATACAGTCAGCATACACAACTCTAAACTGCCCCGATCTCTACTTCGGCTGCTGCGACTGTGACTGTGATCCCACGATATGGCTGCCTGAGACACGGAAGACTCGAAAACATAAGTTGGACAGCTCGTGAGTACGCGAGGGTTAGACTCTGCAACATAACACATATAGCATGCACAACACATATATCTCAATGCACAAAACACAGCTCGATGCATACACATATCTCTGCTCAAAAGGGGACGCCGTTCCCCAGCTAACAGGCCGCACACAGCAGCGGTTAGCTCACAATAGGCATAGGAGCGACCTGGCAATAAACACTGCTGTATATATACAGTCTCATATCTCGTGACTGGTTAGGGACAGTCAGCCTGCGCGATCACATATCGCGGACACCTGCAACTCAAACACGTATAACACATATATGGCAGGTAAAATCATACATGCGATGTATCTCTGTCTCATATACACAAATCACAACACATAACTGACTCATAAAAGACTACGCGCGTTTTGTAAAGGACTCAAGTACTCACCAATACCCGAAAGCAATCGAAACCCGAACTCTATCGCTGGTCAGAACGCGGTCGGCTCGAACCTGTAAACATCACGGGTCCTAACAGATTAATACAACCCTGATCAAATAACAACCGAACCCAAGCACAATTATTATAAGCAAACACGACCCACGGAACCGTCCCAAACGAACGACCAACGCCCCAAACCAACCCGGCCTCCCTGCCCCGATCGCGGACCGCGCCCAGGGTCCGCGGCCGCGCCCGCATCGCGGTCGCGCCTGGCCCATCGCGGCCGCGCTCACGACCTGCAAGTGGTCCTCTGCTCGTCGTTTATGGCGGAAACCAGGGGTCTACAGCCCCTAAATCCGTTTTTCAGCACCCAAATACACAAAACTTATACATAATAAACCCATGTAATTCCAGAAAACCAATTCTCATTATCACACACATATATACCTCGAATTTCAGCAATTAAAATCTCAATTTCTTACCTTCAAAGCTTCAAGAATGTAACGACCCGAATTTTATATAAATGATGAATAATATTTATTGTAACGAAATACGATTCGAGATATTAATTTATTTCAAACACATAAATAAAAGTTGTGTATGGATAATTATGAATATATGTCTTGGATTTATAGAATGGACTTTAAAAAAAATGCAATTAATTCCAAGGTATAAATGGTAAATATGTGAAAGTTGTGGGTTGCAAAGAAAAAGAAGAAGAAGTCTTCTTCTTTTTGGCTTTATACCTACGCAGACACACACATTGTGTGTGTGTGTGTGTTCATCTTTTCTTCAAAAGCTCCAAAATAGAGAGAAAAGAGGATAGAAGAAAAAAGAAGAAGAAGCCAAAATCAAACTTTTATTGGGAGATTCTTGTTGGTTTCGAAAGATCCAAGAGGTACCACTCTCATTTATAAATCTTGCTATTTACTTTCTTCTCCTCTCCATCTTCATATGAAGAAGATGAGAAACCCAAATGGGTTTTTATGAATATTATGGAGAAATTGTTAGATCTTGAAGTATGATAGTGAAACATAGTAAGAATCATCATTTTAAACATAATATGCAAGTTTTATGAAGTTTGATGGGTTTTAGCTCAAAAACCCGAAAATGGAGTTTTATGAACTCCCATGGGTTTAAAAATGAATGAAATGGTGTTCTTAATGTAAAAATGAGTTTAGAAAAGTATATATATGTTTGGGAATGATTCCAAACCGTTTGTATTAAATGTAAGGAATGTTGGTAGTTTTGAGCATTAAATCCGAAGGGCAAAAAGTGCAGACCTGCACTTGAACTCGGCGAGTTCCCTGGTGAACTCGGCGAGTTCCCCCTTGATTTTTGAAAGAAAAATTTCTAAGTTAAAGGATCCGGATGACTTGGGATCCGAATTCGGATGGGGTGGTCCGAAATTCGGATGTGGTTTGAACCGAGTTCGGACCGTGCTTCGGTTGGAAGGGATCCGAAATTCGGATGGTCCCTGACCGAATTCGGATGATTTGAAATTCGGTTTGACCCGAATTCGGATGGGAGAACTCGGCGAGTTCGGACCCTTACTCGGCGAGTTCGGCCCAGTTTTGGCCTGAAATTGTAATTTTAATTAGTCCTCGGGATCTTTTGCCATAATAACTTATGTCACCAATTATGAAGGATAATTAGGCCAAAATAATTATGTAAGTCGATGCGAAAATTTATTAGGTCTTACGACTAATATGTCCGGATCAAAGTTGAGAAATTGTAAGCGGTGAGACTTATGAATATTATATTATGAACCTACTTGTAGGGGTTTTGACGGGTTAAGTCGCGTGAAGACTATCACTCTTACCTTGACGATTATAACTCGGTTTTGAGGCCGAGAGCGTATTTTGTATCACTGTGAGTTCTAGTATTAACGTATTTGCATGCATATCATGAATTGTATGTTACTGCTTTCGTATCATTATTGTCATTTTCATGATTTGCCATCACATACATCATAATTATTGTTTATCACTCGGTTGATAAGTTGTTGCTCGTTCGTTTGACCTCTCCGCCGAGACGGTAAGCCTGAGTGTGGTAACCCAGCGGAATCATGATGGTAAGCCTGAGTGTGGTAACCATTACTGCCTGTAAAACGATAAGCCTGTGGTGGTAATCGTATGGCATCATTGTAAACTGCATATCGATAAGCCTGTGGTGTGGTAATCGAGCAGTAGATTGTAAACCCATTGTACGGTAAGCTTGTGTATGGTAACCGCAATGTGGTAGCTTATAGCCATTAGTTGGCCTCCAAATTTGTTAGTCGAATTCATGGCATTGCATGGCATCATTCATATATCGCATGATACTTTAATCTAGAATCTCACTAAACAACTTTGTTGTTTACCCGATAGTTGTTATTTCTTTTCAGGATCTGTTAAGGGCAAAGGCCCGGCTGGCCCGAGTTGTTAAATATCGTTTGGAGCTCGGATAGGAGCTCAATATTTTGTGGATAATTGGGGCGGGAGTAGCAGACTTCCATATTTGGACTTACGCGAATTAGTCACTGTTTATTAATTCGTTTGTAACTAAATTGATAACTTAATCTTGTAGCCCCAGTTACCTTGCTCTGTGATTCCCGACACTCTGTTGTGTCTTATGCAAAGTGTTTGGAATCACGATGATGATTATTAATTGCAAAAGTTTTAATTTGATCGTATTTCCGCAAGTACTCTGTATAAATTAACGTATAATGGTATCGAAATACTCGTATTAGTTGTATGGGTGTTTCAAAGAACACAACAATGAAGTAAACCAACTTTCAGCAACTAATTCAAGCCCTTTAATGATCCTCTGCAGCTTCAATCCAAATACACACACACACTTTTTTTCAGGATTTAGAAAAAGGAGAAGGAAAAGAAGCATAGTCCAAGATTATCCACATATATATACACTTTCTATAATTAGAAAGTCCGAACCCGTCAAATCCGAATCCGATATCACTTTTTCACTATTTATACCAAATTGACCCAATTAAATCCACGATCTCATAATTAATAATAATCCGCTAATTATTAACTCGGAGACACGTATCACTCGGTCTCGACACGTTAAATCCACGAAACGAAATTTAATTGGCCCAACGCGATAATATTAAAATAAAGAGCCAATAAATTAAATCTACGTACCAGACTCAAATCCGGGATGTTACAATAGCGAAACATGTGGCAAATTAAATGAGAGCATGTCGTGTGACATTTAGTTACTCTTTTAATAGTATAGATACATTTTTTAAAAAACGATACAGATCCAAGACATTTATTAATCTAAATCCAATGCTAAAAACTAGATTACACACCACTATTCTAAAATTCAATATTTACAACGATAAGATATTTTTTGTATCCTAAATATAGAGATATGATATTTTCCTTACGTATACTAATTTATTTCAAGTTTAATTCGTATTGTAATTAATTTTTAAACATAGTTCTTTATTTCTTATAACTGGTATCGTGCTGTTTATTCCTACATAGTTAACCCTTGTTTGATTAGTAATTGTTTTATTGAAAAGTTATTATAAAGAAAAACACAATGTCATAAACTACCGATTTCAAAATAATTAAATAAATTCATTACAAACAACATAACTCGATAACTAATATGAATGATGCAAATCAACATTCATTTTAAAGTAAAAACAAAATCGAATAAATATTAAAGCAAATTACCTAGAAACCTAATTCAAGTATTCAACAAAAAGATATCACAAAGTACTTGAAACTTATTCGATCATATACCATATCCGATTTCTTCTTTTCAAAAGAATCATTTTTTTTTTGTCTAAAAGCATATATTTTAATCGTTAGGTTTATCATTATTTTTTAATTAAAACTCACCGGGAAAACTTTTAAAAATCAACAAACCATAAAGGATCCATAGATTAAATATAAAACAAGATAATAAAAACTAATAGCATATGTACGTCTCTTGAAGATCAATAACACACGAATAAGATGCTAAAGTTGATCCACCTGTGATGTTACTTGTTGAACATGATGCTAGTTCTCGTTGTAATTCTTGATATCACAAGCAAGAGGAGAGAGAGATCGAATTAGAGGCGGAGATGGCCAAATGATGATCAATTCGGGTCAAGGGGAGGTGGCTGTTTTTTTTTATTAATTGTGATTAGGGTTTCTCAAACCCCTAACCCCTTATTTATATTTCCTTGTTATTATCCTTTTAGGTTTTAAACTTGATATTATCCCTCATTAAGTCATTAATAACTCTTCAAATTAATAATAATATCAAATATCATTATTCTCTTGTTTAATTACATTTATTGGGTAGTACTTAATGGTGTAAACCTCTAATGTTTTACAACGCATCTATGATATTTTAGTGATAATATCAAGTATCAACAGTACACAAATTTTTTCGTTCTTTTTAACTCTTAATATTGCAACATATAATTTTGGTAAACTCGTCTAAACAAATTGCTCAAGAGAACGGTTAAATTAGGAAAGAAAAACAAGTATATATTACCAATTAAATTGATAATATTCAGGTGTTAAATTAGGAGAAGTGATCAGAAATCTAATAGCGATGACAGTAAACAAAATCTTGTTGATTGAATATATTTTATATGCATATATTTTGTTCAATAATCTATAAATATTATTAAATAAGTAAAACTGAGTCATTTGACATGTTCTTCTTTAGTTTGTCACTTGTCATTTTCTTAATTTTTCATATCATTTACTACAATCTAATTTAAATCAAATCAAAATCATTATATTAATTTTTAACAAAACTAATTTAATAATAAATAAACTCAAATTTATTATTATTATATACTACTATAAATATTTATTTTTATATATTATTATTAAATCAAACGATGTAATAGTATTAATCTAGTATAAATTAAACTAATGACTTTTTATAAAATGTTTGTTAAGAATCTATAAATATCTTGTTACATAATCGTACAATATACTTTTTTTTTTAATAAAGAATTCACCATAAATAGAATTTTGAGAATGACAGAATTGACCTCCATCGTTCCTAGGTCGGTGTCATGTTGCCATTTTTGTGAAATAAATAACAGAAGCACAAATCGAAATCGGATCCATTTGCTCCATAAAAAAAACTTACTTAAACAGCCTCTAATGTTTACATATATTACAAAACAGACCTTCATTTTTGTAAAATCTACGAAAAAGAAAAAAAATACCTTCTCATCTAGATGTTTGGCACAAGGTTGTCAAGATCGGCATCTTACTTAAAATCGTATTTGTCTTCGTAAGATCAAATTCCATATCCGAAAGTTCTATAACTAGTTTTTTTTACATATGAAAAATTATATAATAAATAAAATTTCGTACAATCATCAATACTGTTGAGTTGTTCAATTTTTTGTCACTTCTCTGAGTTTTTGCTCTTTAGGTTTATTTTTCAAATTTTGTTTTTAGGTTCCAAGAATTTTTTTTAATCAAGTACCATTATAATTTCCTATTTTTACCAATATTCCTCATGGAACTCGAGCTTGCATGAACATTATCTACCTCGACTATAAATGTCACACTACCGATTTCTAGCTTCTTCTCATCCAGTCAGCATTCCCCCTCTCCCCCGTCGCCCTTCCTCCTGCCAGAGCCATCACCATACCTTAACTGAAGACGGTTTTCAGGTATTGAAGATTGATCATCATGGCAATCATCACCACAAAATTTGACGATTCGTCAATTTTAAAATCACTCCTTGAGATAGACCGTGAGTTTTAGTCAATTTAGGGATTTCTTTTACAGGTTTTTAGAATACGAATGTGTAGGGTAAGATCAGATCGTTGATTGATCCTACGATCTTAGTTGCGATCCTACAACCGTTTCGATCCTATAACAATCCATATTGTTTTGGATGATGAGCTCATAAGATCCTACGATGAAGATCGCGATCTTGATAACTTTGATTTGGCACACCAACCAATATGAAAACCCTTCAGATTCATTTTAAAGAATGACGTTTGGATTCTAGATGGGTTTGGAAATGGATATGTGTTTAGGATTAGGTTTGAAAGAAAATAGAATGAATAAATAAGGAGAGGGAAAACTCATGAGTGTAACCGTGTAAGTGAGTTTCATATTTCGGTAATGATTCTTATTTTTATGGTTTTCAGACTATTAGCGAAACAATTTTTATAAAATATGTACCGTTCATTTATTTAACCAAATAAACACATACTAATATTTTGAGTAAACTTATCATTGACAAAAGTTAACAATCGTATCCTTTGTCCTAAAGGACCATTAAATTTTTCTAAAAGGTTAAATGTGTGTTAATGATCAATTTAAATTCATATCCAATGTTATAATTAATTACAGGATTATACACACACCATCAAGCAATGGATTTAATAATTGGATGAATAAGTTTGTCTAATTAATGATTGAGGGATTAAAATGCAATATTAGATATTGCAACAAATAGTTATTGTATAAGTATGTTAAATAAATATTATTAGACAATATTTATACAATATAATTATGGATAATTATCTACTTGTTTTTAATAAACCTACATCTAAAAGGATAATTAAGGATTAAGATTTTTACTTAACGGGGATTAAATCAAAGACCCTGATGATCTAACACCTAGCAAAATCGGCTCCCTCTCCTTGCTCTCACCTTCGGCCAAACCGCATGGGTTTGTTTAATTTGATCGATCATTGTGATTTCTAGCGTCACAGTCCTACATTGCAACGTGTGTGGATGTTCTACAACTGAGTGAGTCGTTCTTTGTGTGTTTTACGCATTCATCTCATAGATTGTACATCTCAATTAAACCCTCTATGTATGTTATTTAGGGGTGTTCAAAAGAAACCGGAAAACCGAAAAACCGAGCCGCACCGGTCAATCCGAAACCGAAAAAACCGACATATGACGGACCGGTTACGGTTTTCATTTTTAATAAACCGCGGGTAACCGAACCGAACCGAACATAAACATATCACAAATATTTACATATAAATAGATAAATTACAAGCTAAAATATTATATTTATAGTTTCATTTTAATTAAATATTTGTTTGTTTAAGTAGTTTTATGAAATTTTTAATGTAATTGATATATTTATTACGAATAAACTTAATTTTAAGAAACAATCAAAGTTTAAAAATTTATATTTCTATACTTTTATTATTTATAAATAGATAACAACTATACGAAACTATCCGCAAACCGAACCGCATATAACCGAAACCGAAATCGAACCGTAAAGCGGGTAACCGAAACCGAAAATACGGTTCACACTTTTGCTACTAACCGAACCGAACCGGTCCATGAACAGCCCTAATGTTATTTATGTTTTAAACACAAGTGATCTAGAATGGTTTAAAATTTATATCTTCTCTTGCATTAATCTTTGTAAAATCGCTTTAAACCTTTCAGTTTTTTATTTTAATTCATTATTAAGCTATTTATTTTCAACTAAATCTAATAACTCAATTAAACCAAACAATTTCTTGGTAAATTGGCTAATTTGACTTGACATTTCTTCAAACCTACGTTTGTGACTAAAATATTATGATATGAATGAAATGAGATTTTTATTATTTTTTTATAACTACAAATTTAAAAATACACTAATGAAATAGTAGATGTATTCTTTTCTAATCTTTAGGACGCGTTTGGTTCACAGAATCTGATGGAATTGGAATGAAAATTTTATTCCAATGTGCTGTTTGACAGTAACAAGTAATGGAATGAAGATTTCTTTATTTAAAAAAAACATCACTTTTGAAGGAATCTATTTTCCTTGGGTTAATGTCATGGAATTTAAATCTCATTCCAAAGATTTTAACAGTATTAAAACCAAAATCTAGACTTCATTTTCACCATCCTCCAATCTTCAATTCTATTCCGACAGTATCCATTCCTTCGAGAATTCTATTCTTTGACAGATTCCACTCCAGAAATAAACATTTTGCGAACCAAACGTCGTCTTAGTGTTTACTTAATTCCTCCTATTTGATAGAATAACAAAAAACAAAAATTGAATTTTTAATGTTTATTTTACACATTTGTTATTAATTTAAAAATTAAGAGAATAAATATCAAAATATATAAGGGTTTAATATGAACAAAACCAACATGTGTTCGTGTTTTTTTTTGCGATTTAGTACATTCGTGTATTTTTTACTAAGGAAATCTTCAAGTTATTGTTTCCAATCCGGTTTTCGGAAAAGTTTTGTTCCTTTTAATAATCAACCTTGACTTTTCCACAAAGAACCAACATGTTTTCATTATTTTCCCCCGAAAAATCCACAAACTTGAAGACTTCTTTGAAAAAATAAAGAAAAATTCTAAAAATCACAAACAAATATATTACTTAGGAATTTTATTGGTAAAAAAAACACAAAGGGACTAAACTGCAAAAACATGAAAAACATGTTGGTTTTTTCTATATTAAACCCAATATTTATATATAACATAAGTATTTGAAATTCAAATTATTATTTTTTTTCATAAATATATTTATTAGTATTCGATCCTAACAAACACGTTATATGTATTTTTTTTATTTCAAATATATATTCGAAAAATCAAAACCAAACTTCACGCATCATAGTTAACTACAGGGGTGTATACAGTAAAAGAATCAAAGTTAACGAATATGCAACATTCACCCATCAAATTACAAAATATACAATTCGCACCTTCTCATTGGTAGTCGGCGAATCAAAACTCTCCCCTGGATCTGCTCCCCTTTCGTCGCCACCGTGCTCTCTCTCTCTCTCTCTCTCTCTCTCTCTCTCTCTCTCTCTCTCTCTCTCTCTCTCTCTCTCTCTCTCTTCCCTATATATTCTTTGTTTAATGCAAATTTTTCTGCAATTGTCGAAGCAGATGATGAATTTCAAAGTGTAATAATACTTCGGCCAGATCCATAAGAACAATCTTAAAGGTAAACCGTTCTTTCGCCTAGAACTTTACTAAGAACGTTTGATTTCTTACTTAATATTTTGCTTGATGAATCATAAGCGTTTTTTGCTTTTTAATTTCGTTTGGTAGATTAGGATTTTGTGACTTGTAGATTGATTACTGATACAGTCTTTGTGTTGGATCGATTTTAAAGCAATTTCTTGGTAGTTAAATTTATTCCAATTAAATGCATTTTGTTATATAATGCGGATTGTTAATTCATTTATTGTTCTTCCATTTTAGCCGTGAGTTTTGGGACTGGGCCATTGAAGTATTTGATTTGAAGTTTAAAGATATATTTATATTTATATTTATTTGGTCTCTATCGTTTGTAACTGAGAGTACCCATTATGCAGCACCAGAAGTTACAACCTTTTAAAAAAAATTAAAATTTTTTTTTCCATAAACATGTTTTAATTAACATTACGAAGATCATATGTAAATTTTACATCCATTCACATCTCCTAGCTCCTAAAAATAATGTGAACACACACTTAATTATAATTTTGAATGTATATGAACGTGCATTTATGTGATGCGTGTTTTCATGTACTTAGAGTGTTCGGATTTGCGTGAAATTTACATATGATCTGTGTAATGTTAATTAAAACATGTTCATGAAATTTTTTTTTCAAACAACTTACTTTTAAGGGTGGTACCTTCTGGTACGCTGCATAATAGTTGGTACTTGGTACTCACTTGAACCTAAATCTTATAACTCATTTTTCCCTGTTCATGGATCAAATTAATAAAAATGTAACTGAAAACCTTTTAATGAAAGTTAGTTACTATTCTACCCTCTCAATATTTCCTTATTATTTGAGTTTTTCTATGTAGGTTTACATTTTTCGGTTACAAGCCCAACTATTTTGACACTTTTCTAAATCTCACAAGTGTAATTTATAGCTACAACTACTTTTGTTAAACATTAATCAACCATAATCTACAGTCATATTTTCATATTCTTTAATATCTATAAAACGATACCATAAATTTGATGCAGGATAGATGTGTTCTAGCAAACGATAGGAAAAGTGGAGAACACATACCTATAGAGGAAACTCGATATATTTCTGATTGAATACTCTAGATGAAAATATATAACGAGTCTTTATAGAAAGAATGATACTATTTTTGGAAAGTTCGCCAAAATCATGCATATAATATTGTAATTCTTCCCTTACATAAACTTATGATTGAAGGTTTCTCCAGATATCACCTGATTTACATTTAAAATAGAACAAAATAGACACTTAAAAGTCTAGTAAACTAGTGAAAAAATAAAAACGAAGCCCTTAACTGCCAATAGTTTTCGGTTCACTGATGGTCTGTCACTTTAACCAGATCAAAAGTTATGGAGATTAGAAGTTAACATTTTTCATAATATGCATCTTGTTCCTCATCAAAATAGAAATGTTAGATAACCTATAAGAATGTGTCCTTTTGGATGAAAATCTAAAATTCTTTTATAGCATTCTACTAAATAGTCAAATTTCCAATTTAATCCTTCAGGTTCATATTATAATCACCTTTTTCTAAGACATGGCTCAGGGAAAGTATTCCCGAGTCGATGGGAAGAGGTCATCATGTTCCATGCCAACAGTTGTGCTTGTTATCGGTCTATGTGTAATTGGAGTATGGATGTTTATGTCATCACCCGTTGCCCCGGGTCAGAATCCAACCTTGCCTTCTCAGGACTCCAAGACGGAGTCAAAAGCTAAGGTGTCCACAAATCCATCTACCCAATTTGAAGATAATTCTGGTGATTTACCTGAAGATGCAATGAAAGATGGGGTTAATCAAGAAACTGCTCAAGATGAAAAGACTAGTAGTGAGGAGGAAACATCAAAAACTGAGGCTGACAATGTTAATGGAAAGAACAATGATGACGAACCCGCGTCAAGAAATGAGGAATCTAACTCAAAAGATGATGGAACAAACACAGGAGACGATTCTAATTCAAGTGAAAGCGAGAAGTCAAAGGATGAAAATAGTACTTCTGGAGACATGGATTCAAATTCTGATACTGATGAAACTGAGAAATTGGATTCTGAGGTTGAGAAAAGTAAGCCGGAAGCCAAGAGTCAATCCAAAGAGAAGGTTGAGAAACCAGATGGAAACTCTAGTGATAAAAAAACAGAAGATTTCCCAGCTGCTGCTCAGTCTGAAATTTTAGATGAAACTCGAACCGAAAATGGAGCTTTTTCAACACAAGCAGCAGAGTCAGCAAGTGAGAAAGAATCACAAAAAACAGCCGAATTGAAGAACGAAGATGGATACAAGTGGAAAACTTGTAAGACTTCCACTGGCACAGATTTTATTCCTTGTCTTGACAATATAGGAGCCCTTAGAAAGATTCATACTACAAGCCACTATGAACACCGGGAGAGGCACTGTCCAGCTGAATCCCCCACATGCTTGGTCCCTCTTCCTCAAGGATACAAGACTCCAATCAAGTGGCCTAAAAGCCGAGATCAGGTAAATGCATTTAGACGTCTATTAAAGATGAGATTCCTACATATTCTCATATGCTAGTAAAAAATTTTTATGTGTAAAGAATTCATGATATTGATGAAATTTATAGTTTGTTTGATCTTAAAGTCACACTATATTATGGTAATTTTTTCTGGGCTCTGCTGAGACAGATTTTGTATTGTATCTTTCAGATATGGTACAGTAATGTTCCCCGCACCAAGCTGGCTGAAGTGAAAGGGCATCAAAACTGGGTCAAAGTCACCGGAGAGTATCTTTCTTTTCCAGGGGGTGGTACTCAGTTTAAGAATGGAGCTCTTCACTATATCGATCAAATCCAAAAAGCAAGTGTCTTATTTTATACTTTATGTTTTTCCTATGAATATTTTCTGTAAAAGTAATACTTGTTTTTAAATTATGCAATTATAGTCATTTCCTAATATTGAATGGGGCAAAAGAACCCATGTGATATTGGACGTTGGATGTGGAGTTGCAAGTTTTGGAGGGTACCTTTTTGAAAGAGATGTACTTGCAATGTCATTCGCTCCAAAGGACGAGCATGAAGCTCAAGTTCAATTTGCGCTTGAAAGGGGTATTCCTGCCATTTCAGCTGTCATGGGTACCCAGAGATTGCCCTTTCCCAGTAAGATCTTTGATGTCATCCATTGTGCACGTTGCAGAGTCCCATGGCATATCGAAGGTGCTTTTTTCTATTGGTTTTTCATGTTCTGATTTTGGCAATGATTTCCTTTATGACTAGAACTGAATATAAAGATGCAACATGAATTTCAGGTGGAAAACTTCTGTTAGAGCTCAATCGTCTCTTACGACCTGGTGGTTATTTTGTTTGGTCTGCTACTCCAGTTTACCGCAACACAACTGAAGATGTGGAATTATGGCAAGGTAAAGCTTCTGTAATTAAATGGCATTTTAAGTATAAATAGCGTCAAATATAACTATGGAACTTTTTGGTCTAAGCTGGTCCGTATGGCCCATCAGCTTTCTGAAATGATCAAGAAAATTATGAGATGGAAACTGATGGAATACGCCCTTCTGCATTTTCTTATAAATTTCTGTTATATTAAGAAAACAGGATCCATCATCATATAGAGAAGTGTGCATAGACTGAACCAAAGCTAAATTGGAAAGATTAACCAAAAACTAGACAAGAAGATGTTGGTTCGGTCATTTAAATGGAAAGATCGGTGATTTAAATGGAAAGATCGGAACCGAACTTAAATGAACCATTAATTGAAGTACTAGAGCTATAACTCCTTTTTTCTCCGAAATGGAAATGTTATCAGTTGTCATGTTTACCCCTTAATTTTTTTAAATTATACATAACAAAAATTTGTTAATAGTTCACAAATTTGAATCGTAATTAAAATGTGATAGCTTTAGTACTTCAGTTATCATTCCCTCTCAATACCCCCCCCCCCCCCCCCCCTTTTTTTTTTTTTTTTTGGTTTTCGCAATCTCATATGTGAAATCTTATGGCAGCCATGTCTAAATTGACAAAGGCTATGTGCTGGGAACTGATGGTGATTTATAGCGACAAATTGAATGAAGTTGGTGCAGCAATATATAGAAAGCCAACTTCTAATGATTGCTATGAAAACAGACAACAAAGTGATCCACCTCTATGCAAAAATAGCGATGATCCCGATGCAATCTGGTAGGGTTTTCAATTTTTCTTAACTCATGCTCAGATGTTTATGAGAGAAATGGACCATAGCAAAATAAGGTTAAAGTAACCAGAAACATATTGAATTACTCCTCTTCTCTCACAAAAACACAACACTTCTTAAACACCTGGAAGGTCTACTGAAATTTGCAACATTTTCCAAGTTAAATTTTGTATTTGCCAGTTTGTCAACACTATAGAAAGATGATATTGATTCGAGTCCTGACAAACCAAATTAAGGAAACTTATATTTAAACTTTTGACGTGATTCGGAATACAGGAACGTAGAACTTCAGGCATGCATGCACAAAGTCCCAGTTGATCCATCAGTTCGAGGTACAAACTGGCCAAAGATGTGGCCTGAAAGGTTGGAGTCACCACCATACTGGTTGAAGAGCACCGAGACAGGAGTTTATGGGAAACCAGCTCCACAGGACTTCACTGATGACTACGAACACTGGAAACGCGTTGTTTCCAAGTCGTACTTGAATGGTTTAGGAATTGACTGGTCTTCTGTAAGAAATGTCATGGACATGAAATCAATTTATGGAGGGTAAGTCAAAACCAAAGTTCCTAAATAGGCTGAAAAAAGGAAAGAATAAAAAAGAAAAACTGTTGCATATCTTGGTTCTTATGTTGTTCTTTTTATCGATGATTTCTTAGATTTGCTGCTGCATTAAAAGATCTGAAAGTGTGGGTGATGAACGTTGTGCCTCTTGATTCGCCAGATACGCTTCCAATTATATACGAACGTGGGCTCTTTGGCATATATCATAATTGGTGTGAATCTTTTAGCACTTACCCACGAACGTATGATCTTCTTCATGCAGATCATCTTTTCTCAGATCTTAAGAAAAGGTAAATTCATCTTTCCTGATGCTACAACATTCGTCTTCGAGCATTCATCTATAACTTTGTCTCGTATCATCAAGTGTTAAGGATCACTGATGACATAGTAAAGACTATTAGAATAAAAACATTTTTGAGGTACCTAAAGTAACTATTCTACCATAACAAAATTCCAAAAATGCTAGGTTTAACTTCAAAAACCGAAAATTAACATTTTTCAAGGACATGGAGTGTATCTCCCGATATTTTTTTAGTATCGAGCATAAGGCTGCAAAAGACCAAAGCTTCTACCAAGCAACTCAAGCTTGACCTCTTAATGGCCCGGCTCGAGTTTTTATCAAACTTTCGAGCCTTTTTTATATAATTATATGTACATATCGGGTCGAGCAGCCATAGCTATATCCTGTCAAGTTTTTATAAAGTTCAAGCTTGAGTCAGATGCCTAAAAAGTAATGTGAAAAATGGGTTTTAGTTATTAAAGATAATGTTCATAGATTTTTTTAGCCGAATTCAAGTCAGTCTCCAGCTGAGCTCGAACTTGCATCTTGTAAGCTCGTTAAGCTCGAGCTTTGCTCGACTCGTTTGCAGCCAATTGTGCGTTGTTGAACGATGGATTTCTCACTACAGGTGCAAGTTAGTATCAGTGATTGCAGAAGTGGACAGGATCTTAAGACCGCAAGGAAAACTGATCGTGAGGGACAATGTGGAGACCATTGCAGAGATCGAAAACATGGTTAAGTCTCTGCATTGGAATATCCGGATGACTTATAGCAAAGAGAAAGAAGGGTTGCTTTGTGTCGAAAAAACATTATGGCGACCAACCGAGATAGAAACTTTAGCTTACGCAATCGGATAGAATCCTGTTTTGGATGATCACTTTGTTTAAAAATCTTTCCAACTTGACCAAAAATAGTTCTTTTCCCTTTTTTTAGATTAATTTGCAAAATTTAACTTATTTAGAATTTTCATTGTTATGATTATGAACTTGGCCAATTTACTTCTAATTTTACTTCCTCAAAACGGAGGGAGTGTTGATTGTAAAACTAGAATGCATTATTTATCAATGAAATTTAATTATATTTGGAGGAAATGTTATGTTACTTGTATTCTGTGTTTCCTTATTCTTTTTAATATTTTTTTGTTTTATCTATGAATCATCCAATTTATTAATTCAATACATTTAATCGGCACTGCTTCATTCAGCAGAAAGTTTGTTCAGCCAAAGGTTTGTGCTCTGAATTCTGTTTGTATTGTTCATTCATACTATTATGTTTCCATTGATTTTAAGACCCGGACGAAAACGTACAAAAGGGCCCTGCATATACACAAATACACACATTTGTGTTTACAGACATATTTTTTGTTTTCTTTCCGTCTATAGGTTAAACAAATCAACTGTACTTTATTTATGTTGAGAACTTATGAAATTAGGCGTCCTATGAAATTTTGGACCTGGACGGTTGCTCCTTTTTGGATGTCCTCAAGGTCGGCCCTGTGTTTAATTGTCAATGGATTTTTTATTTTAACCTTGTTTACTTTTACTAATGTTTTGTATGTTTAATTATGTAAAAAAATTATATTTATGTCACATATCAAATATTTTATATTTAAATCATCAATTAATTATACGTTATCATAAAATAATAAACTACCGAAAATCTCATTTTAAGGAGGTATTACACTAGTTTATAGTTGTTAACATTTAACATTCAACATTTTAAAAACTTTACTAATTGTTGGATTGTTCGAATGTTTCTTTCATTTTCTTTTCCTTTTTCAATGTCACCCTAAAAAACTTAGATATCACATTGACAATGGGTTGGTTCGGTTTCATATCAAGAATTAGTAGCCATGCTCCCATTCTCTCTAAAAATATGTTTCCCATCCCTATTTAGAAACCAAAAAGACCTAACACGAGAATCACCATCCAACTTGTGGGATACCTGTATATAGGGGTGAGCAAAATTTGAATCGAAAAACTAAAAAAACCCAAAAAAAAAAAAAAGAAGCAAAAACTGAAAATAGAAAAAAAATTCGTTTAGATTGCATTTAAAACCAAACCGAAATGTAAATCGTTTATACAATAAATCAACTTATATGTGTCCAATTAAGACTCCGGTATACTAAATCAACTTATATGTGTCCAATTAAGTATTAAAAAACTGAAATGTAAATCGTTTATACAATAAAACCCAACTCTAGTGAATACAAGTCCAAGTTTTTTTTTTTTGAGAAATTTATGTAAAAATTTTTTTTTTAAGCAGGATCATTTTTACAATTAAAATTTCCAACCATTTGTGTTGCCGCAAAGAATCCCAACCGATGAATTCTCATTGTTTTAGTGTGTTAGCCGTTAACAATGGATTTTTGTTTATGTGGCATCCACATGGCAAAAAGATATGAGGTGGTGCACATGTGTCATTAATGTGTCAAAAACTTTTATGTTTTTAAAATTTAAAAATAGAAATAATTAGATAATAATTATATATATATATATATATATATATATATATATATATATATATATATATATATATATATATATATATATATATATATATATATATAGAATATGGTTCGTGTGAGTACCTTAAAAATGCAGAGTACCGTGAGTACCTGTGAACACACGGGTTTAAGATGTGAACATGCTTCGAAAAAAAGTTTTTTTTTTAAAATTTTTTTTCATATTCATTTAGATACAAATAATATAAGCATATTTGTAAAAGAATTACACGCATTCACACTTCGTAGCCTCTTAAAAGTCATGTGAACGTGGAAAAATTCATGTGAACATGCTTAGCTGTGAACATACGTTCACAACAGTGCAGTTCATGTGAACTTGCACGTTTCACATAGTTATAGTGTGTGTTTATGTGTGATTTTTTGCAAGTAGTCTTATATTATTAATTTAAACATGATTATGAAAAAAATTTTCAAAAAAAATAATTTTAAGCGAGGTACCTCCGGTACTCCGCAAAACTAGTGGTACTCATTTGAACCCAAATCTATATATATATATATATATATATATATATATATATATATATATATATATATATATATATATATATATTCAACTTCAACTAAATTAATTAAACTAGAAACATAAAATTGTTTAATCAAGCTCCATTGAAGCTTCGACGAGAACCTCCATCACCGACAAAGCCTCCGACGAGAACCTCGAAACTCATCATTCTCGTTCATTCATCATTTGTGGTGTGGTGAAGGCGTTCGTTCATCATTTGAAGCCAAAGTTTGAAAGCCATCAAATCTTGGATTCGTTGTTTCAAGGTTTGAAAACCATCAAAGCTTAATCTCGAAGTCCGATTTGAAAGCCATCAAACCACTGTCTCCATTGAAGTCATATCTGAAAGCCATCGAAGTCTGAAAGCCATTAATCCATCGAATCGTGTTTATAGTTTTTCTTTGTTTAGGCTTTTTGTTTCAGAATCAAAATCACACTAATATGAAATTAAAACTTTGTATGTGTTTGATTCTTTTTTAAATCAAAATAGAAGTTCTTGTTTTAGGTCTTGTTCCAGATTTGTTCTAGGTTTGATGGGTTTAAATCTTGTTTTTGAAATCGATCTGAGTTTGGGTCTTGTTCATTAAGCTTTGATTGTGATTTCTTTGATACCAGAGCTGAGAGTTATAATCAAGCTTCGATTTGTTCTTCATTTTTGTTTTAGGCATCAAATCAAAGAGATGAAGGAGAGATTGAACAGATTTGAGTTTCTTGTGAGTTTCGGGTGGCTGGTGACGGAGTTAGAGAAGGTGATGAGAGATAATAATGATAATAATAATATAAAAAAAATATTTTTAAATTTTAAATAATGATATGTCAGTAGGTTACAACTGGTTTAGCCGGTTACAAATCATTTAAAAAATTCAATTATATTTAGTTGATTGGAGTTCTTTGTGGCAACAAAATTTGTTAGTATATAACAAGAAAACCACTTGGAGTTTCTGGACCATTGGATGGAAAGAAATCAATGGTCCAGATTAATGACAACTCATAATTATTTATGAAATTTCTCTTGTACCCTTAATTAAAATCAATAATTATACTTATACCATTTTTTAATTCATTTTTCAAATTTACTACCTTAACTTAATTACATTAAATTTTGATTTTAATTTTCTCATTAATGAATTAATATTTACCTAAAATAAATGTGTCATTATTATCCTTAATTATTATAGTTAAATTCAAATGTAAAAATTTGGATTTAAATGTAGAAGTGTAGTAAATAAAGTTAAAAACTTTTGTTAATTATTTTGCTAACAAGATTTAAAATTTAATTGATAAAACTTCAATTGTGAATATGATAAATTTTTTATTGTTGATTTTCAGATATTTCATTTTTATATTTTATCATTTTCAAAATATATACACATTCACATAATTGAATTTTTTTGTTTCTTACATTGATATTTCATATTTGAAGTTAATAAAAATAAAAAGAAACATTTTTTGCAAACACATATTATCTGTTTTTAATAAAATAATATAATAATATTTTTTATTTAATATCAAACAACTAAGTACTTTATTTATCTTTAATTTAACTAGCTTTCAATTTTTTTTATTTTAATTATATATAAATTTTATAATAATTTATTAAAATATAAAAAATATGTTTTTTTCTAAATCAACCCATGTAATACATGGGTTGATTAACCTATATATTATATTAAAACAAAACAATTCATGTCACATGTCACTTCTACAATACAAGAAAATTTTATTTTTGCACATCTTTTTCCAAATTTAACACCTTAACTTAATTGCATTAAATTTTTGACTTTATTTTTTTCATTAGTTAATTAGTAATAAATTAGATTTTGTAACATTTAAAATTAATGTTTACCTAAAATAAATATCTATCATTACATAATAATCATAATTAGCTCCAAATTTAATAATTTGAATTTGTGGAAATTATTATTATTATGTATAATAAAGGAAAACATCAAATGTCACGTGCCACCTCTACGTTCACCAAAAAGATAATTACAACTTATAAAAAATAAAAGATAAATACAATTTAATATTCTTAAGAAAGATAAATATACTATATTTTTTAATCTGTAATATTTTTGTATGTTTTTATTTTTACTCATATACATTTTATATAAATAAGTTTAATTAAAAATATCCACGTAATACGTGGGTTATAAACTAGTTTAATAAAAAAAATAGTGCAACTTAAGGGTTTTTTTTACGTAAATTTTCCTTTTTCTTGGGTTTAAACCTAAAACAAACCCAAACCTATAAAAATCAAAAACTGATAAACTATGGCCTATGGGTTCAAATTGTAAAACAGAAAAACTAAACTGGAAAGCCGAAAAACCAAAGGCACGAGGTTTCTATGATACCCAAACCAAACTTGTTTGTTTATGTTTGGTTTCGAATAAATTTCGACACATGCTCACCACTACACGTTAACACGCATGGATCAAGGATTTATTTAATGTAAGCATATATGATTCATTAGAGGAATCATTAGTATCCGTGTCTTATCTGAAACCAAAATAGAAACCCAAAGTCTTAAACTGAATTATATGCTAAAGTTATAGGTATACAAGATGATTTTTAATTACAACTTTTAATATATCAAAAGCAAAAAATAGGCCATGAACTTTATGATAACTTCAAATTTTGACCATTTTCTGTCTAGCAAATCATGAGTGATGAGTGGATAAATCATTCATTCAATCATTCAATAAAAAATAAATAAAATATGATGTGCAAAGTAAAAAGACAGAGAACATGAGGGACCATACATGCAAATTTTGTAATCATTACGCTGTCATTTGACAACAGCTTTTCACTGATATTCCCTAATTTAACTACGTACCGTCACCGCCGGTGCCCGACTCTGACAAAGACTCTTCAAATCTTCATCACTCCAACTCATCCACCGGCCAGCGCCATCGCCATGAGACCTACCACAAGCTTCTTCTTCTCCTCCGATCACATCTCAAACCCTAACGCATTCATCAAAATCTTAATCCTTTCGTTCCTCTCCCTTTCCCTCTTCTTCGCCGTCAAACACTTTTCCTCCGACACTACCTACCTTCAACAACTCTCTGTACCCATATCCTCCGGTGACAACACCACCGCCACCACACACGTCCATGTCTCATCCAATTCTACAGCTGAAAGTGTTGCAGCTTCTTTGTCACCTCCACCTAAAGCGGTCTTACCTCCACTGCAGCCGGAAGATGTTGTGGAGAGGACTGGAATTGTCGATGAGAACGGAGCGATGACGGATGACTTTGTGATTGGGGAATACGACTCGAGTTTACTTGAGAATTCGGTTGATGAAAGTTCGGTGGAGACGGGAGGAGAAAGTGAGCAGAATGGGGAAAAAATTGAGAAATTTAGGGTTTGTGACGAGAGTAGGAGAGAGTATATACCTTGTTTGGACAATGTAGATGTGGTTTCTAGATTGAATTCGACCGAAAATGGGGAGAAGTATGAAAGGCATTGCCCTGCAAAAGGAAATGAACTGGATTGTCTGGTGCCCAATCCCAAAGGGTACAAGAACCATATTCCATGGCCGAAAAGTCGGGATGAGGTATGCTATTTTACATGTTCTTTCTTGTTTTGATTTGCTTGATTTAGTTGGTTAATTATTGCTGTTTAGTTGGTTAATTGTTACTGTTTAGTTGGCTAGTTATTAATGTTTAATAGAAACTGATACATTTAAAATTTGCTCACCTTAAGTGAGCTTATATAGATATCTTAAGCTGATTTTTTTTTAATTTTTTATCATACAAGGCAGGATTTTTATTCTTTATAAAGCATAGTTCAAGAAGAGAAAAACAATGTTTAGAAGTGACATGCTCTGGATATCGTTATTTAGAGCAAAAGTTTGATACTTGCTTCGAGAAACTCAATCTGTTTGATGTTAGGTTAGGGGAAATGGTCTGGTCAAATGAACCAACTCTGAGGTCAATGTACAATGGTGTGAGTGCACAAAATTAATGGGGTTTATTGTCACTCCAAAGTTTCAGTTTCAGTGTCTCTAACCTGTTTTGGAGAAACAGTAAGTTGACTTGTTGCTGTTGTACTCGAAAGGTAAGTCAAAATTGTGGTAGAAAACTTATGGTTTACAAATTCATAGGGGTGGATCGAGTGTGGTCACGATTTTGCTATTTAGGTTTTGTACTAATGATGGGGAGGGGGCAATGACTGAATTGAAAGACCTCAAACAAATGACTGAAATGGGTCCTGTGAACAAATTATTGGACAATCTCAAAGTCATATATACAGTATTAGCTTATCTCTTGGATCTGACAAGTTTTTGGTCCAACATTTGTATCTAGGTTAAGATGAAATAAGTTTTAGAATGTAGTTGAGACGAGCTACTTGAAATTCCGGTTGTAGAGTTAATCTAAAGGGTGGTGTGATAGTACTTGAAAGAGGATTATGAGGCCATAATATCATAAGAAATGGTTGATACAAGCATTGTTGTCACCCCTGCCACAACAGCCAAAAGCCTATCCAACAGTGAAACAAAACCATTCTTAGAGGTAAATGTCTACTTCAAAGGGTCAGGTGATAAATCAAGAGGATTAAACTCATAGTTGGAGGGAAACCTGTTGTGCTAGAAACAACTCTAAATGCAGTCATCTGAGAGCTGTTTAACGACTAATTATTAAGTGCATTATGATTTAGACATTTCTATTTGTCATGACGTCTAGTGAGACATAAACACCTGGCAGATATCTTTTGCTAGGAGAGCATATTACTAAGTACCAGGGTAGAATGACTAATCCGGAATAGTGAAATGAAAACCAAAATTTTCACTCTTATCCTTGTTCTACGCTTCTCTGAATTTCTTCTGAATTGAGTATATTTAGTGTGATGTGTATTGTAAAAGTAAGTGCTTTTCTGTACATATGATCCTTATAGTATGTATTTGCTTTGTTTATTTGGTTCAAAGGACATGTTTGTATTTGACCGAAATAAATACAGGTGTGGTATGATAATGTACCTCATACACGTTTGGTTGAAGATAAAGGAGGTCAAAACTGGATATCAAGAAACAAAGACAAGTTTATATTTCCAGGAGGTGGAACACAGTTTATACATGGTGCAAATCAGTACTTGGATCAGATTTCTAAGGTTTTTCATGTTTTCTTTATTGTAAATTATAGATTGGGTATGCATGTCTCTGATTCCATCTTTACCAAGCATGCAGATGGTTCCTGATATTGCATTTGGTCAACATGTCCGAGTTGCCTTGGATGTTGGCTGCGGTGTAGCAAGTTTTGGTGCCTTTTTACTGGATCGCAACGTGACTACTCTGTCTGTAGCACCAAAGGACGTTCATGAGAATCAGATTCAATTTGCTCTAGAGCGTGGTGTGCCTGCCATGGTGGCTGTATTTGCAACACATCGTTTACTATATCCAAGTCAAGCATTTGATTTAGTACATTGCTCAAGATGTAGAATAAATTGGACTCGTGATGGTATGCCCTCCTTTGTGTATTTACAATTTTACATGATAAATATGTGTGCTTGTATTATATCTTACCTTTATTGTACATCATCTCTTAGTGCATTTACAAACTTGTCGACAATTAGTACAGCCCATGAACTTACGTTTCTTATAAGTTATATCATCTTCATTCTTTTCTTCTTAGATGTGTTATGAAACTTGAATATTGAGGAGATGTTTGCCACAGAAAAACGAGATTTCTATGGTCGCACTGGATGCATTGTGTTTTAGAGTCTCTTTGCCTTGGATGGATCCTTCACTCGTATTATTGATATTAATTGGCTTACCTTTGTGTCGTTTGTGTTTAAGATGGAATTTTGCTTCTGGAGGTGAACAGGATGCTAAGGGCTGGAGGATACTTTGTCTGGGCAGCACAACCTGTTTATAAACATGAAGATAAGCTTCAAGAACAATGGAAAGGTAATTCAAATTTCAACAGCATGCATTGCAAACATACAAGATATGTTTATTACAAAATCTAATAGCATATGTAACGTGATCTATATATCTATGTACATGGAGATGTTGGTTATCTTCAGTATTTAAACTTGAAGATGCAAATCTAAACCAATTTCACATTTCTCTTTCATCATTTTTTGTGCTTTTCTGTTTCAATGATTTTGTGCTTCATCTCATCATTGTTGAATGTGCCTATTTACAGAAATGGAGGACCTTACGGACCGCATATGTTGGGAACTCATAGCAAAGGAAGGATATATCGCCATATGGCGCAAGCCTATCAACAACACCTGCTACGTTGATCGTAATCTGGATGTAAAACCTCCAATATGTGATGCCAATGATGATCCTGATAATGTTTGGTATATCACGGTTTACTATTTCCATTTTACGACATCTATGTCCAATTTTCATTTTATCTTAACAACCCAAGCATGGTCAATGTCATCATAACAACTAAATGACTAATATGTATATTATGCAAGTTTAAAGTACATTGGTCTACCGTTCCTTTGCCCCCAATGATTATTTTGATAAGCTTGTGGCTGTGTTACATTTAATTGAAATGACTGGTCCACTTTTTCCATTGGGTGTTGGGACTTGGGACGGCTAGGTAAGATCAGGTGGCGAAAACAAATTTTTGTTGCGCTTGAAATAATAATGTGCTGACGAATCAATGTATAAATGAAAGTTTAGACAGCGCTGGATGTGTTTGTGTCGTAACTTAGTGTTACAATGTTTCAGGTATGTTCCACTGAAGGCATGCATCACTCCATTACCTGAAAATGGTTATGGAGCTAATGTTTCAACATGGCCTACACGCCTTCATCAACCACCAGACAGGCTTCAAAGCATAAAGATGGACGCCTTCTTGTCCAGAAAGGATATCTACAAGGCAGAGTCAAAATATTGGAAAGAAATAACATATAGTTATGTAAATGTTTTCCGTTGGAAGACGTTAAATGTACGAAATGTGATGGACATGAGGGCAAGATACGGAGGGTATTTTATTTGCTTGCTTGTAGCATCTATAACTTTCTTTAAAATTCAGTCTTCACCTACTCTTTTTGGTAAATTTCTAATATCGTACAGCTTTTCTTGTTGACGACAGATTTGCAGCAGCATTACATGATCATGGAGTTGATTGCTGGGTAATGAATGTTGTTCCTGTTAGTGATACCAATACCTTGCCTGTAATTTATGATCGTGGACTCATAGGTGTCGTACATGACTGGTATGATTTATCCTCCCGATCTAATTACCAGTTCTATATTTTAGTTGAATCAAAATATGAAATACGAGAAAGCAAGGAACAAAATGTAGAGGCTAAGAAACCTTAAAGTAGCAACTGCAGTGTTGATGATAATTACTGTAAACCATGAGATACGGTGTTCGGGTAACCATGGTCTATGAGGGAGAAGTAATACGTTCAAACCTTTATGTTATCAAAAATTGACTTGGCCTGAAAATTACAATATTATGTGTTGCATTCTTAAAAAGGTCTCCTTCAGGGATTTCTCTTATGTGAAAAAAGAAAATAAGAAATGTAAAGGTTTGCTCCTGGCATGATATGTTAAAATCTGTTTTTACAGGTGTGAGCCATTTGACACATACCCTAGAACTTATGACGTATTGAATGCGGCTGGTCTTTTTTCCATAGAGCAAAAGAGGTAAAATTTACGATGCTTCTCTTTTCTCGTATGGTTCACCAATTACACCAGCATCGTATATTTGAAAACTGCAGCAGATCACTAATTCATGGATCCAAACTTTGTCTAAAAAGCCCTTGATCTTGACAATTAGGAAATATTCCATTCGTTATTATTTTTTATCTGTGCATGATTCTTTATCCTAACATGATACACACAATCAAAATTGTAACCTTCTCCCATTTGTTTTTACTTAAAAAGGTGTAATATCTCTACCATCATGCTTGAGATGAATCGCATCTTACGGCCAAACGGACATGTTTATATTCGTGATGCTAATTCAGTCATCTATAAACTCGAAGAAATCGCAAAGGCCATGGGCTGGATCACACATGTATTTGATAATGGTGAGGGTCCGAATGCTGGCGCCAAGCTTTTGACATGTGAGAAACGCCTATAACATTCTCCCTGTACTTGTCGCTCTCACCCTTCACCGGTAAGAGTCCTTAGGATCCCTTCTCCCAACTCCTAAATATATACACAAGAATTAAAGGTGGAGCTGTATATTTGATGATTGTGTACTAGTATTCGGAGGAAATTGATTGATGAAGATAACATTAACCCTTGAAGAAAGGTAGATAGATTCCTAAATATTTTAATAAAAAACAAGCCTAGAACCCTGGCCAAGTCCGCTCGTATTAGGATTACTTGTCAACAGTAGATCGAATTTCATAGATTTGCCTGTGTTGTTTATACATCGAACGTTGTATATGGTCATCGAAGTTGGTTAATGCATCTGTGTTTGCTTTCAGATTTCTGGTCCATTTTTTTCCACTTCTTCTTGTTTATTTAGTGATCTTTTCAGCCATAGGTGCCACATTTGGGCTAGTTATTTTGTTAAGGCTATCAGTTAGGCAATAATTAACTCTCATCCTTCGAAAATAACTCATGTTTTACAGATTTTTATCTTCTTTGGTTCCGTAGAAAGAATAGTTATTGGACCTTTATCGTTGGCTCTCTTAACATCTTTGGCCGGCTGGCCACACATGTCAATGGTTGAATGTAGGGGTGTTCAAAAATATCCGAATCCGAGATCCGGATTCGAAAACCTGAAATCCGACCCGGAATTTCGGATACGGGTTTTGCATAATTTTGGATTTTCAGATTATCCATAAACCCGAAATTCAAAAAAAATATTTATACTTTTTTGCCAAATATTATTTGACTAACAATAGTCATGTTCTTTAATTTTAAGTGTATAATGTAGCTTTAATATATTTATAACTCGTTTAAATGCATTTTAATATCGTTTGACGTGTTTTTTTTTTTATGATTTTAAGTTTAAAAAGTATGATATATTTTCGTTTGTGACAATTACTTTTTTATATGTTAACAGGTATATAGATTTGTATTTTATATATTTGAATTCATTTTATAATTTGAAGTTTAATTAAAAAGTTAAATATTCTGATAATTCAAAATTCTGATACAACTAGTAAAATTCATGTATCTGATGTTTGGATTATCCGTCCGAAAATTAACACTCCTAGTTGAAAGGGATGAGATGTAAATCTGCCATGAATGGTCTGTAAGGTTTCATGTAGTAGGAACCAAAACCAAAAGGATGATCGATTCTAAGCATACATTTAGCCTAATGGACGGGTCAAATTGGTTCGCACTTAAAATACTGAGCTAGAAGCCTAGAACCAGTGGCGTACCCAACCACCAAAGGGACCCGTTGCACAATTTTTTGTTGCGTTCACGTTTCAAATTTCAAAGTGATTATCTTGATCGGGTCGGATTAATAAATGAACATTTATAATTTAAAATAGTACATATAATCTTAAATAACAAATAAACTAACAAATACTAAATAAAAACACAATTTATTAAGAAGTATAAGTTAACAAATTACATCTCCAATATGGCATTTGTGACTACCACTTTTTGATAACTTTCTTTTGAAAAATTTATCCATCAAAAGATATTATAAAACATACAATTAACAATTAAAGATTAAACAGTAAACAGTAAACTAACTAAATACAAATTTTCAAGTCTTAAATTTCAATAATTCAATTAAAGAGTAAATTAATTAACTAAATACATTAGACATAAACTTTCAAGATTAACTTTCAAGTAAAGAGTAAACTCAACTAATGTAATTGTTCAACTAAAGACAACCGGTCCAATAAATAGAATATGTTGGACTTTAATTTGTGAAAAAAATACTATTGAATTTTGGTTTTAATTCGGGATTAAATTATTGAGTTTTATTTTTATTACTTATTAGTTATTTAGGCATTCAACTTTTAATTTTTTTTGTTTTATTGGAGTAATAAAATTTTTAAGTTGCACACTTAGGTTTTCTTTAACAACATAAGTTGCATAATTAAATTTTGACCGGTTGCACATATAAAATTTCAAAAAAATGTACACTGTGAAATAAGGTTATTGGGGGGGGGGGGGGGGACACGTTGCACGGGCTACCCCTCCATTCCACATAGGTCCGCCTATGCCTAGAACGCTTTTTCTTTTAAAATATTTATTTGTGAAATCTTAGAAAATGATGAATTAGACAAATCGTTTTTAAAAAAATTAGTATTATGTATGAATTTTATCTTTTGTTCGTCGACTAGTTTTTGCTTAAATGGGACGGAATCGCAACCCCTGGTATGTATCAAACCAAACGATTGCAAGGGGAATGGACTGAATAGTTTTAGCCAAAATGCACATTCTGAGCGGAGATCATTGTCAACATCAACGAGATTTGGATCGAAGGTGCTTCATGATCGATTACATAGTCTATGAAACTAATAAGCTTTTTTCGATCTCAAAAGGCAAATGCTATGGAAATTTTTCATTTGTTTTCAATTCCAGTTTTCAAGAAAAAGTTTTTAGATTTAGTTTTTCAAAAAACAATTAAAAATTCTGAAAACGCGTTCATATTGTAACTTGAAAACTCAGTGTTTTTGTTTTGAGTTAGAAAATGGTTGAAAACATGTTGAAATTATTTTTAACGTCTAACTATAAATTTTAAAATGAAATTTTATTTTTAGAAAAAATGCAAGTGAACATATTTTCATATAACTCTTGTTTTTGTAAAAAAAACGAAACCTGAAAACATTCCGGTTTTCGTTAAATGCACGCACCTAATATTTTCTAGTTTCATCTTTCAAAACCAACTTATATTTTGGGAAAAACGTATATTTAATTTATAAAACTTCAAAAAAAAAAAAAAAAAACCCTACAGTTTATAAAGGATTCGAGATAACCAATTGAGAGAGAAGTGAAATCAATGTGTAAATATGTGGCAACATATTGTGGGTTGTAACACTATTTTGACATTTACGAATTTGTAATATCTATGAATATCAATAAATAATGATCTCTATTTATTATTTATTATTATTCTCTAATAAGTAACTTGTTATTATTATTTTTTCACATTTAAAAATATATTAGTTAATCTATATTTAAATCTAAATCTAATAACTATCTGTATAATAGTTTTTAGTAAATCAAATTTGATTTTAAAAAATATTGAATGTCTACAACCTTAAAATTGATCTATTATTTTATATATACAATTAATACTTGTATATATTAATTTTTGATTTTATTTACATTTTGTAATAATTTTATTAAGAATATCTTAGAAAATTAATACAAAATAAATTATCAACGAAAAAAAGGAATTATTAAATAAAAATATAAACTAGCATCAATCCTTAGTTACAGTAAATATTATCATTCAAAACTAAAATTTTCATAAGAATAATTTTTATATATTCATACAATAATAATATTGATATACTCATAAATTCACATTCACTCATTCATAAAAATAATTTCTACATTCACAAATGATTTTACTAACATTGTGTTCTTGAATAATAAAAAAAAGAAAGCTGAGGAAAGATAGAGAAAACAGTATTTAATTGTGTTCTTAATACAAATTAACAGGATAGAATTGGAATTCAAATTTTAGTTTGTTTACAATTTTTTATAACTAATAGAATTGGTTAAATTTATGTATGATTCATCAAATTTCCTTATTTATGGGAATTTGTCATTTCTTTCAAATCATACATGAATTAGATTCCAGCATATAAATGAATTAAATTCCGACCTTCATCTCTGACTAATACTAAAAATCATGTTCTACATTCATCATCAACCATATTAATAACTAAAATTTCAATTTCAATTCATTCGAATTGCATTCCGTAAACCAAACGCGTTAGAGTTTGTTTCAAATTATTTTTAAAAAAAAATAAATTGTATATAAAAAGAATAATGATGTATAAATAAATATTAAATAAAAAAAAGAAAAATGACATCAAATAGCTCTGAACTTTCGACTTTATACACATTTATGTAGTGAATTTTTTTTGGTACACATTTGGTAGTCAAAGTTTCAAAATTGTTCCAATTTGGTAGTTGGCGTACCTGTTAACCGGTTGCTTCCGGTTTCGATGCCTATGTGGAAAGTTTTTTAATGGCGTGGCTACCCGTTTTTATATTATACCCGGTTTTATCTATGTGGCAACCCGTTTTTTAAAATCACCCGGTTTTATTACCCGGTTATAAACCCGGTTTTTACAAGTTGGATCGATCGTATGAAAAATGAACCGGATTTATAACCGGGTGATTTTAAAAAACGGGTCGCCATATAGATAAAAACGGGTAGCGACGTCATTAAAAAATTGTCCACATAGACATCGAAACCGGAAACAACCGGTTAACAGATACGCCAACTACCAAATTGGAACAGTTTTGAAACTTTGACTACCAAATGTGCACAAAAAAAAGTTCACGTACAAAGTCGAAAGTTCAGAGCTATTTGATGTCATTTCTCTTTAAAAAAAAATTAAAAATTAAAACTCATTTATATTGAAGTTTTTTTTATTCTCTGAGTTCACCATTCATTCACACAACAACTCATACGTATTCACAACACAAATTCTGGCCTTCACAAGAAACAAATGTAATTGTGTTATCATCATCATCAGATGTTGTGAAAATTGGTTGATTTTTTTAATAGTAATAGTTTCAGAGTTTGATCAACAGATTGCAGCATCATAATCTTCGATTTCTCTCCGTCAATCAATCGCCTGTTTATCGACTCTCACTGTTTAATCGGGAAGGCCTTTTCGCTTCTTCAATCTCATTCATTCGCCAGGTTCTGTTCTTCAACTTCTTTTTCTTCAACTCTTTCTGTGTTTGATTCCTGCTTAAATAGTTACGAATGATTAGATGATTATACAATTATCAGGTTTTTTTACAACTCTTTACCTGCGAATCATTTAACCGGATAATCAAAATATTGAATGTGATACCGATGATTTGCGATACACATCCAAAAACGCACCTGCGCATATTCAACATTGAGTCCTGAGGTCAACTGATTGAACCTTGTTTGGTTTTAGGTTTGTTTTATTGGTTGGAAACTCATTAAAGATAACTGAATGGTGAGGAAGGTTTTACATGTAGGTTTACTAACATTGGTTGGTGTTTCTAGGGTTTTCAAGTAAAATAAACACTTAGATAACATGTTATTGTGAATTTTAGTCTCATCAATCTATTAAATAAATGATCAAAATGCCCAATCCCATATTCAAGGTCTACACACACTTTGTCAATACGGTAAGGCTGCAAACAATTCGGTTTTCCCAAAAACCAAATGTGAAAAATTTAATGAGCCAAGCTTAAGCTTTTAATGTCTTAAGTTTGCTTTAGTGCCTAAGCTTGAGTTCTTAATCATTTGTAATGGACTTTGTTAGGGATATTTAGTTTAGGAAACTAAATTATGGTTAAGAAGTTTATGCATCTTATGGAACAATGCAAATGCTTATGGAAATTGCCAAAGAAGATTTCTAGTTCTACAATTCATTTGGAATATTATGATATAACTTCCTTAGAAAGCTATTCTTCTCCAACATCAAACAAACTTGATAGGATTTATCCGTCTCCCACTCCCAGAATAAGGGTTTATTAAGTTTAATTAGAGGACTTGTTAGTTGATTGACTGAATCATGTTACATGTTTTATGCAGCTGCTCATTGAGAACTGGAGTATAGACCATCGATCCAAACATGGTGGACTGTCATAATGAGAATCACATGGTGCGATTAAACAGAAAAAAGTTTGATATAAGAGCTTCTGAGTTCCATTCTAGTAAACATGTTAAGAAGTTGATGAATGTCAGCAAACTTGGGGACAAAGAAGTGGATCCTGACTATGCATGGTTTCTTGAATTCTTGACTAACACCAATGGCCAAACAAATATTATCAAAGATAAGGATCATGGAAAGTATGACGATGAATATGATGATGAGGATGAAAAGGATAACGATATAGATCCTCAATACAGCTGGTTTTTGAAAGGATTGACAGAAAATGGTAGATCGTATAAGCTTAAAATTTCCCAAAATGATGAGACTCCTTGTTTTCTAGAGTATGAAGAATCAGATGGGTATGAACCCCCAACTGATACTAATATAAGCCTTGGTAATAAGGGAGATAACGTGAACTCCTCTGAAGATACGGTGCCTATGCAAATCAATCAGAGGGTTAACGTGAACTCCTCTGAAGATACGATGCCTATGCAAATCGATCAGAGGGTTAACATGAACTCCTCTGAAGATACGGTGCCCAGGCAAATTGATCGGAGGGTTAAAAGCAGCCTGCCTCTAGGAAACGGGAAGATGACTACGAAAGAAGTTTCAGGCAAAAAGAAGAGTAATATGCGTAAGTCTAAAACAGAACCCCACCGTATCACTGCAGGTTCTTGCTACCAGTTGTTACTAGATGGTTGTGTACCTTCTGAATACGGTGCATTTGATTATGAAGGAAAACAAGTGAAATATGAAGAGACGGGTACAAGTTCTGATTCAGAAATACAGATGTGGGAAAATGTTAAGGATTACAGTGAAGTAAACAATAAACAAGCAGCATCTGCAGAAAAAAATCCATCTGTATGTATATATTGACCATATACCATTTACATTTAGTATTGTTCTAACAATTTCTATTGTGAGTTATTACTTCACATAGTCTCGATTTTGATAGCTCTATTCTTTCAGCTAAAGGAGAAGCTCATGCTAATTCTTAAGAAGCCATATGATAAGGAAGAGTATGAAGAACTTCTAAAATATGCAGAGCAAAAAAAGCCGATATGCCGTCTTTTACCCCTGCGTGGCAGGTCCGTATCATCTGCGATGGATGGTGTCACAAAGTCGGTGCTTGATGACGTTCCTGGTAAGTTAAACTGTTAATCCATATGATCCATTATCAGTTTCTTATTCACAACAATTAGAGTCTAATCATCTTTGCATTTTCCTTTTGTAAATTCTTTTTTTTCCAACTTTTAATTGCTTTCTTCTTGCACAAGCTTAGGTTATTTATCTATAAAATGCCCTTAAATGCATATCTAATTGCTTCTTGATTTGTACTAATTCGGTTAACTTTTTCTATTATTTTTCGTCAAATTCTTTCCTTACATTAATCATGAGGCAGGTATTAAGAAGAAACTTAAAGATGTCCGGAATGACCGGCCTAGAGCTCTTAATCTCTTGCGAATGTTACGCTTCTGGTTAGAAGTAAGTTCTCTTAAGTAATTTGTTTCTCCCATTTTGCTTTCCTAGTTACCGATTATCATCTGTTGCGTAGACTCTATGCTCTGTTATTTCAGAAAACAATGAATCCAACATTGTAAACCATAAGTTCACACTTTTATCATCCTTTCCCACATAAAAACTCATATAGCTTGCATCGATTCCAAATCAGTCACCGTTTAAAGCTGTGCACAACCAGCACACGATGACACAATATGCAGTTTGTTTCTTATTGATCGACAGTCTTTATTAGCTATTTTTTATGTATTTACATCTACTGGTAATTTCTTTCGTTTCTGGTACAGTACCTGCCCAACCAAGATTCGTTTAAACCATGGGCAGATGAAGACTGTTTGAGGGTGCGACCATCACGTCATCGTACCTGATAGGGTGGATGGATGCTCGAGATCCATTTTCTTTTTGGATGACTGACTTTTTTGTTTAAACTTTTTTGGTACTGATTGATGGCTGGTGAAGTTGCTATAGGAATGCTTGTTATTATAACATCCATATTTTTTTTTGGTTTGGTTACAAAAATCGGTCATACCCAATTAAACGGGTGTTTGGATTTGCGTTGTGAAAGTGACTATCGACTTTTTTGAAAACACAAAAAAGTCGTTTGGCAACGAAAAGTGATTATCTGTAGCAAAGTTGTCTAAAAGAGGAGATATTTGTCGATCTAATAGGTAAACTATGAGTAAGTCATTTTGTAAACCATGAAGGATTGCAGGATATAATTGTACGAGGCTATTTGTTTATTATTTGTAGAAAAAATGACATGAAAATGTAACTTACTTTGGGTCTGTTTATTTTGAGAATCATGCTTTTAAAATGTATATTTAAGGGATTTTTATTTTAGAAATTGCATGTTCTATGGATCATAGCTTGAAATATGCATGTTTATAGGATTAAATTATTAAGAAATTAATTGAGTGTAATGTAAATAGGTGACAAAATGTTATGTAACTGTAAATTAACATGTATGAAAACTTTCTCAAATTACCATATACCATTTTCACATCAAATGCGACTGGTTTTTCTATTTTCGAATCCTTAAATATACAATTTGAAAGTATGCTTGTAAAATGAACATTGACAAAGGTAGATTGTGTTTTCATGTCATTTTTGTTATATAATATTTTATTCATTATTTTACTTTACCAGTGTACTAGTTTATTACCCGCGTATTATGCGGATAATTTTAACATATATAAAATATAATAAATAAAAAGATAAAGATATAAATATTATTTTCTAAACAAAATTATATAAGATGATATTATTATTTATTATGACCTATTAATTTTGTATATTTCTAAATATATATGAAGAGTAATTATTCTCTTATATATATTTTTTTAAACTTTTATTATATTATCTTATAATTAATAAGTTAGTAGATTATTAGATTTTGTTTGATTTGATTTGATTTGAATTTAAAAGTAGATTATATTAGATTTGGATAGAATTAATTAATAAATTAGTAGAGTATTAAATATTGTTTGATTTGATTTGATTTGAATTTAAAAGTGGATTATATTAGATTTGGATAGATTTGATTTAAATTTCTTTATTATTTTTTAAAATCTATAAATGTCACGTGTCGATTCATGGTGACGACACGTGCTTTCACTAGAAATGAGTATAGTTACTCTTTTAATAGTATAGATAGATAAGAATTTTTACATCCATTAATGTATAACAGTGAAAAATCTAGGTATGGGTGCACAATTACCGGATTTAATCCGAACCGGATTGGATTAAAACCAGTTTGGTTTTTTCTCCCAAAAAACTGGTTCGTATTTTAACTGATTTTGAACCGAAAAAATGTAACCTATATAATCGGTTTCAGATATAAAAAAACCGGATTATTCTAAAACAGGTTCTCTAAAATAAAATTCAGATTTTTTTTGGGTTTACTTTCTTTTTCTTTGATGGGCTAGGGTTTAGGGTTTATAATTACAAATATATAATTATAAATTAAGGTTAACACATATATTTTACTCCATTTAAATACATTATAATATTATATTTGATTATAAATACATAAAAAGTTTAGCACTAATAATTATAATTACAAATATATAATTATAAATCGGATTTTAGCCTGTTTTTAACCGGTTTTTTTGAAACCGGTTTTTTATCTAATAAAAAATCCGGTTGGCCAAAAAAATACATAACCAATTCGGTTAAAAACCGGTCCAGATAAAAAAATCTGGTTCTATCCAAACCGGTTTCGGATCGAAATCGGATATTCGAATTTTTTGTACACCTCTGAAGCAAGGATTCAACCTACTCATTGTAATAGAATAGATGGCTAGCTTAATCATGGACTGATGACAACGTTGTATTTAGGACTGTAAACGATCTGAATGTTCGGCAAGAAGTTCTTTTGTGTTTGTTCTTTTATTAAACGAACGAACATGAACATAGGCTTCGTTCGCTCATTTTTGTTCGTAAACGTTCGCTTAAGTTTGTTCGTTTACATTCGTCCGTTAATTTATAATGAGTTATAACATTTATATTATTTTTAATATAAACATATCGCTATTATTATATAATGTTATTCAATAATATATTAATTAATATTATAAATTTATAAATTAAACTTCAAATTTTAATACAAGTATGATTGTTGACATTGAATGTAGATAAAAATAGAATAAATTGCTTGAAGGATGTCAATTTAGTATTAAAATTAAGCTTTTTATCTCTGAAGACATTAATATTCTATTTGTTTGAAGTCATTTATAAAACTTATAAATATATTAACGTAATTTGAAAATTATGAACTATGTGTTGTGGATTTTATTTTTAAGCAACATGTTCGTTCATGTTCAGTACAGTTCGTTTAATTTTTCATTCACATTCGTTTATGTTTGATTGTCTGTTAAACAAACGAACATGAACAAGACGGATTTCTTAATGAACGAACACAAACAGAAAAGCTCACGTTCGTTTGATGTTCGGCCAAAGTTAAACAAACAAACATGAACATACCTCGTTCATGTTCGTTACCTCGTTCATGTTCGTTCGGTTCATTTGCAACCAATAAGATTAAAAACATATTAAAAACTTTTTAATTCGACAAACGAAAATGTTTTAGATTTACAATTAGCTTTAACTTTCATTTTTATTTGTTATAGCAAAGTCATTGCACGCTGGTAGTAAGATAAGTTAGTAATTGGGCTATATACCATATCTATTAACTTTCAGATATATAAAATTGTTAACGTACTATTAAATTTTAATTAGGGGGTGTTTGTTTTAGATTATTAAAAAGTGATGTAACGTTTTGATAACTAATAATCTGATAATAATTATACCAAAAAGTGTCGTTGGAAGTTTAATGTTTGGTTTACTTTATGTTGCTTGGTATTACAATGATCATGTAATTCAATTTTTAAGTGTTTGGATTTACGTTTTACAACTGTAAAATTGTCAAAATAAACATATGTATGTACTAATAAAATTTTTTTATTTAATATGTATTTTTGTTCTTATAAACTATTTTATTGATGAATTCTTTAACAATAAATAATTTAAAAGTACTAAAACTATTGTAATCTATTACCGTAGGTCTCAAAGGTATATCTCAAGTCTGTAGAGGGTATGAATACAGCTTAAACAGAATGAAACAAGTTTTTCTTAATGTTTGTATGTTTATATTAATAAATATATAACTTTACAAACAAGTTTGGATTGCGAAAAGATCTAAACTAATATGATATATGAACAACCATTTTGGCTAATCTTAGACATACTTAAACTAGCTACAATGAAATGACCTATTAAGACCCACTCACTGTTTAACACACTTATTAGTGTTTAGATACAAGACTTAACTTATCAGCTATAAGAAAACTGAACAACTTTGAGGACTGATTCACTAAGAACAGTTTAGACACACTTAGCTTTTGTCACTCAAGTTGAAGTAAGTGATTCTTGAAAATCTGTGCATGCATGAACTCTTAAGTATCACTCTGCTACTTTCTCTCTTTTGGAACCTTCTTTATATAGACTTATGTTGAATCCCAATGAAACTTCTTCACTGGATATAGAGAAAGACAGGAATGTCTCATAAAGAAACAAACTTACTTTTCTGCAAAAAGACAAGTCTAACAAAAGGCATTTTTGTCTTTGTACTGAAGGAATATCTGTCTTGTTCTTGTATCTTCTGTTGTTCTAACTTTATTTTAAATGAGCAAATCAACCTATATACTTTAAACTTTTTGATATAAGAACAGGTCCGTCACCCTTTTCATATATTTTTTTTTGTTTTCATGTTACAAAATAGTTTTGGCAGGCTTTAGCAGTTCTGCTTTTGCAATTTGTCTTGACGCTTCAGGCTGATCCCAATGTTTAAACTTTTCGTGAAAACTTGAAAATACAGTCCAATAAATGTCTAAGTTGTCCACAAAGGACAAAGCACTAAACAATGTCAAACATGTTTAACAGACTTGAACATGTTCAACTGACGAAGACAATTTTTACCTTTTGTCAAGTTACAACTAATGTATCTGTGTTCAAATGACTTAAACTAATATTGTAAATCATCTACCAGGTTGATTGAGCTGTTTAAGAACATAACAATATCCTCCTAAGTGAATCACTTAGTTTTGATCAAAGTTCTGCTCCTGTGATTAAAAACAAGTTTGATTGAGGTTTTTTTGTGCCTAACACTTATAAATTGCTTTCAAAACAATTTTAAAAATATTTAAACCATTATAATCGTTTATGAATTTCCTTTGATCTAAATACATATAACAATCGAAATATTAACTGAAACAGCATGCGAAAATACATATAACAATTGAATTATCAAAAGGGAAAATGACGTCAAATAGTTGTGTACTTTTGAGTTTGTACTCATTTATGTAGTGTACTTTTTTTCGTGCACATTTGGTAGTAAAACTTTAAAAAATGTTTCAATTAGGTAGTTGGGTGACTTGAAAATCGGCATCAACCGGTCACCATGCTTACGTAGACGGTTTTTTCAAGAAAAATGACATCAAATAGCTATGAACTTTTAAGTTTGTACACATTTATGTTATGTACTTTTCTTTTGTGCACATTTAGTAGTCAAACTTTTAAAAGTGTTTCAATTAAGTAGTTGGGTTACTTAAATCGATACCAACCGGTTATGATACTTATGAATGGAAGAATTTCATATATATCCTTGTAAACTTTTAATATTACGCATATATTCTTGAAAAATTCCTTATTACATATATATCAATTTAAATCTTTAAATCTCACGTATATATCCAAATGACTATTTTAAATTTATTTTATCATTTAAAAATTTTTGAATACCTAAACTAACATCTTGAATTCTAACAAAAATAAATTATAAAAATAAAGAAATATCGTTTTCTAATTTAATTCAATAATAAATTAATTAAAAAATGATATTTAACATTTTTTAAATGATGTAATTAAATTTAAAATAGTCATTTGGATATATATATATATATATATATATGTGTGTGTGTGTGTGTGTGTGTGTGTGTGTGTAAGATTTAAAGGTTTAGAAGGATATATATGTAATAAGAATGCTTGTAAGGATATATATACGTAATGTTGGAAGTTTACAACGATATATATGAAATTCTTCATAGAATAATGACTCTTAAACACGATTCTTATCAAATTCAAAACATATCATTTCCACTTGATAGATATCATGTTTAGGAGTTGACAATTAATGCTCTATTGTATTGTTATAAAATGAAAGCATATTTTATTAATTTGATACATAATTTTTTATGATTCTTTTTATAGTTTTATAGAAAAAATAAATCATCTTATAATTCCAAATTATAGAAAATGTGTTCAAAAAAGCAAAGTAACCGGTTAGTATCGATTTTTAGGTAACCCAACTACTTAATTGAAACACTTTTAAAACTTTGACTACTAAATGTGCACAAAAAAAAGTACACAACATAAATGTGTACAAACTTAAAAGTACATAGCTATTTGATGTCATTTTTCTTGAAAAACTTGTCCACGCAAGCATGGTGACCGGTTGTTGCCGGTTTCCAAGTCACCCAACTACCTAATTGAATCATTTTTGAAAGTTTGACTACCAATGTGCACAAAAAAAGGTACACTACATAAATGAGTACAAACTCAAAAGTACACAATTATTTGACGCCATTTCCCTTATCAAATGAGCAAATCAACTTATATGTAACGGCCCGATTATTTAAGATAATCAATAAATAATATTCATTGTAAAGAATTACGAGAATTGGAATATTAATTAATTTTGTAATATATATATATATAAATGATTGTGTTGGAAACTATTATACATATATGTTTTAAATGTGTAGTGGGGACTTTAAAAGAAATTCAAATAATTCTAGGGTTTGATTGGTTAATATGTGAAAGTTATGGGGTAGGAAAGAAAAGAAGAAGAAAGTCTTCTTTTCCTTGCTTTAAACCCACGCAGATACACACACCAAGTGTGTGTGTGTTCATCTTTTTCAAAAACCCCATAAGGGAGAGAAAAGAGAATAGGAGAAAAAGAGGAAGAAGCCAAAATCAAACTTTTGTTGAATATTCTTGTTGGTTTCGAAAGATCCAAGAGGTACCACTCTTATTTATGAATCTTACTATTTTATTTTTCTTCTCCTCTCCATCTTCATATAAAGAAGATGAGAAACCCAAATGGGTTTTTATGAATAGCATGGAGAAATCTTTAGATCTTGAAGGATAATGATGAAATGTAGTTAGAACGTTCATTTTAAAACATATTATTCAAGTTTTACGAATGTTGGTGGGTTTTAGTTTAAAAACCCGAAAATGGAGTTTTATGAACTCCCATGGATTTAAAAATGAATGAAATGGGGTTCTTAATGTAAAAATGAGTTTAGAAAGGTATATATATATTTGGGAATGATTCCAAACCGTTTGTATTAAATGTAAGGAATGTTGATAGTTTTGAGCATTAAATCCGAAGGGCAAAAAGTGCAGACCTGCACCCGAGTTCCCCCTTGATTTTTGAAAGAAAAATTTCTAAGTTAAAGGATCCGGATGACTTGGGATCCGAATTCGGATGGGGTGGTCCGAAATTCGGATGTGGTTTGAACCGAGTTCGGACCGTGCTTCGGTTGGAAGGGATCCGAAATTCGGATGGTCCCTGACCCGAATCCGGATGGCTTGAAATTCGGATGTGTAGGTCCGAAATTCGGATGTGCCTAGGACCAAGTTCGGACCGTACTTCAGACGAGTTGGACCGAAATTCGGATGGTCCATGACCCGAACTCGGATGATCCGAAATCCGGCTGGTGCTGATCCGAATTCGGATGGGAACTCGACGAGTTCCCTAGTGAACTCGGCGAGTTGAGCCCAGTTCCGGCCAGAAATTGTAATTTTAATTAGTCCTTGGGATCGTTTGCCAAAATAACTTATGTTACCAATTGTGAAGAATAATTAACCCAAAATGATTATTTAGGTCGATGCCGAAATTAATTAAGTCTTGCGAGACTAATGTATTCGGACCAAAGTTAAGAAATTATAAGTTGTGAGACTTATAAATATTATATTATGAACCTACTTGTAGGGGTTTTGACGGGTTAAGTCACGTGAAGTCCATCACTCTTACCTTGACGATTATAACTCGGTTTTGAGGCCGAGAGCATATTGTGTATCACTGTGAGTTCTAGTATTAACGTATTTGCTCGGAATTGCCCGAAGAAGAGATTGACGGCATCGGAAAGTAAAGGCTCAGTTGCAAAGCCTAGTTTTGTTGGTGGTTCCTCCCAATCAAAGGGGAATCCACCCAAGCCTCAAGCCAGAGTCTATCAGATTACAGCTGCTGAGGCGCAGGATGTGCCGGATGTCGTAACCGGTACTTTTCTCCTAAATTCTTTACCTGCTGTAGTATTGTTCGATTCTGGTGCAAGTGTGTCTTTTATTTCCAAAGCATTTGCACGAAAGTTAGACACTATACCTTCATTAATGCCTTTTCCCTTATCTGTTGATGTGGCAAGCGGAAAATCGGTCAGTGCCACCCAAATATACTATGATTGTGTGCTGACCCTAGACGAACATAATTTTGATATTGACCTTGTCCCCATAGACACCAAAGAATTTGATGTAATAGCTGGCATGGATTGGTTGGCCAATAACCTTGCCACTATTGCTTGTGCTAATAGAATCGTTCGTTTGTTCACGCCGGAAGGCGAAGAAATATTTGTGTATGGGGATAGACGTAAAAGGGAAGCCGCAGTGATTTCGGTGGCTAAGGCTCGGAAAAGTTTAGGTAAGGGTTATCAATGCTTCTTGACTTGTGTGTTAAATACTAAGAAAGAAGGGAAAAACCTCAAGGATGTACCAGTAGTTAATGAATATCCCGACGTGTTCCCTGATGACTTACCGGGATTACCACCGGATCGATCCGTAGAGTTTCGGATTGAATTGGTGCCGGGAGCTGCACCAATTGCGCGTGCCCCATATCGTTTAGCACCTTCGGAAATGAAGGAAATGATGGCACAATTGGAAGAGTTATTAGAGAAAGGATTCATTCAGCCGAGTACCTCGCCTTGGGGTGCTCCGGTTTTATTCGTGCGTAAGAAAGACGGAACCTTGCGAATGTGCATAGATTATAGAGAACTGAATAAGGTGACTATAAAGAATAAGTATCCTTTGCCTCGTATTGATGATTTGTTCGATCAACTACAAGGAGCTGCTTATTTCTCGAAAATAGACCTTCGTTCAGGTTATCATCAACTTAAGGTACGTGAAGAAGATGTGCCAAAAACGGCCTTTCGGACCCGATATGGACACTATGAGTTCTTAGTGATGCCTTTTGGGCTCACTAATGCTCCTGCAGCTTTTATGGACTTAATGAATCGGGTGTGCCGTCCAATGCTTGACAAGTCGGTCATAGTGTTTATCGACGATATTTTAGTGTATTCCAAGACGGAGGAGGATCATGCAGTTCATCTGAGACAATTGCTCGAACTTCTTCGAGGCGAACAGTTGTATGCCAAATTCTCCAAGTGCGAGTTTTGGCTACGACAAGTGCAATTTTTAGGGCATGTTATATCTTGTGAGGGTGTTTCTGTGGATCCCTCCAAGATCGAGGCCATTAAAAGTTGGGAAGCGCCGAGAAATGTTGCTGAAATTCGTAGCTTCCTTGGATTGGCCGGCTATTATCGACGATTCATCCAAGATTTCTCTAAAATAGCCGTCCCACTCACTTCATTGACTCGGAAGAATGCGAAGTTTGTGTGGGAGAAGCCGCAGATTGAGGCGTTTCAAATTTTGAAGAGTCGGTTGACTGACGCTCCTGTGCTTGCGTTGCCGGAAGGATACGAAGATTTTGCCGTTTATAGCGATGCCTCGATAAATGGATTGGGTTGTGTGCTAATGCAACGAGGAAAAGTGATAGCGTATGCATCAAGACAGCTAAAGGATTATGAAAAGAGTCGTCCGACTCATGACTTGGAGTTAGATGCTGTCACGTTTGCTTTAAAAATCTGGCGGCATTACTTATATGGTACTAGGTGCCAGTTGTTTACTGATCATAAAAGTTTGAGACATATCTTCGATCAGAAAGAGTTAAACATGCGTCAGCGACGTGCCGTGGAGTTGATTAAGGATTATGACTGTGAAATCCTTTATCACCCTGGAAAAGCCAATGTAGTGGCTGATGCTTTAAGCCGAAAGAGATACCCGGAAGCGACTTGTTATGCGCTAACGCATGTGGTTGTGAGTTCCTCTATCCTTGACGACATACGGAAATGGCAAATCGAGGGTCTTAAAGAGGAAAATATTAAGTCCGAGAGAATGGTTGGTCAAAGCGTGTTGCTAACCGAAGGTAGCAACGGGTTGAAAATGTTTAGGGATCGTATTTGGGTGCCGAAGATTGGGGAGGTGCGCAAAATAATTTTAGAAGATGGTCATAATTCGAAGTTCTCAATTCACCCCGGGAGTTCAAAAATGTATCAGGATTTGAAATCCGAATATTGGTGGCCCGGAATGAAGCGAGACGTCGGTAATCATGTCGAACGGTGTCTGACTTGCTTGCGAGTCAAGGCCGAACATCAAAAACCATCTGGAAATTTACAACCCCTTGAGATACCCGAATGGAAGTGGGACCACATCACGATGGATTTTGTCGTAAAGCTTCCGAAGACCCAAAGACAACATGATGCTATATGGGTTATTGTGGATCGACTGACGAAATCTGCACACTTCTTGCCGATACGAGAAAACTTTCCTTTGGAAAGATTGGCGCGAATGTACATCGATGAGATTATTGTACGTCATGGGATTCCAAAATCTATTGTCTCGGATCGTGATTTGAGGTTTACTTCGAGATTTTGGCAAAGTATGCAAGATCAGTTGGGGACGTGTGTTAATTTGAGTATGGTGTTTCGTCCCCAGACCGACGGCCAGACTGAGCGCACTAACCAAACGATGGAAGATATGTTACGTGCGTGCGTGATCGAGCTTGGCGGAAATTGGGATACGCACCTACCACTTGTGGAATTTGCCTACAATAATAGTTATCATTCTTCGATAAAGATGGCTCCGTATGAGTCGTTGTATGGCCGAAAGTGTCGAACCCCGACGTGTTGGCGAGAAGCAGGCGAGAAACCGTTAGCGGGTCCCGAATTGCTTCAAGAGACGCATGATAAAATTCAGATTATTCGTGAGCGAATCAAAGCTGCTCAAGACCGACAGAAGGCATACTCCGACAAACGCCACAAAGATATAGAGTTCGCAGTGGGAGATTCCGTGATGCTGAAAGTATCTCCGTGGAAGGGAATTACGAGATTTGGGAAGCGAGGAAAGTTAAGTCATCGATATTTCGGACCCTTTCCTATCACCGAGCGTGTCGGTGCTCAAGCTTATAAGTTAGATCTGCCCGCTGAGTTGGCAGGAATTCATAACACCTTTCACGTTAGCTATTTGAAGCGAAGTCCGATCAATCCTGTCGTGACCGTTCCTTTGGATGATGTGCAAATCGATGAGCGGTTGCGTTATGTCGAAGAACCAGAAAAGATTATCGGCGACAAAGTAATTAACCTAAGGAATAAGGAGATCGAGATGGTGCTCGTTTGTTGGAAACACCACCGTGGATCTCTGATAACTTGGGAGACAAAGGCTGAGATGATGGCCAAATACCCCGCTCTGTTCGAAAGAAACTGATTCCGTGGGCGGAATCCTTTTAAGAGGGGAGAAATTGTAACGGCCCGATTATTTAAGATAATCAATAAATAATATTCATTGTAAAGAATTACGAGAATTGGAATATTAATTAATTTTGTAATATATATATATAAATGATTGTGTTGGAAACTATTATACATATATGTTTTAAATGTGTAGTGGGGACTTTAAAAGAAATTCAAATAATTCTAGGGTTTGATTGGTTAATATGTGAAAGTTATGGGGTAGGAAAGAAAAGAAGAAGAAAGTCTTCTTTTCCTTGCTTTAAACCCACGCAGATACACACACCAAGTGTGTGTGTGTTCATCTTTTTCAAAAACTCCATAATAGAGAGAAAAGAGAATAGGAGAAAAAGAGGAAGAAGCCAAAATCAAACTTTTGTTGAATATTCTTGTTGGTTTCGAAAGATCCAAGAGGTACCACTCTTATTTATGAATCTTACTAATTTATTTTTCTTCTCCTCTCCATCTTCATATAAAAAAGATGAGAAACCCAAATGGGTTTTTATGAATAGCATGGAGAAATCTTTAGATCTTGAAGGATAATGATGAAATGTAGTTAGAACGTTCATTTTAAAACACATTATTCAAGTTTTACGAATGTTGGTGGGTTTTAGTTTAAAAACCCGAAAATGGAGTTTTATGAACTCCCATGGATTTAAAAATGAATGAAATGGGGTTCTTAATGTAAAAATGAGTTTAGAAAAGTATATATATATTTGGGAATGATTCCAAACCGTTTGTATTAAATGTAAGGAATGTTGGTAGTTTTGAGCATTAAATCCGAAGGGCAAAAAGTGCAGACCTGCACCCGAGTTCCCCCTTGATTTTTGAAAGAAAAATTTCTAAGTTAAAGGATCCGGATGACTTGGGATCCGAATTCGGATGGGGTGGTCCGAAAATTCGGATGTGGTTTAAACCGAGTTCGGACCGTGCTTCGGTTGGAAGGGATCCGAAATTCGGATGGTCCCTGACCCGAATCCGGATGGCTTGAAATTCGGATGTGTAGGTCCGAAATTCGGATGTGCCTAGGACCAAGTTCGGACCGTACTTCAGACGAGTTGGACCGAAATTCGGATGGTCCATGACCCGAACTCGGATGATCCGAAATCCGGCTGGTGCTGATCCGAATTCGGATGGGAACTCGACGAGTTCCCTAGTGAACTCGGCGAGTTGAGCCCAGTTCCGGCCAGAAATTGTAATTTTAATTAGTCCTTGGGATCATTTGCCATAATAACTTATGTTACCAATTGTGAAGAATAATTAACCCAAAATGATTATTTAGGTCGATGCCGAAATTAATTAAGTCTTGCGAGACTAATGTATTCGGACCAAAGTTAAGAAATTATAAGCTGTGAGACTTATAAATATTATATTATGAACCTACTTGTAGGGGTTTTGACGGGTTAAGTCACGTGAAGTCCATCACTCTTACCTTGACGATTATAACTCGGTTTTGAGGCCGAGAGCGTATTGTGTATCACTGTGAGTTCTAGTATTAACGTATTTGCATGCATATCATGAATTGTATGTTACTGCTTTCGTATTATTGTTGTCACTTTCATGCTTTGCCATCTCATATATTATTGTTATCATAATATCACTCGGTTGATAGTCGTTGATCATTCATTTGACCTCTCCGCCGAGACGGTAAGCCTGAGTGTGGTAACCCAGTGGAATCTTAATGGTAAGCCTGTGTGTGGTAACCATTATTGCCTGTAAAACGATAAGCCTGTGTGTGGTAATCGTATGGCATCACTGTAAACTGCCTATCGATAAGCCTGTGTCTGTGGTAATCGAGCAGTAGATTGTAAACCCATTGTTCGGTAAGCTTGTGTATGGTAACCGCAATGTGGTAGCTTATTAGCCATTAGTTGGCCTCCTAAAATTGATAGTTGAATTCATGGCATTGCATGACATCATTCATATATCGCATGGTACTTTAATCTGGAATCTCACTAAACAACTTTGTTGTTTACCCGTTAGTTGTTATTTCCTTTCAGGATCTGTTAAGGGCAAAGGCCCGGCTGGCCCAAGTTGTTAGATATCGTTTGGAGCTCGGATAGGAGCTTAACATTTTTTAGATGATTGGGGCGGGAGTAGCAGACTGCCATTTTTGGACTTACGCGAATTAGTTGCTGTTTATTAATTCGTTTATAACTAAACTGATAACTTAATCTTGTAACCCCAGTTACATTGCTCCGTGATTTCCGACACTCTGTTGTGTCTTATGCAAAGTGTTTGGAATCACGTTGATGATTATTAATTGCAAAAGTTTTAATTTGATCGTATTTCCGCAAGTACTCTGTATAAATTAACGTATAATTGTATCGAAATACTCGTATTAGTTGTATGGGTGTTTCATTATATACTTTAAACTTTTTGATATAAGAACAGTTCTGTCACCTTTTTCATATATTTTTATTTGTTTTCATGTTACAAAATAGTTTTGGCTGGCTTTAGCAGTTCTGCTTTTGCAATTTGTCTTGACGCTTCAGGCTGATCCCAATGTTTAAACTTTTCGTGAAAACTTGAAAAATTACATTCCAATAAATGTCTAAGTTGTCCACAAAGGACAGAGCACTAAACAATGTCAAACATGTTTAGCAGACTTGAACATGTTCAACTGACGAAGACAATTTTTACCTTTTGTCAAGTTACAACTAATGTATCTGTGTTCAAATGACTTAAACTAATATTGTAAATCATCTACCAGGTTGATTGAGCTGTTTAAGAACATAACAATATCCTCCTAAGTGAATCACTCAGTTTTGATCAAAGTTCTGCTCCTGTGATTAAAAACAAGTTTGATTGAGGTTTTTTTGTGCCTAACACTTATAAATTGCTTTCAAAACAATTTTAAAAACATTTAAACCATTATAATCCTTTATGAATTTCCTTTGATCTAAATACATATAACAATCGAAATATCAACTGAAACAGCATGCGAAAATACATATAACAATTGAATTATCAAAAGGGAAAATGACGTCAAATAGTTGTGTACTTTTGAGTTTGTACTCATTTATGTAGTGTACTTTTTTTCGTGCACATTTGGTAGTCAAACTTTAAAAAATGTTTCAATTAGGTAGTTGGGTGACTTGAAAATCGGCACCAACCGGTCACCATGCTTACGTAGACGGTTTTTTCAAGAAAAATGACATCAAATAGCTATGAACTTTTAAGTTTGTACACATTTATGTTGTGTACTTTTCTTTTGTGCACATTTAGTAGTCAAACTTTTAAAAGTGTTTCAATTAAGTAGTTGGGTTACCTAAATCGATACCAACCGGTTATGATACTTATGAAGGAAGAACTTCATATATATCCTTGTAAACTTTTAATATTACGCATATATTCTTGAAAAATTCCTTATTACATATATATCAATTTAAATCTTTAAATCTCACGTATATATCCAAATGACTATTTTAAATTTATTTTATCATTTAAAAATTTTTGAATACCTAAACTAACATCTTGAATTCTAACAAAAATAAATTAGAAAAATAAAGAAATATCGTTTTCTAATTTAATTCAATAATAAATTAATTAAAAAATGATATTTAACATTTTTTAAATGATGTAATTAAATTAAAAATAGTCATTTGGATATATATATATATATATATATATATATATATATATATATATATATATATATATATATATATATATATATATGTGTGTGTGTGTGTGTGTGTGTGTGTGTGTGTGTGTGTGTGTGTGTGTAAGATTTAAAGGTTTAGAAGGATATATATGTAATAAGAATGCTTGTAAGGATATATATATACGTAATGTTGCAAGTTTACAACGATATATATGAATTTCTTCATAGAATAATGACTCTTAAACACGATTCTTATCAAATACAAAACATATCATTTCCACTTGATAGATATCATGTTTAGGAGTTGACAATTAATGCTCTATTATATTGTTATAAAATGAAAGCATATTTTATTAATTTGATACATAACTTTTTATGAATCTTTTTATAGTTTTATAGAAAAAATAAATCATCTTATAATTCCAAATTATAGAAAATGTGTTCAAAAAAGCAAAGTAACCGGTTAGTATCGATTTAAAGATAACCCAACTACTTAATTGAAACACTTTTAAAACTTTGACTACTAAATGTGCACAAAAAAAAGTACACAACATAAATGTGTACAAACTTAAAAGTACATAGCTATTTGATGTCATTTTTCTTGAAAAACTTGTCCACGCAAGCATGGTGACCGGTTGTGCCGGTTTCCAAGTCACCCAACTACCTAATTGAAGCATTTTTGAAAGTTTGACTACCAAATGTGCACAAAAAAAAGGTACACTACATAAATGAGTACAAACTCAACCCGTGGTTTCGCTGGCCTTAGTTTATAGCTAGGTAAGGGGATTTCTCTTCCAACACTTTCGATAATAAAAATGTTCACAATTTATGAAGTCTTGAAAAGCACACTACTTTTATTCATAAGAGTAAATTACATAAATAGTCCATGTGGTTTATAGCAAATTACAGGTTTCGTCCCTAACTTTTAAAAATCACACTGATAGTCCATATTTTTAAACATTGTCACGCTTTCATTCCCTAAACAAATCAATTTTTTTAAAATACCAATTTTGTCCTTACAAATAAATTTCACATATGGTCCCTAATCAATTAATTTAGTTTTTGTTTTGTAAATTATTATTTGTATTTTTATAATGTCATTCTTTTTTATGGAGATATTTATTTCGTTTATCAATTTTTGTGTTATCAATTTTTTTTCATCTATCTATATATTTATCTAATTTATTCTTCTTATTTTCACATACTAATTTTTAAATGTTATTCATTTTTTGAAATTTTATATATGTAAAATATGTACGTTCATTTATAATTTTACAAATCTTCCCTTCTTATTTAATAAATATTTATTAGTAAGCATTATCAATTCTACATATGAAATGATGTTATTAAAAATATATTATTTTCAATAATCTTTAACAAGTTTGTAACTTTTTAGCATTCTAAATTCTTTTATGAGTATATTATATCATTTTTTTTCTAATGTTTCAATAGTATAAAATATATGTTCATTATTAAATATAAAATCTACTTTTACTTTTTTTTTCTATTTTATTTTTATTTCATAAACAAAAAAAATATGAGAAACTTTTAAATTATTTCTAAAAACCTTTGACAATTTTAAATAAGATTTTAACATATCTTAATGTCATAAAATAAAGTTTTGTTTTTTAATATTAAAATAGTGTTTTATTCTTTAATTTTAAAATAGTTTTTTTTTTAAAAAAAAATAATTTAAAATCATAATAGATTTTTTGAAATAATTTAAAAAGTTTCTTACATTTTTTATTTGTGAAACAAAAATAAAAAATAGAAAAAAAATTCAAAGAATGATCCATATATTATAATTGAACTAGTATTTTATACTCTTCAAACATTTAAAAAAATGATATGTTGCACCCATAAAAAACTTAAAAATGCTAAAAGATTACAATCCTATTAAGCTTATTAGGAATAATAATACAATTTTACTAACACCATTTTATATGTAAAATATACAATATTCTACCAATAAAAATATATAATACTAGGAATAAATTTTTTTTTATAATTTATAAATGAATGTATATATTTACATGATTAGAATTTCAATAACACCTTTAATATCATTTAAAAATTAACATACGAAGATAAGAATGATAAATGAATTAAATAGATAAATAGATTGGAAAATATTTTATAAAACAAAAATTAATAAAAAAATAAATATTTTTCTTCAAAACGAATGAATGTAGAAATAACTAAATATATATTTAAAACTAATAGGTGTTACACTTATTAATATATAGGTAAAGTACATAAATAAATTGTAGATAAATTCTTATAATAATAAATAATATATAACTTATTAATTAAATATTTATAAATATACAAATAATTAAATATAATGTAAAAAGTTAGATAATTCATTAAGGACCATAAGTGAAATTAGTTTCCAAAGGCAAAATTGGAATTTTCAAAAAATTGAGTTGCTTAGGGACTGAAAACGTAACAATGTTTCAAAATATGGACTACCAGTATAATTTTTTAAAGTTAGGAACGAAACCTGTATTTTGCTATAAACCACAGGGACCGTTTATGTAATTTACTCTATTTATAATTTTAAAATATTATAAATATATCTATTTATAAATGTATGTATGTTGTTCACTGAACGCAGCTTGCCAAACAGCTCAAACAGGCAGGTAAGTTGCTGACTTTTTTTTATTGTTTTATATGTAATATATAATGATTTTGCTTTACTATAATAACTTTTGATATATTATATTTTATAAAAATTTTAATATATCATTATGATCGCATTATTTTTATCTACATTTCGATATAAAATTTGTTGCATTCGGAACTATTTTCATTAAGCAGGTAGGTATGCAACTGACTAAATATTTTATTTTATATAATATATAATTATTTTATTTTTCTATTGAAACAATATTATATTTTATAAAAATTCAAATATATCATTATGATTGTTTTTCTTTTATCTATATTTTAACATAAAATTGTATTTCGTCTCAGCTGTTTTAAAATAACAAAATTTTTATTAATTAATTGATTAATCAATCGCACTGTTTCACTGTTCACTGAATACTAAAACTAGTTGGCTGGCTGGTAGGTAAAAGACTGACTTTTTTTTACTTTATATATAATATATAACTTTTTTGTTTTTCTGTGATAACTTTTGATATATTATATTTTACTAAAATTTGAATATATTATTACGCTCGCATTATTTTTGTCTCCATTCTGATATAAAATTTGTTGTTGTCGAAACTATTTTTATTAGGCAGGTAGGTATGCAGCTGACTAATTATTTTATATTTTTTATTATATATAATTGTTTTATTTTTGTGTTATAACTTTTGATATATTATATTATATAAACTGACCAATATAGCATTATGATCACATTCTTTTTTTTAACATTGCAACATAAAATTGTTTTTTGTCTTAGTTATTTAACATAACAATTTTTCTATTATTTTGTTTGTTAGTCAATCACATTCTTTACATTTATAGATCTAGATCGAAAGTAGAGAGTGATCATCGGGTGAATGTCACATTCGGTAGCTAATGTTATTTTATTATTTTAAAGTATTATCTTATAAAAATACAATTTATGATCTCGTTGCAACGCGCAGGTTAAACAACCTACTTATCAACCAAAGTAGAAATCGGCATCAGTTACGTCACAAGTTTTTTTATACTTTTTTTATAATGTGATCTTGAACTCATCAAAACCCAAATCACTTCGACTGATTGTATTATTTTTTGTAACACTGTAACATTCTTAGAAACATAATTCCAAACACTGGAAACACACCGAATTTGGTCATAAATTTCAACTACCTTAAACGCCATAAATGCTATAAGCTTTTACGTCTTCCTTAAACGGTGGCGTTTTATAAATAATTGAGGCACAATTCCATAATTATAATTGTAATAAAAGTACCAGTACCTTACCGACTACCTCATTAAATATATTTAATCATTTATCAACAAGAAAGAAAAAGAAAATAGTTCACCAATCTTGGTGTCCCTTAAATTAAAGGTATGTAACATTATAAAATTATATTGAATAGAAACCAATAAATAAAATAGAAAATTAAAATCAAGAATCAAACTGAATAGTAATGATACCAGTATCAAATTTGTCTCATTTAATCAAAAGAGAGTAGTTTAATGTCATTCAATCTCTAATAGACACGTTTGGTACGATAGAATCAATATAACGAAATCATATGAGGTTTTTTTATAATGTGACAAGGTCATTGATTCTCAATGAAAAGGAGTGAAGAATTAAGTTTAGTATTATATTTATTTCTCTTATTTTTTTATTTTATCAACAAAGTAAGGATCAAAAACATAAAAGGAAAATGAAGGTTTTATAGTTTTTTCTTTAATTTCTATGTCAATATTTATTTATATGTAATTATAATTGGTTAAAAAAAAAAAGCTTATAAACTTAAACAATTCATTTCCTATATTTTACCATACCGATCGTCCTAAATTACCGATAGAAATATGAAACCAATAAACAATAGATTGCATGACGTAAGACATCAAAATTTTACCTATTTATCATTTATAAAACCATATTTATGTCATATTTATAGTAACATGTTTTGGATAATATATATAAATTAACAACCAACTTTACAATTTTATTAGGGCATTTTAAATATTTATTATAACATTTTTCCCTATTTTAAGTCACACTGCTATGGTAAAAAAATCAAACAAATTCTTTTAGAGAAAATGTTTTAACTTTTTTTTATCGGCAAAGTGAACTGTTCATACTCCTGAACTACTTTCTTTGTCCTAAATGGGGACTTCAGACATACCTTCACCATCTAAATTCAAACTCGCCTCCGACGGGAAACGAACTTATGACCTCAGACTTACGGTCACCCTTGTACCAAATAAGCTAAACCTTGATAGAAAATGTTTAACTGAATACAGAAACTTAAACTGAGGGATATAAATTATAACATGATAAAACAGAATTAGCTTTATAAGTTATTAGGAAAACATGATTCATTTTTTACACTTGAAATTAATTTGATCTCACCAAATAAGAGACCATTCTGATATGCATAACATTAAGTTGAGATTATCCCACCACAAAAACAACAGATTTACACAAACAAGACCTAGACAAAAACACACCTAAAAAAGATTAATCGTATTCGAATCATGAGACAGAAGAACATAGGTTAGTTAGTCGAAACTTGATGACCGGCTCCACCGGCCTCGAAGGTAATCCTCTAACGACACGCTCTCCTCAACACTGCTCATGGAAAGAGACGAGTCATCGACATCAAGCAATGCAAGGTTAAGATGGGACCTTAGATTCGATTGAGAAAACCCTTCGTCTTCTAAAACCTGTAGTCGTGCATCAGACCCACCTGTAGAATCGATTTCTAGCCGTGCCCATGTGGTCACCTCAACATCACCGTGAAGAAGTTTCAGTACCTGTACGTTTTAACGGAAGTAACTTCAACATGTTAGCTTCGAAAAACAAGAGATCCGTTTTGACTTTCCTAGTGAAAAGGTCCATTTTCCATGTATGTAATACGTTTGACTTAGTACATAAATTTAAAAAATTATTTGACGATTCATAGAATATGTGACCATCATGGCACCATTTGACAAGAAGAACAAATAGGCTTACAGTGGTCATATGGGGCCGAGCACGTGGTGCACGTCTGATGCAGAGAGTAGAAGCAAGAGCCATCCTCTCCATCTGATCAGCATCGTAGTTATCGCCCAAGCTTCTGTCCAATAACTGAGAAAATTTCCCACTGCTCAAAATCGGCTTAGCCTGGACAAAATGGTGTCTTTTTAAGAACAGAAAACTTGAATATGTAAAACACACACCAATGATGATAATGAGTTGTGCATACCCACATAACCACGCTCTCCGCGCCCTTCGGGTATTCACTGCTTATTGGTTTTCTTCCAGAAAGAAGCTCAAGAAGAACAACACCAAATGCGTAGACATCAATCTTATCCGTTACTTTGCCATACATGAAATACTCAGGAGCCAAGTAACTGCAGAGTAAAATCTTTTGTCAAGATTTCAATCAATTTTCAAAATAGGTTACCTTATGAGTTGTTCTCGAGCTCGCCCCGTTTCATGGGAGATAGAGAGCGGTTTTCTTTACTAAATTAACTGTAAAAAGTAAAAACAGAAATTCAAGTTGAAGTTACAAACCCAAAGGTTCCAGCAACATCGGTGCAAGTTATATGAGACGAGGTGGTTGAAGCCCACTTTGCAAGCCCAAAATCAGAGAGCTACAGCCATGGATAAAACAACAAAAATTCGTTGATAGCAAGTTGGTTTAACGAGTAATATACTTGATCGTATAACAAATGCAACATGACAAAATGAACGGCAAATCAATCACCTGTGGCTCGAAATCATCAGATAGTAAAATATTTGATGATTTAACATCTCTGTGGATTACAGTTTGATCACAGCTACTGTGAAGATAAACGAGTGCCTCGGCTACACCCACGGCAACCTTATACCTCTCGCTCCATCCAAATGCCGAATCTTTTTTGTTGCCTGATTTAATAGATAGTAATGCAAAGCAGGATGAGAATCATATACTCACAGGTATCAGAAACTGTGTTCTTTCAATCCACAAAATCCACGAATGAGCATACCATGCAAATTATCTTCAAGACATCCTCTTGATAAAAAATCATAAACCAAGAGGAGATTGTTGTCTTCAAAACAAAACCCGAAAAGGGAAATGATATTTTGATGATGTAGAGCAGTAATGATCTCAATTTCTAACATGAATTCTTTCAGGACATCTTCGGATGATTTCAAGATTTTAACAGCTATCTCCTTGCCATCGGGAAGGCATCCTTTGTAAACCTTACTGCTCCCTCCTTTTCCTATCATGTTCTCTGAAGATTCAACAATATATTTGCTTAAGTGAGCTATAAAAATCCAACCAATACAATTACCTATGGAAACATTTCATGGTAACAAATACAAGAACACAAACCAGGCTTGAAGTTTGCTGTTGCCGAGAGAAGTTCTCTATATTGAAACAATCTACAAGTGGCAGAGTATTTTTCATGAAGACCCTCCAACTCTTTCGGTAGGGGTATTGACTCACGATCCGGGGAAGATGATAAATCAGCTTGAATTTCATCACAACCAACACAAACAAGTGCTCCATTTTCTTCATTTACTTCTACAGATCCATATGTTTTATCATCAATGAAATCATCATTTCTTGAATCAGAGTTAGTGGTCTGGAAGCACTGTCGAGTTGGCAGCTTCATAGCCCACTGAACCACAGATATCTGGTGGACCCGTGATTTATTAGAGGGAAGCTTATTAGATGAAATGGCCCGGCGAAGAAGTGGCCAACCAGGTCTTAGTTCAGGCAACTCCCTTAGTAACAAAGAAGTTGAACTTGATGAAGCTTCTAGCTTCTGTACAGGTACAAGAGCCATGGAATTATCATCTTCATCATTACCGTTACCAGAAGAAACCTCAAGCACAGGAAGAACTGAATCCAGTGAACAAATAGGACAATTATCTTTGAATGCACTCGGTGTGCACTCAGATTCAGATTTTACTAAAGCCAACTCCAGTTTCTGGCAATCACTTTGATTGCATTTTTCTTCATCTCCGTTGCTTTGTAATTTTGGATTCAAGCTCAATGATCTCTGAATCAGACTAAACAAGTGATTCTTATTGTGATCTGAACTCCCTACAATAAACCAAGAAAATAATGTATTACATCAAAACTAAAAAAAAGTCTCAAATTAATCAAATGTTATCTTTTTACTGCAAATTAAACTAAAACAGTAGGAACACAGATTTGTTTGATTACCTTTCGCACTAGATGGTGATGAAGGGGAGTGTCTATGAAACACAATTTTGCCACTATTAACAGCAATTATAGAACAGTTCTTTGATAGTTTTTTAGCACAGTATTTTGCTACAGAGGATGATGATTTAATTGTATGATTAGTCCGTGACGTTCCTAGGATAACCTCATTCGCACCATATGACTTTGCTTCTCGAACAAGAATTTTTCGAATTGAAGTACCTCTGCAGATCTTTAACTTAAGATCCACCTGCAACGTCCCAAAAAATACAGAAGAAACACGAAAATTCAAATGAAATTGAAGAAGAATGCTCAAATTGTTGCATTCAAAATAGAAATGAAATCTGTAATTATTTCATTGAATGAGATGTAATACGCCTGATTTAGCGGTAACGCACATCGACAAATTTCTTCATTAACGACAAGATAATTCAAAACTCGGAAGAATCCAATTCAAAATGAAATAAACCTACCTGTTTGAGGTTACAAAATCCTTCATAGACAGCGAGAACGGAGTCAAACGAGTTCACAAGAGACAACAACGACGATTTTCCATCACGATCCAGAATTTCTTCACACAAACACAAAAACAAGTTTCAATCCTTCAAATGCAATAAAAATATTAACAAATTAACAACAAATTTAAAGTCACAAATCCTACCATTGTTGGTAAGAATGTGAAGAGCGACAACACGGTCACCAGGTTGAGCTTGTTTGACTAAAGACCAAGTGAGCAACTCTCTACTCTGCGAGTCAAGTTTAACTCCAACCACAACCGTCCGACCTCCATCCACATTCCGGTCCCTGTACTCTCCGGCAAGCTCCGTTTGACTCATCTTCTCAACAACTTCACTGTTGGTGACTGAAGAAGAATTCGATGAAATTGTTGTATCAAACATTGTGATATCATGACATTGATTCAAGTAATGTAGATGAAGAAAAACGTGATCTGGTTGGGGTCCCGGCGGAGGAGATGGACGGTGACTGAACCGTTGCCGGTCCTTTATTAGGTTGCTTTTCATGCTTTCCCAGCTCGTGTTCAAGAGGGGACCCCAATCTCACTCACAAGCCACTACAATTTTTTTATTTGTCTGTATAACTTTAACGTAATATATAATTATATATTTTATTATTTTTATAGTAAATTACATAAATGATTCCTGTATTTATAACATATGAAAATCATCCTTCTTTTTCATTTATTACGCTACTGGTCCCTTTACTTACATCGGTGGCCCTTGCCTCTAACAAAGTTAACTGTCTACCGTTAAGTTCCATCGCGTGCACAACACATGAGCGGAAGTAAACAGTAAAAGGAGAGATCAGTGACGTATGTTAGACGATTTTTGTAGGTTGCGTAAAACCGCAATGATCATTTACGTAATTTACTCTTATTTTTGTAGCTCCTAAATTATTATATTTGCATGCCATGAAAACTTTGTTGTTATGTTGATACAAACTCGTTTAGTTGGTAAATCAAAAAAATTTATTGATACAATAATGTGTTTCGTCGTAATTGAAAACTTTCTCATGTTAAATGAGTTCATGTTTGACATGTATCTTAACGTATAATTAAATTGGTCAATATTAACACAAAAGTATATGATCCAATTTTAGGAGAATTTCATATATATCTTTCTAAACTTTTTTATATATCATTACAAACCTTCTTATTACGTATATATCATTCTAAACCTTTAAAACTCAATATTATATCCAAATATTTATATTAAAATCATTTAAAATATACAAATATCATTTTCTTAATTTATTTCTTAGTAAATCTCTAAATTACTCCTTCTAAATGCCCTTCCCCCAAACAAATCTGAATTACGAAACAAATATGGACTATGAAACGACTCCTCCTCCATCTGTTCCTGATCATTGACAACTCCTCCATAGCGCAGACAATCAACGACTCCTCCAGACTCGATTTCTGTCAATTTTGATATTGGTCATCACCATTGACGATTGTGATTCTCGTTCGACCCAGACGATCACTCGATCAGGTATTGAGATTTTTGTTCTTATTGATGCTCTGTCTATTGTTTTTATGGATTTACAATCGCCTTGTCAAAGTCTTCACTGTCCAAATGTGTGTCACCGCCTTAAACAAAGAATTAGCAAGGAATAGACGCAATGAATACAGATAAAAACACAAGAAGCAATAGTAAATATTACATGTATCTATTAATTTTTCGAACATGGTGACACAATAATATGTGAAGTATTTAGTCAATAATATATATCTCTCGGTATTTATATGATAAGTAAGTTTGTAAGGATATATACGTAATAAAGAAGTTTTAGAAAGATATATGTATGTGCACGTATGTGTGTGATTCTTGTTTTGCGGGGAAAAGGGTAATTATGGATTTACTAATATATAATTCCAGAAAATGATATTTTATATTTTTTAAATGATTTTATACTCTTAAATTAGATATTTAGATGTATTATTGAGTTTTAAATGTTTAGTAGGATATATACGTATTAAGAAAGTTTGTAAGGATACATATGTAATAAGAAAGTTTTAAAATGATGTATATGAGATATGGTAGATGGCACGAGGTTTGGAGTTAACATAGGAAGCTCTAACCTTATGTGACGAAGAAGCAGGCTCGGCTCTTAAAAAGAGCAATTTGGGCAATTGAAAAGAGCATCATAAATTTAAAAGGGCTCCAAAAAAAATTGTTCACCTTTGTGTTTGTATAATATATAGAGGGTGTTTGGATTTGCGTTTGAAAAAGTGCTGTAGCGTTTTGAGAACTAATAATCAGATAATTGCTGTAACAAAAAGTGCTGCAGGAAATGTAGTGTTTGGTTTAGCTTCTGCTGTTTGATGTCATAATTATCAAATAATCAGTTTTTAAAGTGTTTGGATTTGCGTTTTTACTTGTAAAATGACCAAATAATCACTTATTAAGCAAATAAGCTACAATTTTTAACTTATGAAAAAGTGTGGTAGGACAAACGCTAAACGCAAATAATCACTTATTAACGTATGCAATCCAAACACTTTAAATCAATTATTTGCGTTATTGTAACGTGATAAGCTAATAATCACGTTTATAACGCAAAACCAAACACCCTCATAATTATGCAAAAAAAAAATCCAACAAAAATATGTGAAGTTGTATTTAGTCTACATCGATTATTCAGGTTTAAGTTGATTTCCTCTTTAATCGTTTCATTTTATGGTATAATTGTTTGGATGCGAGATTTTAGCTTATATATATAATTCAATTTTTATGATAGCTTATACTTAATTTTTTGGTATTTAAAAGGTCTGCTTTATAATTATCATACGAGGCCACTAAAATTCACGAGACAGCCTTGCGAAGCGAATAGTTGACGAGATGAAAACCATGAAGACCTATTTTGAATATCCTCCAAAACATTGTCTTCTATGTTGTGACGGTTGAGTTGAATTCACGGTACAAGAACACATGACATACCAAAAGATTTGCAACCTCTAATTCTTGAAAATATAAATGTAAGGCAAACATGACTTTCATAAATTTTAAATGTTTAAAGGAAAGAGCTAAAACCTTATTATAATAATTTTGAACAGTCATTGGAATGGTGGCATTTGTCCTAAAAAGAATATTGGTTATACGTGAATTTGGTAACATCCAATTTAATCTAGTTATAATAATGTTGCGTTTGGCAAAGAGCTTTAGAAGCTTCAACTTTTAAGCTTGAGTTTTCAAAAATTAAAAGCTGAAGCTCCTGAAAGCTTTTTGCCAAACGCAGCATTCGTATAAACACAATAACTAGATTAAATTGGAAGTTACCAAATTCATGTATAACCAATATTTATTTTAGGACACATGCTACCGTTCCAATGACTATTCAAAATTGTTATAATCAGTTTTTAATTTTGAAAGCTCAAGTTTAAAAGCTCTGTTTGGTTGATTGGAGCTTAAGCTTTTGATTCGGATCTAAAAGCTCTCAAAAGATTTTTCACGAGAAGCTACTTGAATTGCACAAATATCCATTTTAAAACCATTATCCATCTCATTTTTTTATTCTCTAAATGTATTGTAACATCCCGTTTTCAGAGTTATTGCGTGTAATTATTTTAGTGGATGTTTAATATATTATTATTGTGTGGGTCGAATGATAGCCCGATTAATGGATATATATGTGTCGGGTCTATGAGTTACGTGTCTTCGGATTAATAATTAGTGGATTATTATTGTTTATGAGATCGTGGATTTAACTGGGTCAATTTGATATTAATTGTGAAAATGTGATATCGGGTTCGGGTTAGTGGGTCGGAACCCGCCGAAAATAGAACTTATATACGCGTGCTTTCCTTTTCTTCTCTTTCCTGATTTAGAAACAGAAACGTGCAGTGTGTGGAAGTGTGTGTGTGTTCGTGAAGCACCAACAGCAAGGAGGAAAATTCCTTTAACCCAGATTTGAGTGTTGAATTTGATCTTCTCATCCATCTCCTTTGAGTTCTTGAAGATTGAGGTAAGAAAGCTTAAATTTTTAGGGTTTAATTCGTGTTATATGTTGGAAATCTGTGGAAAAGGGTTGAGTAGTCTATAATTAGATAGTTTATATGTGTTGATATTACGAGTTTATGTTGCTGGAAATCGAAGTTTGGGAGTTGATTTCTCCTGGGCAGAACCTGAAACGCGAAGCAGGAAGATGAAGACCACCGTGGTCGCGGTCGCGATCCGCGGTTGTGGTCGCGACGAGCTGAGGCCAGGCGCGGCCGCGCTGGGGCCGGAGTGCGGGCGCGATGGCTGGGCGAGGGGCCGGGGCTGTTGGGGCTGGTTTGAGGGTTTTGGGATCGGGTTCCGTTTGGGAATTCTGGGTCAAGTTTTGATTGAGTTTTCGGGGTTTTATTAAGATTGTTTTGGGTCGGGTTTTGTCCGGGCTTCGAGGTTTCGGCCGGGATTATTATTATTGGGTCCGGTTATGTTAAAGTATTGTATCTGGGTCTGCTTTCCATATATATTGGGAATTGTGTTAACAGTTGGGATCCGTGTGAATTCAGGGACGATTCAGCGAGCCGAGCCGAGCCAGAGATTCCGAGATTAGTGGATTGACTAGGTGAGTACCCGAGCCTTTTTCCAAACGAGCGCTCCGTTTTCCAAATTTTTTTGTGCTATCTGTGCATATTGTGAGGTACTGTGCATGAGACAGGGACGTGTTACATATGTGATATATGTAGGCGTGTTCATGGATGGTTAACCGAAACCGAAAGTGCATTTCGAATGATTAACCGGAGATATCGGTTCGATGATTTCGTGAACCTAAACCTAAACCGAAAAAACCGGTTAACCGAGTTTTTCGGTTCGGTTATTCGGTTAACCAATTAACCATTTTTTATTTAATAAATTATTTTTTTAATTAAAAAACCCCAATATTTAGTTTCTAAAAACTTCAAAAGTCCAAGATAATTAATAGGACTACAAATTATCTATAAAAGATTTTTAGACGATTGAACAATGTCTTTCATAATCTAATAGAAACAAAAAAAAAATTTACAATATTTCCTAAACTAGTTCTTCTAATGTTGTTTTTATATTTGTTTTGGATTTAAAAATTAATGTGGACTAATAGATGAGTTAAAATTTTATATTATTGTTAAGATAAATGCTAATATTTATAGGTATAAACATTAAACTATATAAAAGTAAAAAAATTTCGGTTTTTCGGTTAACCGTCCATTACCAAAATCGTGAACCTAAACCGAAACCGAAGAATTTTTCCGGTTCGTTTAACCAAACTGAAAATATTAGAAAATTCGGTTCGGTTAACCTTAAAATCGGTACGGTTTTCGGTTTTTCGTATCGGCTTTTCGGTTTCGGAATATTTTGAACACCCCTAGATATATGTGCATGAGATGAGATCCAGTCCGGGGGTCCGTGATGAGTTCCATACGGACGGTGATTCGTGATGTGTGATCGCGCGGGTTGACTGTCCCTAACAGCCCTTGGGGCGTGTATACACGGCAGGGCCTGTAGCCGGTTCGCGCCCGTGCTACAGGGTTTTTCGCTAACCACCGGTGTACACGGTCGTTAGCCGGGGAAGTGTCCCCTCAGTGATACTGTGTGCAGGGCTTCGGATCTCATGCTGTGTGTTCATACCTGCTTTACATTGTCGATTGCCTGTGACAGGGATAGAGATTGCGATGTGTGTAGGTGCTACGTGTATATGTGTTATGTGTTTAATGTGCAGAGTCTAACTCTCGCGTACTCACGAGCTTATGAGCTTACGTATTCGAGTCTACCATGTTCAGGGTATCAGAGAAGAGATCGGTAGCCGTGCATATTGATCCGGGACTGGGAATTATCTGGGAAGTGTTGTGCTAGTTTTGTGTAATGATGTGACTAGTACTACTTATGTTAGCATCTTTTGGCTTATGAAATCAGCGGATTATTTATGTACATGTGTTAATGGTTGTGTAAAAGTTTTAAATGTTAGTAAGTTCTGTTAATCCTTTGACGTGTGCATAGTGAGACGTTTGCGATATTGCCACTTATGATTATGTGTTGACGTGGCTTTTCCGGGATCTGGAAGGGTGTTACATGTATCTTCTTTAATCATAAATACCATTATCCATCTCATTTCTTTTGTCCTAATGAGTTCGACGTATCTTCTTTAATAATTTTATAATTTGATTAAACATCCAGAACTTTTAAAAAACCATCTGTGTGCTTATTTTGTTAATAAAAATAGTAAATGATTAATGATTGGTATGTCTAAAAAACACATCTAAAAATCAACCTAAGAATAGATTGTGAAATGTTACAAAACCAAAGGATTACATGATGAGTGAGAAAATATACATGACGCGTTTCAAATATCGAATGAATTAGATTGATTTTTAGATACATAAATCTAGTCTATGTATCATTACTCAAAATAAACAAATCATACATCATCATCAGGTTAATATTGAACAATAAATTTTTTTTATTTTTATGATTAAGTCCTGCACTTGTTTTTAATTATTCAAGTCCTTAAACTATTTTTGTCATATTTAAAAGTATATTTTTTTTTACTGGCTGCCAGATAAACCGGTTAAACAATATGGTTTAGGTAGAATTATAAACGAATCGAACGTTCAACGAACTATTTGCGTATCATTCGGCGGGAAGTTCTTTTATGTTTCTTTATTTATTAAACGAACAAATATGAACATTAAATTACTATTATCGTAATAGTTTGAAGTCATTTATACAACTTATGAATGTGTTAACTTATTTTGAAAATTATGACCCGTGTATTGTTAGTATTCTTTTTAATCAACAAATTCGTTCGTTCATGTTTAGTTGTGTTCGTTTGTGTTTGTTTAGTTGTTCATTAATGTTCATTCGTTTATGTGCAAAAATCAGTTAAACAACCAAGAACGAGGCAAATTTCTTAACGAACAAACATGAACAAAAAATCTCATATTCGTTTAATGTTCGGCTAAAGTTAAACGAACGAACAGAAACATACTATCGTTCATGTTCGTTGGTTTGTTTACAACCAAATGTTTAAGGAATTAGTCGCTAAAACAACGAAAGATTGTGAGTTTTTTCCAACATTAATCGGGTGAAATTATCAAGATAATTTGTTAGGTAACTGATCATATATATACTTTTAAATTAGACAAAAATAATTTAAAAACTTAAACGTAAAAATAAAAAAATTAATAGATTTATAAAATATTAACCTGATTTTGTAACCATTACTTATTTACCAGCAAGTTTATAGAACTCACTCACTAGCTTCGAAAGTTAGAAATAACAATCCAAAAATATCTATCGTCTTTGCCATTAACATCACTTAAGGAGAAGTCTCAGTTGTGAAAAAAGTCAAAAGAAAGAGTCAACGTGCACGTGAAGCTCCAACAAACTACTACATCCAAACACGTGGCATGTTATTACACGACAAACAATCTCCACACACGTGCCTTCCAGCCTCTCACATAAACTCATTTAAACCCCACAAAAAGATTTGCCTTTATTAGATTAGATTAGATTAGATGCAAAACAAAACACCTACTCGCTCCATCTACCATTAAATATTTCAAATTTGATATTATTCTTTTCCCCGTTATATCAAAAATATTAATGCTACAATTTAATACCAAATCACATACACCTCTCCAAGCGACTACTACTAAGTGGATATTCTTTTTAGAAGAAAGACCACAAAGCGGGCGAACATGCCGCGAAGCGAGGATGATTCGACCAGCGAATGAAGTGGGTCAACTTTTTGTCTTCGGCCAAAAACTTTATATATATATATATATATATATATATATATATATATATATATATATATATATATATATATATATATATATATATAGGTGGGTTCAATGGAGAACCGACATGCACCGAAGAACCTCGAAGAAGCAATGAGAGCCGTCGGATCTGATGCTTTTTAAAAAATCGCGCAGTGGCACGATTGTAATTATCATGAACTTTAGGTGCAACAATTTGTTAATGCACCGAAGGGCGGAGGGGCAGAATGGTAAAAGTGCATCGCTTGTCCCCTTTCTCCTCCAAATCGATCAGTCTCATATAACAACGGTTTCAAAATTCTTCCGGTTTTTTTGCAACATAGTTGAGGTGATTTCGCACGAGATTTAGTTTCCAAAAATTTTACCCGGTTAGTTGGTGATTCTTCAAGTTAGGGTTTGTGGTCATGGGTAAAAAAAAAACTTCAACGGCGAAGAAGAAGGTCAAAACGGAACCGGAGGTATGCATGCGTATTTTTTTTTGAGTTTTGTATAGCCTATCTTACAATGCATCGTTGTAATGATCCATGAAACTTAAACCCTAAGTTTATTGATGATTTTTTTTTTACGAATGAAGCTTCCAACACGAAGGAGTAGCCGTATTCAGTTGAAAACAATGTTTTCGAACACCTTTGAGAATCATTTGACTATTTCAGACGACGAGTGTTCATCTTCTTGGGAGACAATGACAATGTCTGATATAGAAAGGGAGATGGCAGAACGAAAGGGTAATTTTGTGCACCAAAAAATCGATGCATCGTTTAGGATTTTGGGGGCAGAAAGCTAGCAAGTTCGTAAATTATGCATGATTAATTGTTTTGTGTGATTGTTCTTAGTTCTTTTAGGAACAAAAGTGATTATTTTAGTTATGTTATTTGTGTTTGTTTATGTGTGTTATTTGTTGTTTGGAAGTCACTGTTGTCGATGCATCGATGTTTTGGTTGCAAGTTTTGTTGTGCACTGTTATTTTGGAAACAAAGTTTATGGTCTATTTGGTGTTTGGATATAAGGTTTATGATGAACTAGTTGTGTGTGTATTAAGTGTTGTTTGTATGAATTTGATGGATTTGATGCAATGTTTCTCGTATGGATAAGCATTTGTTAGTTTGTAGAGGGAGAATGTTCTGTGATAATGACCATTTGTGGTGCAAGGTTTTGGTGCACCATCTTCGTGTGTTTGATTAGAATCCATCTTCGTTCTGTGAGTATTGAGATGATGAACAGCAATGGTGCATTAATGTTCGTCCAGGATGTTGATGAAGGAACTAACGTGGATGGAAGAAGTCAACTATCTCAAATGAATTTTTTAATTTGGTATAATATGCATTAAAATTCGGTTGTTGTTGGAGAGAATTGAGGGATATTCTAAATTTAAATTATATCCATAATTAAGATAGTACCATATTAAAATATATGAATTCCGAAAATGCCCATAGATGGACATTCTGATGCATCGGTGCGCCCTTATGCATGGCGGTTCTTCGAAGTTGTTCGGTGCATGGTGGTTCTCCATTGAACCCACCCCTATATATATATATATATATATATATATATATATATATATATATATATATATATATATATATATATATATATATATATATATATATATATATATATATATATAGGGATGAGATCCATTGTGAACAAGTTATCGTTGTGAACGTTGTAAACAAATAAAAAAAATACATATAACCATTTATATATATCAACAAGTGTTTGTAACATGATTTCTATGATTCAAAAGGTTCATAGAAATGTCTACAACAAGATTCATAACATTCAAAAGATTCATATTAGTTTTTACAACAAAATGCATAGGATTCAACAAAATTCATAAAATTCGACAAATTCATTGGATTTAATAAAATCCATAGGATCCAATAAGATTAATAGGTTAATAGAAGGGTTCGGTAGTATTTTCAACAAGATTCATAAGATTCAAAAGCTATTTTATGGTTGTTCACAATGTTCACAACAAATAAAGTGTTCACAAAAGATCTTTAGTTATATATATATAACTACCTCCACGAAATCGTGGTTGTGCCATGGAATGAAACGATACACTTGGTACCTACCTCCACTGACAAGGGAGAACCTGATTGATGCTGGACACCTCATACGCATTGATGATGTGCATCGTTTCTTGGCACTGTCCTGGTTGCGTAGACTGTTGTCACCAGCCTTGTTACACAGTAATACTTTTAGGGTTATTGTTCCATCGCGGTTGCGTTTTTGTGTTGATTTACGAGTAGCGAACCCAGAACATTCTGCATATTTTTCATAGGATTTTATGGCTTCATTTAGGGAATCGTATTTTAAGCCAAGATATGGGATCTGGGAATCAGATAAAACAGGTTTACGATACGTAGATCCTCATGGCGACACACATTCATTGATATCACATACCTCATTAAGAATCTCATCACCTAGAAATGTACAATATACCGTTACATTTTGAATGCATACATTGGTTTACAAAACAAATAATGCACGATACAAAGCCTGTGCTTGTTTACATGTTATTCATACGTGTGCTTATACATGATTATACAATAATGAGGTGTTCTTATATTGTACTTTTAAATAACAGCGCTTGTTTACATGTTACATACAAAACTATGTAATGCAACTATATCAAACTGTTTCTACATTATCATGCATACTCTGGTGATTGTATGTGACTGTCAATAATCCCGTTTTAAAACATATAATGCACGATACAAAACTGATGCATAATCCACGATACATAATGCATAGAGTGTGTTGTTCGCTAAATGTTGTTTTACATGTTTTAAACATATAGTGCAATACGATACAAAACTGATTCTTGTTACATACAGCACCATACATAATGCATAATCCACGATACATAATCCACAAAACTGATCCACAGAAATGTTGTTTTACATGTTTCATCCTGTTATACATTACATAGTGCATTTAGGGAACAAATGCTTGTTTAATCATAATCCACGACACATAATGCATTTCTGTATTGTTCGGTAAATGTTGTTTTACATGTTTTAAACATATAATGCAAGATGCAGAAATGATGCTTGTTACATAATCCTTACGATACAGGAAAACACATACATAATCCGTGGATACATAATGCATGCGAAAAACAGAATACAGCATCGCAAAACTCACTCCATTCTCTGTTATGCATGCGAAAAATAGAAAAACCGATGAAACAATGTAACAGCATCACAAAACTCACTCTACACTGGTCGCTTACTCTGGTTATCATCGACATTATCTTTTTCTATTGTGGGTTCCGGATCCTTCACTTCTTCTGTGTGCATAAGACTAGAATGATTGTTCGTCATGGATGATGTATTGGTAATGGAAATGTAGAGTTCGTGGATTATTCTCTGCTGGATAATGATGATAATACCGAAGCTTTCTGCTGGAATGAAGGAATACCGAGACTTCTTGGGAGGATGATGGTCGTGAGGGTTGGAAGAAGATGCCAAATCAAAAATGTAACAACTTCCATAATGTTAGCACATTATCCATATTTAAAATAGTTTTCATTCCAGAAAAATAATTAGAGATTTAATTTAATTCTGGAAGTATTTAAATGTAATAATACATAATGTTGGAATTAGTGTCCAAGTCACAATTATTTGTAAACATATTGTTATCAGGTTGGATCCTTTTTGGGTGCATGTAATGAATTGTAAACTGAAGATGATTAACTTAAATATATAATGTTAATTAGTTTGTTAATTTATTATGTTTAATAAATTAATTAGAAACTAAATAATTGATTATATTTGATTAATGGGTTAGTTTGTTAATTTATTAATAGTTAATAAATTAACCGGAAGCTAATAGAATTAATTGAGGAAGTACATGGGCTAAACTGCAATTAGTTGATAGTCAACAGGGCACCCCTAAACCCTAATAGGGGGGCCGGCCACCAATCCATCCCACATGGATTTGGGATCAAAAATTTGTAGGTTTCTAAAACCTATAAATAGGCAGTCTCTGCCTGCTTCATTCCTCGCTCATTCGATTCTAAGTTCTCTAACGATCACAAGGGATACCAGTTTTTGGGACTCTGAGATCTGAGCTTAGAAAAGTTATAATTATCTTTTCTTTTGTTCATTGGGTGTGAACAACTAGAGGCGATCTTGCTTTAGACGCTTGTTGCTCGATTCAGAGGCTGTTCGTGAAATCGTTCTTCGTGGAGAAAACTGCGAATTTTCTCAAGGCTAGTTTTTCTTATTCATCTCTTTATTTTAATAATTAGTTGCTTAGCTTGTTTGGTTAGATCATTAAGGTTTTATATTCTTGCATATTTAGGTTATTTAATTTTCCGCAAAATTTTAATTTAACCTAGCAAGGGTATAGGAAACCCAACAGTGGTATCAGAGCGGTTAACCTAACGAGCTTTGCACTAATTTTGAGATGATAATCTTGTTCTTAAATTTCGAAATTTGTTTTGATTAATTTTTGGAATTTTGATTTAATTTTAATGGTGATTTTAATTTTAAATTAAATTGTTTAAACTTAAAATTAATTTTTAAATATTAAATAAATCCGAAAAATTAATTAAAAATTAATTTTTCAAAATTTTTGGAGTAAAATTCGTTTTTTGATCATTATTTAATTTTTAAAATAGTTTTTAAATATTAAATTAATTGTCTAAATTTTGAAAATTGTTTTTCATATTTATCTTCAAATTTTCGGATTTTTAAAAGGTTTTAAATGGATAAATCTGAAATATTAAATAAATTATTATTTTATTAATTTAGGATTTTATTAATTTAATTAAGGGTTTGATTTTTGGGGTTTTAGATAAACATGCCTTAGAGATAAGCTTGATTTTCTAGGTTTATCCTAAATCCTATTTATCTAGAAATTACCTTAATTTAAATTAAGTGCTTATCCTAAAGGTTTTAGAATATCATAATTTATTAGGATAAACTTGTATTATCCTAGGTTTAAATTTTGAGGATTTATATGGTTATATATATAGGTTTCGGATTTAATATATATATTTAATAATTAAATGTTTCTTATTTTATTTAAATATTGAAACCGAAATATATATATAAAATATAAATATTAATTTAAACCCTAATATTTTAAATTGTTTAAAATATACCCTGAATTTTAAAATGTTTAAAATAGACCCTTTAATTTTAAAAGTTTAAAATTAAACCCCTAAGATTTAAAAGAAATTTATATATGTATTATTGATATATATATATATATATATATATATATATATATATATATATATATATATATATATATATCATTTAAATCTAATTACATCGTCAGTCAATTGATAAATCAGCTCACCCATAGTGAACAAACTATAAACGAGGTATAAGGCGGGTCGCTCTGCTTCCCTAAAGGAGTAGGTTTTTAACAGCTTCGCGCTGACCTACCTCCTCCGCTTCGCTGTGCGTTCAATGGAGCTACCGAGGACTTTTGATAGGATGTTGTCCAGATTAAAAGTATAATCTAAAGTACTAAAACAAAAAAATCCCGTTTTAAATATATCAAAAGTGAATTAGTATGCAAATCCATGAAAAATGCACATCTCCTATATGCACTGTTAGTGGAGCGTGTGTATTGACCGGCACACTAATGAGAGACATATTAGGAGGTGATGTAGGACTCGCGATTCCCGGACTGATCCATGCCGGATCTTACGCAGTATTGCATGGTTAGATTCACCATCTTGTCCGTGATCCTCGGCAACCCAGTCACGGATAGTAGTTGAGCATAACCGAGATTAACATGTCATTGATAAGATTCAATGAATCTCAAAAGATCTAGGAATTTCATAGAGATTAAAATCGACAAGAGTTTGTCCACCTAAAATAAATTCGTGGAGTGATTACGGCGACCCTTTTCATAAAACGATTCGAAAATATGGATCCTAGCCTTAATTCAAATTGGGTAAATTGTTTAAGGAATACTTCATACTAACTAAAACTTTATCTCACAGATGTCTACTTCTACTGGTACTCCCACTCCTGCTCCCACCCACGCATCCAACTTCTCACTCCTTTCCGTTCTGGGTAGGGAAAAACTATCCGGTCCGAACTATGTGGACTGGATGAGAAACCTCAGGTTTACGCTGAGGTACGAGAACAAGGAGTATGTTCTCGATGAACAAATTACCACACTGAATGAGAATCCCACCCAGGAGGAAATGGACGCACACCAGAAACATTACGATGATGCAAACAAAGTGTCCTGCATCATGGCGTCATCCATGGTTCCTGAGCTTGCTAAAGCCTTCGAGAATACATGGGGCTTTGAGATGAATCAGCAGCTGCGAGAGATGTTTGAGGCTAAGGCGAGCAAAGAGCGCCTTGATGTGGTAAGATCCCTCATGGCCTGCAAACCAAAACCTGGAACATCTATCTGCACTTTCGTCCTTGAGATGAAGGGGTACTTCGACCGGCTGGAGGCTCTCAATATGGTGTTTGACTCTGAGTTCTCCACCAATATCATTCTTCCTGGACTGCCCACCATCTATAATCAGTTCGTACTCTCCTATCAGATGAACATGAATCAAAAGGAGACGTCAATTATGGAACTGCATAATCTGTTCCGAACCGCTGAACAGGGCATCAAGAAAGATGAGACCCCTATGGCCCCTGTGCTTGCTGTCGGTAAGGCCTCAAAGAAACGGAAGTCATCCTGGAAGGCCCCAAAAGGAAAGTCCAAGAAAGGGTCTCAAGGGAGAACAGAGTCCGGTATTGTGCCTACTAAAGATCCGAAGGAAGCAGTATGCTTTTACTGCAATGGTAAGGGGCACTAGAAGCGAAGCTGCCCATCATATCTGAAGGACCATAAAGACGGCAAAGTCGAAAAGGCCAGCACCTCAGGTATGTTCATGATCGAACTCCATAACACTTCTATCTCTAATTCATGGGTTCTTGATACAAGATGTGATACTCACATTTGCTCTGTATTGCAGGGACTAAGGGAAAGTAGAAGGTTGAAGCATGGAGAGCTGAACCTAATCATGGGGAATCGAAAGATCACGCCTGTGAAGAAAGTCGGAAGGTTCCAGCTCGTGCTTAGATCAGGAGTAGAGATTAGCTTAAATAATTGCTGTTATTCACCCGATATGAATCGGAACATCATTCTTTGTTTGCCTTGTATAAGGATGGATACAATTTCAGCTTTGATAATAATAATGGAAGTATTTTGGTTTATTTGAATGATGTTTTTATATTCAAAGTTTGTCCTTATAATGGCATATATGAAACTGTTGAGTGTGATAACAACCTATTATTTAATATTGATTCTAACGAAATTGATAAGTCCAAATTGTGGCACTGTCGCCTTGGGCACATTAACAAGAAACGCATCGCCCAACTCCAAAAGGATGGAGTGTTGGAATCATTCGACCTAAAATCGGATGATGTATGTGAATCCTGTTTACTGGGCAAGATGACAAAATCACCATTCACAGGAACGTGTGAAAGAGGTGAAGGACTATTGGATTTGGTCCACACAGATGTACGTGGGCCATTCTGATGTGCTACAAAAGGGGAAAATCGGTACTATGTCACCTTTACAGATGACTATAGTAGATTTGGATATGTTTATTTAATTAAACATAAGTCCGACACTTTTGAGACATTCAAAAGATATCAAAGTGAAATAGAGAATCAACTGGGCAGAAAGATAAAGGTTCTCCGCTCCGACAGGGGAGGAGAGTACCTTAGTATCGAGTTTCTCGATCATCTTAGAAGCTGTGGAATAGTTTCCTAGTTAACTCCTCCTGGAACACCACAACTCAACGGAGTTGCGGAGAGGAGAAACAGGACCTTGTTAGACATGGTCCGATCTATGATGAGTCGAGCAACACTTCCAGTAAGTTTCTGGGGTTATGCATTAGAAACTGCGGCACATATTCTAAATCTAGTACCCACCAAGAAAGTTTCAAAGACACCTTACGAGATGTGGAAGGGAAAGCGTCCTTCCCTTGGTCACATCAAGATCTGGGGTTGTGAAGTCTTCGTTGGACGAGAGACCTCTGACAAACTCAGTCAAAGATCTGAAAAGTGTCTATTCGTCGGTTACCCACAGGAGTCATTTGGATATCTATTTTACAAACCACGTGAAAACTTTGTGTTTGTATCTCGAAGAGGAGTGTTCCTCGAGAAGGAGATAATATCTAAAGAGGACAGTGTGAGTAAGATCGATCTTGATGAGATTCAAGATACTACCGATGAAGAACCAACTGCAAACACTGACCATCAACATGAGGCGGAGATGCCTGTTGAACCCAATGACATATCCTAACCTTTGCGTAGATCCGGTAGAGTTAGCAATCCTCCTGAGTTCTACTATGGTTTACATATTGAACAGGATGATATGATTAGTGATAGTACACTAGTCGACTTAGATTAACCAGCTAACTACCAGGAAGCGATGGCAGGCCCTGAGGCAGCCAAATGGAAGGAAGCTATGGATAGCGAGATTACAGAGTGTAAAAGATTGGTTGGGAAGATGTTTCGCTATGAAGGATCTAGGAGATGCAGCTTTTATTCTGGGTATAAAGATTTATAGAGATAGAACGAGACGTCTAATAGGACTAAGCCAGGATACGTACTTGGATAAAATACTGAAAAGGTTCAGTATGGAGAAGTCTAAGAAGGGGAACCTTCCCTTTGCTCATGGCATAAAGATTAGTAAAGACATGAGCCCGAAGACACAGGAGGAACGAGACAGAATGAGTCGAGTTCCATATGCTTCGGCCATAGGATCTATAATGTATGTCATGACATGTACGAGGCATGATGTCTCATTTGCTTTAAGCATGGTGAGTCGACATCAGCAAGACCCTGGTGAAGGTCATTGGATGGCGGTCAAGAGTATTCCTAAGTATTTAAAAAATACTAAAGACAGGTTCTTGGTTTACGGTGGACAGGATGAACTCAAAGTAACCGGTTATTGCGATGCGAGTTTCCAAACGGATAGAGATGACTGTCGATCACAATCTGGTTGGGTGTTCTTATTGAACGGGGGAGCCGTGACGTGGAAGAGTTCGAATCAGGAAACAGTGGCAGACTCTACCTGCGAGTCAGAATATATTGCGGTCTCAGAAGCCTCAAAGGAAGCCATCTGGTTGAAGAATTTCATTGGAGATCTTGGAGTTGTCCCAACGGTTCAAGACCCCATCGAAATATTCTGCGACAACGAAAGTGTTGTTTCGTTGACTAAAGAACCCAAGGATCATGGAAAGTCCAAGCACATTGATCGGAAATACCAGTTTGTTCGTAGCAAGGTTGAAGAAGGACATGTGATTGTGAAAACAGTGCGATCAGAGGAGAATCCAGCTGATCCGTTCACAAAAGCCACTTTCTCAACCGAAACATTGTAGTCATGCTGTTAGCATAGGATTACGAGATAATGTAAAGTTTAGTAGTTAGTTTTGAATTTGAAACATTGTAACAATGAATTGAAATTGTAATGGATTTGGTGATTAAATAATGGAGATTTATTTATTTGCAAAGTGTTGTCATCTTCTATTAATTTATCGTTGTGTTTCCTTTTGCATGTTTAGAACCAACTCCCAGAGTAATTAATTTTATTCAAATTCCTCAGTCGTTCGTACTACCGGGAGTTAATATTGAATAAAGACTGTCATGGAATGTTAGTAGACTGTCAAGAGTTTGACATAGCATAGAGATTGCTGCAACATTCATGGGTACCTAATGGAGATTTAAGTATAGGGCACTCGCACTTGGAAAGATACTTCATGGATCAAATCATAAGTATTTCCAAGATGATAATATCCTCTATTCTTCAGACGGAGATACATTGAAGTTGCGGTTTTCTAGTCCGTCATACCTTAGTGCATTCAAACGTTGTGCGTAACTGTCAGTTATAACGGATGTATCTGGTTACGATGTTATTAGTTAGTTAGTGTTGTGTATGTGAAGTTTATTCGTTCCTTTTGCCCATATGGAAAAGCGATATCTATGGGCCCTCTGATGATTAAACGTTGACTCTAGAGTGTCGGGCCCGACCGAGACAAAATTGAAGTGTTCAATTAATAAGTCTCATATAGTCATATTAATCGGAAATCAGAAACAAAATTTTGAAACCAAAGATTGATTATAATCCATGTCTTAGTTTCATACGATATCAGAGAACGAATGAATAGTGGATCCCTTATCTAAAGGATTAGCTCTGATATGATTCAGAGTTCGGCAGCTGTATCGAGTAGCTAGGAAGGCTGGTAATAGAATGTGTTTAGACAAATAGTTGTCAACTTGTCCAAGTGGGAGACTGTTGGAATTAGTGTCCAAGTCACAATTATTTGTAAACATATTGTTATCAGGCTGGATCCTTTTTGGGTGCATGCAATGAATTGTAAACAGAAGATGATTAACTTAAATATATAATGTTAATTAGTTTGTTAATTTATTATGTTTAATAAATTAATTAGAAACTAAATAATTGATTTTATTTGATTAATGGGTTAGTTTAAAACATATTTTTAATAAAATATATTAGATATAAATATAGATTAATCAAACAATATTAATTGCATAAAAATCTTATAATGTTACAAAACATACGAAAGATTTTGCGTATGGTAAAAAAAATTTTATAATATTATGTTCTATGTAAAATTAAAAATCTCAAATGATGTCAATTGAAATATATAGACTTAACAATAAAAAATTTTAAAAAATATTTAGTATATATATATATATATATATATATATATATATATATATATATATATATATATATAATAGTATATTATGAATAAAAATTAATATTCTTATGTTTTAAATATAATATTATATATTGTCTATTAAAAAGTATCCACATATTAGTGATCAATAAAGTAGTATATAAAAATAAGGGGTAAAGCCATACAATAGTAACCAACTTTTGAAAATTTATCAATATGGTACGTCTACTTTTTTAGTTGTCGATATGGTACCTGTACTTCAATTTTCCATACCGATATGACCATATTTGTAATAGACCTCTGTTTTTTCATACCATTAGAACCCTGTTTTGTATGTAAAAACCGGGCTCTGTTATGTAGAATGATCATATCGATACCGAAAATTGAAGTACACGTACCATATAGACAATTAAAAAGTAGACGTACCATATCGATACATTTTCAAAAGTAGGTTGCTATTGTAAGACCTTAACCCTAAAAATAAATAAAACTTCATAGATTAAAATTTTTAAAGCTTCACTCAGATTTTATTTGAATTTAAAAAAGCTAATAATTCAAATTTATTAAAACAATAATGATGATAATTACTATTAGATAATGGTAGACAGAATTCATTATTTTTTTGTATATGTAAATTTTAAACTAGTTAAAAAAAACGTTTAAGAAACTAAACTCGCTAAAATGGTAAAAAGACAGAATAATGCATCATGTAAAAGAACATGTTAAATTGGATTCATTTTACTACTACAAGCATAAAACTAAAAAAGGGACATTCTTGCTATATATAAAGTTGATCAACCGATTTATAAATCACGAAAAGGGTTCAACTTAAATAGTACAACCCGAGCCGCATAAATATAATGGCTAGTTGTGAAGAGTCCTTGCTAAAAATGATTTGTGTGCTTCGACAATATGAAAGAAAGAAACCCCAAATGCAATGTTATGAAGAGAGAACACGAAAACAAAATTGCGCCCTCGTATCAGAATATAACATAGTATTTGTTTTTAACATATTACCTTAACAAATCTTGATCACCAATTCACCATTGTCATTTCTTACTTAACAAACCAGACGCTGAAATAAGTCGCAGTGCTTGTTTTGAGTTGTCCAGAACTGCAGATGATCTTGAAACCTGCATTTTCCTCTTCTTCAAAAACTCCAATGATTTCTGCACACATGGCGGAGGCGGTATTTCCTTGAGAATTACGGTCTCCATCCTGTATACAACCATTAGAACATAGATACAGTCATATTTTATCCATTATTACTAAACAAATCATTTGATTGCTGCAAGGAATTACCCCGAGTGTTTGGATTTCTTCTTTCTTGGTTTTTTCTCAGATTTTTCTTCCTCCGAGTCCGAGGAGAAAACCTTCCTGTGGGTGGAAATATGTTTTGTTTGTCAATTCCACTTACCTAAAAGGTTTGAAAATATATACACATATATAAAGTAGACGAAGTTTGAAAATGGTCTAAAATATAAGTACTTCTCGTTTGCTGCAAGCAATTTGACGATATCATCTGGGAGCATCCCTTTATTCTCCAGAGCCTCCTTTGGTGCTTTGATTTCCTCTGCATCTTGAATCTCTCTATTCGCACGAGGTTGACGTGGTGTTAACCTTTGAGCCCATTTTCTGCGACGTTCTTTTTCTTCACGCAAAACCCTGAATGGAACGAACAACTGCTATCATGAGCAGCTAAGCAACGAGACTATAAAGAAACTACATGCAACATTATCCAAAGCCTATTTTACAACCTCAATACCTGAATCAAGACTTAAGGTGGCGTTTGGTTCATGGAATGGAATTCGAAGGAACTGAAATTTAAACTTAGCTTGTTTTGAACTTTTGATAACAAAGATGAAGAGTTAAATTTAGTTATTTGTCATCAAATTCTTTGTTTATAGGAATTTTGACATTCCTATCCAGGGATGAGCACGGTACTGGACCGAACCGAACCGGTACCGATCCCGAAAATACCGATACCGAATTATTAGTTTTGAAGGAACCAAATACCGAACCGTATAATTTTATATGGTGCCGGTCCGGTTCCGGTTCTGGGACCGGGTTTTCGGTGCCAGTCACGTATTGGGACCGAATAAGGAAAAGATACCAAATATCAAACATACATCACCAAATATAGCACCCAAATACCGAATACCGGGATCTAACTATGGATATTTTAATCTAACTAGGAGATTGTGGTGGGGATCGAACCGGATCTGTCGACACTTGGGCCTAGGCGATAACCACCACACCAGCCGCTCAAAAAAAAAATACCGAATACCGAACAAAGTTTAATGTTTTAAAGTTACAAATACCGAATTTTAGCTAATTTATATATTCGGTCCGGGATCGGGATAAATATGGTACCGAAACCTAGAGTACCGAATACCGAATTTTAGCTAATTTAAAAACCGAGTACCGGACCGAATATATTAATTCGGTATCGGTCGGTACCGGTACCGGTTCGGGAAATGGTACCCGTCGCTCACCCCTATTCCTATCAACTCATACATGAATTACATTCCAACCCATACATGAATTAGAGTACGACCTACATCTTTAACCAATATTAAAAAAAACTATCATTTATCCCTCAATAAACATGTTATAACAAAAATTTAAAATCCAATTCCTTCGTATTCAACTCCACGAACCAAACGCCACCTAAGTGTGTTTTAGGTCCTCAAACTAACATTTTGTGGGGAGCGCATTGGAATATAAAAAGAGCACACAGAATTCCTAAACAACAGATCCAATAAATTGTTCTATACCTTATGGTTAAATCTTTGGCTGAGACCATAACTGTATCTAGCTTATCGTTCATCAACTTGTTTCTTATGGCCTCTCTAGCCCCGTTGTCCTTTTTTATGCACATATTGGTCGAAGGTCAAGATTCTAATGTCTATTTAACAGGTCAGTCACTCAGTCCAGAGGCAGTTTCCAATACCATGACTAACTTTTGGGTAAAAAAATACCCAAGTATCAAATTTGCTAGCCAATCCAAAAATAGTTTTACCGATTAGGATAAAACTCTGCAGGCATTTAGGTTTGATTACAACGTGAAGGAATCAAAGTTGGACCAAAACTCAATTTTAGCAAATTTTGGAAGAGTTACACAGACATCATATTAAATTTGTCCTCCAAGCAAAGAAAATCTGCATTGTGTCATTGTAGAAAATCACCTGAAGTTCAAAACTCAAACATTTACATCTCTAGATTTTAAAAAGATTACCCAATCCAAAGACCTTCCACCATTGTGGTGATGATTGCCATTGAAGCTCCACAGTTAAAACTAAAAAAACTGGAGCACCCTACTGCTATAGTGCTATGCCAAATCTCACACTGAGATCTCAAATAAATACAGTGATTTTAGCACGAAATTAGCAAATATAATCCAAATTCGTCGATTTCGCATTACTATCACTTTGGCCACAGATAGAACTTTGCAATACAAATTAAAACTTATGAACTAATCACATGACACAAGGTTTCCATGCTCCGAGAACAGCCACTACTGCGCTCGGCAACTCATTGGGGGTAGAATTAGTTACTCAATAGGGAAAGAAACAAATTCTATCTTAGTGAAAGACGGTATGCAAAGGAACTATACCTAGCCTTGTTTTCTTTCTGAATCGTTCTTATCTCTTCGTCCTTCTGTATTGCCTGTGGATCAAATCACGCATTTTGATTAAAAATTATAAAAATACCAATAATTCTGTTATTATATCACGATGAAGATAAGAGTAAAAGAGCCTCACCTGTTCGGCAGTGAATTCCTCCGGCGCGTCGGAGTCGCTATCTTCTCTTCCAGACATCGTTTAATAGATCGTCACGAAGCTAGGGTTTAAGAAGGGTTTTTGTTTCCCTTCCTGACTCAGTTGGTTTTTAGAGCTATTTTTGCCAATAAATCCTAAAAAACAATAAACATAAATGAAGGATTAGCACTCACTATGCTTATGGAGAAGGATTAGTCTCTTTGGTGGAATGATTTCTCCCAAAAAGTTGCTTTTTCGTCTTATTCCACAACCAAACACGACACCCAAATGGAATTCTTGTTCCTTTTCTGTCGGATTCCACCAAATATTGACGAACCAAATGCCCTCTTGAATTATATATATTTTTATTGAACTTGTAAATTGAGTTGTTAGTTACTTGTTATAACCGGTTATTGAGAGAGAGTAAGCGGTAAAGAAACAAAGTAAGAGATAGTGGGAAATCAGTGGAAGGAGGGAAAATTGGTGGGCAAGGCTTAATCAAACGAACACAAAAGCAACCAAACAAGGATAATCAATAATCTCATGTGATCAAACTGGAGAAAGCAAAAGGGGAGAGGAACTCAGACCCTCATTGGTGTTGTGAACCATGAATAAGAAATCTTCTATCTTTACAGTGGGGGTTCTGTCTCGTCAGATTCGTCATTTTGTTTGTTCACATCCATCGTGATAACGAGGGTTTCGCCTCGCCTGATTCATGTTGTTATTATTATTGTTGTTGTTGTTATTGTTATTGTTGTTGTTACCATAATTTTATCATTTTCCTAAATATCTTTCCCGTTAATAAATTTTAAACTTGATTTTATAAATACAAATATTTTATACTTACAACAATACTAATATAAATTATTAATTAAAAAGATACTTAAATTCCAAATTAGAAATGAGACATTCCAAAACATTTGCGGGTCAATTTTAATCGCTACAACTCGTCATTGGTCAACATATATACTAAAAGTAGTGCATCTAAAATATTTTAAATAAAAAAAATATGATAAAAAGATATAACTTCTAAAAGCATTCAATGAGTTTTTGTTGAAAAAAGATCATTGATCTGACGTAAGGGTGACAATTTTGACCCAACGGGCCAAACGGGTCAGATAGTAAATTGACCATTGTAAAAAATTAGGCTATAACATAATTTTTTTTAAAAATCAAAATTTTATAAAACGGTGTATTAACCAAATTGTTCTTTGAAAAAAATTCCAAAATTATGTAAAATTTATGACTTTTGATCGTCAACTCGTTTAACCCATTTGCTTGAAAGGGCCGAAATTGCCACCCTGATCTGATGTGACGATATGCCAATATAACAGTTTTGTGAAAGACCTTATATTGCATGAGAGGTCTTTAAAATGTAAAGTCCTCAAATAAAATTTTCTTACGGTACGAGTGTTGAATAACCACATATTTGGTGACATAATGACAAAAGGATGTGACCTATAAAAGGTGATGCATCGGTCATATAACCTTTATTCGAGAATCCATCTATATCTATATCTATATATATTAATAAAACAAAATGTTTTTCGTCACGTGTCATTCTCTCATTGAAACAAAATCTCATTTTCCCGCCTACTTTTCCTAATTTAGTATTTCCATTTATACAACTTAATTAATTGAAATAAAAATGCAATTATGACTTCTTTTTTTCTATGTTATTCCTTGTAACCATAATTATGGTAATTCATACTTTGTTTTAAAGTATCGTAAACTTAAATAACAAAAATTATGTTAAATTGTTAACACTGTTTATAATTCATATCATTATATTTTAATATTTTATTTTAATGTATACTTAATTAAATATTTAAATATATCATTCAAAAATCTTTTTTCTTCTCAAATTTTCTTATAAACTCTTATTTTTAATAGACTCTTAGTTTATTTCTTTTTATAATAATACGTGTATCTACAAACATAGTATCAATCAATGAGTAAATAATACGTCATGTGTAATGCTTTCATTTGATTTGTCATGTGTCTTACTCTCTTTTTCTCATTTCATTTACTAAATTTAATTTATATTTTAAAGCAAATCAATTATATTTAAAATTAATGTTAATAATTAATTAATTAAAATTACATAAATTATAGGGTAAATTACAATTTTCGTCCCTGAGTTTATATAAAAATTATGTTTATTGTCCTTTTCATGATAAAATTACAATTACAGTACTTATAGTTAGGATTTGTTATGCCTTTGGTCCCTTTATCCAAATTTTTTTAAAATATGACAATTTTACCCTTTCACTTATTTCATTTTTAGTCCCTCATCAAAATATTTCTTTTATATTTCATTTTCTTAATAATTTATTATTCTTTTTAGTATAATAGTATTTACTTAATATATTTTTCTTATTATTACTATTAAAAATTAAATGAAATAATAAATTATTTAACATGTTTTATTTTCATTATGTATTTGACATTAGTAGTACTAGTATTATTACAATATTTTATTATAGTTTAAGTATTTACAAGAATAAGTAACAGTAATTGAAAATAACTTGTATATGACTAAATTTAATATATTGTATTATTGTTAATTATTTTTATTAATATTGTTAATATTGTTCTTACATATAAAATTTAAACATATTTTGAACTATTTATATATTTAGTTTTTAAAAGGTAAAGTTTTTAACTATTTATCATTTAACTTATTTATCTTTTGTCTCTACTTTATAATAAATACTTATAAATTTTGTCAATATTTCTCCAAATTTATGCATATATGTATTAATTTATACATGAAAGGAATAGAATATAATTTAAGCTCACATATAGAATCCATGATACAACTTGAAACAATTTGGAACATATGTCTTACTAAGCATCAAAACCAACAATTAATGAATTAAAAGTATCACATGAAAACAATAAAAGCAAACCCAAATAGGAAGTCAAAATGCAGCCCTATCAATAAGCAAAAAACAGTGTCAAAAGTTGAAACAAGAAACGGCTCTAGCATTGACTCCAACCTAAGCAAACAACACTCCTTATAATGCAAGAAAAACGTCTAAACTTGTTCAAAACCCTTGCAAAAACAGTCCCAAAGCCACACAAAGTTCAGCAAGCTAATGTGTAAATTGCTACCAAAAATTTCCTTCTTATCCCTGTAAGATAATGACAATGGAGTACATCTAACTAAATGCTAGCTTGCTATAAAAAAACGAAACATAAATAGAGTGATAGTTGGATTGATGCCTTATAGAAGGAAAAAAATACAGAGCATATCAATGGTTGCCTGCTCTAGATGTAAAGGCTAATTATGCAAAGATGGAAAACCAGGAGCAGTATAGCATGGTAAGGATTAGTTCAAGTATTCTTGTCCGCTTGTCATCCAAGATACACATGAGGCATTGTCAACATGGCCTTTGAAGAGGCTAATATTTAAGTAATAGGCTCTTTATGTATATAAGGTACATATACACTTGTAAAAACCGATTGTTCAGAGTTTCTACCGGTTGTGCATGATATATTTAAGTGTATGATTATCATTACATGAAGTATTCATGTCCTTTTTTCTTCCCTTTTTGAAACAAAATCTATGCATAATACTTCAAGATCAACTTCCAGGGACCATGGAAGATACCTAGTATTTATATATTCTAACATTTTTTAAAAAATGCATCAAGGATTAAATAAATGAACTTGGCAAGCCCTGCTAAACCAAGACCAAAATAGAGAATAAACCCCATCTAAATACACAATCATTCAAACCAACAGTTACTGAAAAAATACACATCAAATCGAAAAAAATATTGTTGAAACAATACACTTCAAAAATGCACATCAAATCGAAAAAAATATTGTGGGTTTAAAAAATATTTTGTAAAGAAATACACATCATTATAGATTATTGAAACACATATATCATCCAACAAAAAAAAATGACAAAAACCAAGATTTTGTAAAGAAAAATCGATACCTTTAATCAGCTAGGGTTAGGGGGAGACGGCGGACGGCCACAGGTTAGGGGGAGACGGGGAACGGCTGTAGGAAGTGAGGGAAGAGAGGAAGGTCGGCGGCGGCAGGGGGAGGCGGAGAGAGAGGACGGCCGCAGGTCGGCGACAGCGGCGGCGGCGGCAGGTTGGCGGACGGCCGACGACGGCACTGGTAGGGTTTCGCAAATGGTGACAGGAGAGGAACGGTTTTGCTTTTCTTTGAATGGGTTAATAAGTGAATAAGGTTTACAACCAGTCCCTCCCTTGCAACTTACCGATCAGTAATAATAAGCTTATTTCAGCGTGAAATAGATCATAACCATAATTTATACATAACCACAGGACGAAAATTGTAATTTACCCTAAATTCAATTATTCTTAAAATGATAGAATTATTATATTATACATGGTTATAAATATTTAGTTTTTAAATTAACTCATTTAATACATGGGTAATAATCTAGTTACAAATATTCTAACATAAAACAAGACAACATGTTGCTGTGTAAAACATGTTTGATAAGGAACTTTTAAAACATTTCAAAAACTATATAATCATAAAGAATTGAAATAACATTGAAACACTTAAAGCTAAAGATTCAAACTATATAATCACATTTTAATAATCGAATTATAAATAACATTGAAACCTAATGATTCAAACTATATAATCGGATTACCAAATATAATCAAACTTATAAATATAATTTATTGAAATTTGTGTATGAGATTCTACTGACAATTTAAATTTTTTTATAAAAAATACAATTTCCTCAGCGGGCTTTTCAAAAAATCAAAAGTTGTAAACCGACAATAGGATTTACGGTTTTCAACGCCCACATTTTCAATGAATCCGAAAGTGAGTTCCATGGTAGTGGTTTTTCCTAACCGCCGTGGACCGTGGAAGATTTCATGGTGAGTATTTTTCCCAACCGTTGTAGATCATGGAAGATTTTGGTGATGACACCCATAAATAAATAAATGAAAAGCGAGTAGTTTTTGGAAGCTAGGGGTTTGTCTTATCCCAGAGGAAAAAGAAATCGTGTTTTTACCGCAATGGAGGAGGACAGCGCAGGGGACGACAGTGGCAAAGGCTGTGGAGGCATGGATGACGGCAACGGTCGTGTGGCGATGGGGACGACGGCGAGCGGCTGCTGCGGTTTCTTTGTTTCGTTTGTGGAGAAGATAGCAATCGTATTTGAGCATAAATAACAAAAGTGATAGATAAAAACACTTTTCAAAAGAAGACACGAGAACTTTTGAAGAGTCTCTTCAAGAAAACAAACGAACTTCGGGTGCTTTTATCTTTTCGTGTCTTCAATCTTGCATACGTAAGTATAAAACACATTTTTTAAAAAAACAAACAAGCCATTAACCCAAAAGCTCCTTTTAGTTGATAAAAACTTGAGCTTTTAATTAAAAAATGAAAGCTCTCAAAGCTCTTTTATGATATTCTATTTGAAGCAGCTTTCGAAAGGAGTTTGAGTTTTTGAGTAAACAAAAGTACAAAACTACATTTTTACCTTCTTAATAATTATAAACTCTAACTTTAATTAATATTAGTATCTTTTTTTGTCATTTAATACTAAAAGTTACAACTACAACTATTAAAAAGCACAAACTCTTTTAAAAATTATAGCTCCTAAAAATTCCAACTATTAAAAGTTTCAGCTCCCAACTTTGGCTAGTCATGCTAAACATACCTTTAATAATATCAAAAAGAAAAATTTAACATGAAAGACTAAATATTAAAGTAATCGATTAATAGCAAATTAAAAAAATCAATAAAAAATAGCGTTGTAAATTTTGAATTTTAATTTATGTGAATTTCATACGATTATACACACGGTGTCAATTATTTGGCATTTTTTATGTGAATTTTATCCAATTTTAAGATGAAAGACTAATAAAGTTTGTAAAAACTTAGGAACTTACTAAATTAATAATGTACTTATGAAGTTTATAAAACTATTAGAAATTATGGTCAAAGGTCAAATAGTTAAAACAAGAAGACGGATGTGTGAGTTTTACTATTATAAAAAACCTTTGGTTATTGATCGAAAGAATCAAGAAAAGTACGATGATGGTGTTGGAGAGGCTCGCTTCTTTTTTTCCTTCTCATAAAATTACATTTATTGATATTATATCAATTTTAGCCTCGTTTCATTTTGGATATCGAAATCTTATAATTATGACATGGGTTTAATATGAAAAAGACAAACATGTTTCCATGTTTTTGCGGTATAGTCCCTCCGTGTTATTTACCAATAAACTTAAGTAATATATTTGTTTGTGAATTTTAGAATTTTTCTTTATTTTTTCAAAAAAGCTTTCAAGTTTATGGACTCTTCAGAGAAAAATGGTAAAAACATGTTGGTTTTTTGTGGAAAAAGACATGGTTGATTATGAAAAAAACAAAATTCTTCCGAAAACCGAATTGAAAACAATAACTTTAGGATTTTCTTAGTAGAAAATAGCATTGAGGGACTAAATCGCAAAAAACACGAAAACATGTTGGTTTTTTTCATATTAAACACTTATGACATTTACGTATATCTCTCATCACAATAGCTTAAATTGAATTTCGGACTGATAGTACTACCCGATCATCAGAAAATGTTTAAACCGAATCGATTATACCTTCGTTACATTGTGACATTCACTAGTGAAGAGATTTTGGATCTACCACTTACCGTACATAAAGTTCACATGAGTAAATTTTAAATTTACACATTGACTCTAGGAAAGATATGAAGTATTAAACCATATATTTGGTTAATTGTATGTCTCGTGAACTTTGATGACCCTGTGTATATAATTAATGTTATAAAGTAAGCTCTTAAAGATTAAAAAAAAATCTGAATATATAAAAATTTCAATACTAGAAATAATCAAACAATAATTTGTAAATATGTAAGACGTTATATTTTCTTGCAAAAAAAAAAAAAAAAAAAAAAAAAAAAAAAAAAAAAAAAAAAAAAAAAAAAAACATATAGAAGATCGAAGAGTTGAAGTAGTATCAATATTTTCTTAAGATGATGAGTTGACTATGATGACTATTAAAATATTAATGGATCCAATCTTTGTGACTTTGTCATGATGATAGTCATGGAATTTGGAATAAAAGAAAGATGGTGATCTGTGCACGGTAAACTTTTATCATACACAATAATTTCATATAAAGTGATTATCTTAAACCTACCAACATTTTATTATCATTACACTTTATCTTAAAAAGTAAGAATAAAATAATCATTTTATATGAAATTATTGTGTATGACAAATATTTAGGGTGCGTTTGGTACAGAGAAGAAATGAGGAGAAATGAAAATGAAAATGGGGAGAAATGGAATTGTGGGGAGAATTGAAATTGTGTATCTTGTTTGTATCAACAGATAAATAAAGAGGAGAAATGGTGGCTCAGGTGGAGTAGAGACACAAGACAGTCAATTCTCTCCCATTTCTCTACCAAATGGAGAGAATTGCATTTCCCCATAATTAGCCTTCAAACAATTCACAGAGAATTCAATTCTCCGCCTAAAAATTAAGAGCATTTCTCCCAAACAAGAGAAATCACAATTTTTTCCCCTCAAATCTCTCTACCAAACAGCCCTTTATTGTGTACAAATAATTTCTTATCAAAAAGTAGTGATTGGAATTTTTATCGAAAGAAATAATCATTGTGAGACTAAATTCTAATAGGTGTATTAGAGGTTAATGATTGACAAACTTTATAGGTCTATGGTGCATTACATGATTATTAAGTTGGAAGTTAACCTAACATCAACGGAATAGTATTAAACAAAAACATGATGCTGGATACAATTCCAGATTGAATCGGTTATCAACAAATTAGAAATTTTAGATGAACTATAAAATTAAACCGGACCAAACCAACCGAAAATTGATATAAAACAAAAAAAACCAAATCAACTGATATATGTAAATGTGAGGTCACGGGTTTAACTCCCGTCGGAGGCAAGTCTGAATTTAAGTGGTGAAAGTAAGTCTGAAAGTCCCCACCTAGGATAAAGAAGTAGTTTAGAAGTAGATTAGTTTGTCGTTCCAAAAAAAACTGATAATCGGTTCGGTGCTTCGGTTTGATCCATTTTGTAATTCACTGATTCCAGATATTTTTCAACTTTTTTTGAACTAATACATAATAACCATTTATTAGCTTTCTACATGTATATAAGATTATAATTATCGATCGAAAGCATTAAATTGAATGATGATTCGTTGATTGAAACTTTCGTTGTTCGATTGAATAGGCAATTTTGAATCAAAACCAATAATGTTTTCACACAAAACCATAATCAACAAATGAATGTATGATTGATAATTATGATTCAATGTGATTGTTTTCAATGTGTTAAAACAAAAATAGCTATTACATTTGAAAGTCAACTCGTCTAAGAAAGATCAGCTTTACGGTCCGATGGCTTCAACTTACACCTCAAGCATACATCCGGACCACTTCATATCGAAAACAAATGTATATACTACCCTCAAGTGAGGTTACATATGAAAATTTTAGTATGCAAAATGCCTACTTTCTAACCACATGATTAAGCCTGAAAAAATATGACTAATTCATGGTGAATAAATATACGATAAGTTGATGGAAGATGAAAGAACACACACAGTATACAGAAAAGAACTGTATTTATTTCATGATACCTCAATATCTGTTAAAGAAGCACAATGATGAAAGCTTTACCTCTTCGAGGCGAATAATCTGTACCCAAGCAGGCATAGCTATCTGTAACAACTGACTTTGGCTCTATAAAAACTGAGGCGAAGTTCAACGCATAAACAACGAAATATCCAAGAATTTCACAGAACAAAATACCACCTATAGAATCAATGATGTGGCTGCTGCCGCTGATGATGATGATGATGAAAACCGACTCCTGTATTGTACGTACCATTGGCTTCATTCCCTCCATACCCTACACCTATGTTTGGCTGGTTTGGTCCCATAAAACCTGCTGGCTCATACTTGTTGGGGTTCCATGGTAGCCCTGATCTCGAGTTATTCCACTTTTGTTGCTTGAAGTATCTCCTACCAAGCGTATTAGGGTTCCTAAACCTTTGAAAATAAGGCTGGTTGAATGAACCTGGAACTGGCATATCTGCACGATTCCGAGGTGGGTCAGTATAATTACGCCATAATTGCTCTTTTACATGTGGGTTCATGGTGTTGTCATGACGGGGATATTTAGGTAAAGGTGGAAAAGGATGAAAAGTCATTGCTGGAGCAACAATCCAACTATCGGTGGCTGCACCTTCGGGGGTCCCTATTCGTTGAAGAACAGAACACGGAACCCCAAAAGCGGTGGGTAACCGTGAATTGTATCTTTCTTGTGGGTACCCTGGCACAGCTTTACAACGGCGAGTATCGGTGGAAGTTGAGGTTGTGTTAGATGGGAGCAACTGAGAGTTAATATGAGATGAAAATCCTGGAGGAGCATCCCCATCCATATCAACATCGTCATTATTGGTTTGCCCTTCTTCATGAACCATATGACATACATCATTGACCTCCTCAGTACGAACAGTTTTTGATCTATGTTCTTCTTTGTTTGAAGGGGATTCTACATCAGGTTTCACATCACCAGGCTGATCCCACCGACTTTTACGCTTTCTGGTCCTCGTCCTATCAGTGCAACTGCTGAGACAAGATGGTGAAGATCCTTCTACGGTTCTAGCATCAACCGGAGGTGTGTGTCCACTAAGTGACTGCTTGATGCAGTTATCTGCAACTTCAGAAAGCCGTCTATCCCGGTCAGAAGAATGACCACGTTGCACTGGAAACTTTCTGAAGTTCGAACTCGCTTGATGTTCCATCCTTTCCATGGCCCTCTCTGCCCGGTTAACTTTCCTGGCGGACCAAGGAATAAACCGATCTCGGAAATTTCGTGCAATTTGATGGACCTGTGAACCACTGTCAATCACTTGAATTGAAATAAATAATATTTAAAAAACCTACTTCCTAGTTTCTAACCATGAAATCATACTAACAATGATCAATTGCTACACAAATCACCAAAAAGAGATTACGTTTATAAAAAAAAGTCCAAAAAATATCTATAACAAGTTTTAAGATTACCTGCTTGTCCGGATGCTCTGTAAATGACAAAATTGATTCCTTGAAGCTGAGAAAAGAGGAAAAAAAAAACATGCCTATAAGACAATCTTAACTACAGAAGTTACTGCCAAGTGCGCAAATCCACAAGCTGGATGAATACATAACACATTGAGGGAGCGTTTGGTACGGTGGAATGGAATGGAAATATGGAATCATGTGAAAACCCTTGATTCTCAATCAGAGGGAGTAGAAAATGGAGTTTAGTGTAAATTTCATTTCTCTCCTTTTCTTTGTCAACATGGAGAGAATCAAAAAGATGGATAGAGAATGGAGTTTCAATAGTTTTTTCTTCAATTTCTATGTTGTTGTAACTATCATTGGTTAAATTAGCTTATTAAATCCTTTCCATTCCATTTCACGGTACCAAAACGCACCCTAAGATATTCATAATTTATTCAGACCTTTCAGCTCGTCCATTAGGAGAAGGTTTTAGTATATTTTCTAATGTAAGAATTTTCGTTTCAGCCAGAAACTCCAAGACCTGCATGGAATACCGATATATGTCAATATAACGGTGTGCTTTCTTATCTCACAGGTACACGCATACGTAAATAAACAAGACTGCTATATAATTAAAAACTACAGCAGCAACCAATGATTGCCTTTACACATCTATATTTTAAAAGCACTCTGGAATGATGAAATATTGAATACATACATTGGCTCCCTTAGTCATTCAACAACTACAGTTGTATAACTATCATACAATCTAAAATGTACCTTAAGAAGCTTTCGCAGTATTGGAATCTTATTGAACTCCTTTCTATAACGCTTCATTAAGATCTGTAACATCTGCAACCCTGTAAAGGCATGAAAAAAGAAGAAATAATTATAACTGATAATAAAAGGGTAAATGTATATATCCACCATAAGCATTCAAGAGGAAGAAGAAAAACAATACCATTCTTGTTAATTATGTCTAGCAAAACCGTTCGAGATTTTGTTTTCAAGAGTGCATCCAGGATCATAGAAAGGTCACGATTGCTGAAATGATTTCATTAAGATGGAACGCCTGATTAGTATAGTCTTCCAAAGCAACTTCAGTATTTTTTACAGATAAAGTATTGATTCAACAACATAAAAGATATGAAAAATAACCTTTGTATTCCTTCCCCTTTTTCACCATGAGCAGTTAAATATAGAAGCTTCAGATAGCCCTTCCAACCATCCTTCAGGATGAAACATACATCAAACAATCAAAAGCAGAATCATATAAGAACACATCAAAACACATACAAGAACATGTGCGCATTAATTTTGAAGTCATTAAATAATACACAGAAGTGATGCAAGATCGCCAGGTAGATGATACAAATTTAACCTATTTATAAAAGATGGATCAATTTAATGGGTAAAAAACTAAAAATTAAAAATACGATTTAAAAGTCATCCATAGCATAACCAAGTGTTAGCATCCTAAATTGATTTTATTCGTATATAATCTGAAATAACTTGTTTAAGTCCTATGGTTGTAATTAAAAGCAAAAAAAATAAAAAAGATCGATTAATGAAGCATTAACAATACATAATGTGCTACTTACTCTTCGTTTGCTTATCCCCCCGTCAGCATTAAGCAGAGTATTAAGTGCCTCTTGCACTGCAAGACATCAAGCAGGAAATATTTATGAACATGTTTCTACAAGAACTAAAAGACACTTACAAAGCCACCAACAGGGCCAAGAAACTTTGAGAGAATGTTAGAATTTTACCTGCTTCAAAGCGACCAGTCAGGGCATCTTCCCCAATCCTCTTTGTTTTGTGTGCCACTAGCAGCTTGCTATCTATCTCTGGTGGCTTACAAATGTTAAGACCATGGGATTTGGATTTCCCTCTCTTTGTCGATGACGATGGAGATGGTAATTTTGAGTGAGATTGTGGCTTTAAAATGGTACACTTTTTTTCATTTATGTGAGATTTGGATTTCTTCTTTGGGTCAACAACATCATCTGATGACAAATTCACTGAAGTTTCTAGTGAAGTCTTTGTTCTTTCTACAATTGATAGGCCACCTTTCATATCTTTCACCATGAGATGATCAAGTGCATCAAGAGAGCTGATTTCACTCTTTTCATCATGTGATTTAAAAGAAGTCAATAGTCCCTCAGCAAGATCTATTTTACTTTCTGACGCTGATGCAGCAGACGAGGACCTTTCAAATGAAACTTCTCTGTCCGAAGATTCAACAGGAATTGCAGGATCCTCATTTTTGTCATCAATTACTAACAAAGAATCATGACTAGCAGCCACTGGATATGTGTCCGATACAAAAGCATCATTTTTAGAAGTAGTTTCAGCAATCTCTGTTCCATCACCAGCGAAAGTTGTAATCCCAGATATTATATTACCCAACTTATCACCACTGTTGTCATAGAATGTAACAGGTTCAGGACATTCTTCATCAGAATCACCCAAAACAACTGTTTCAGCATTTAGCGGATCTCCACCAATAACACCCCTACACCTAGATGACCCACATACACATTTTTTAGCAGCAGCCCCAAAAACCCTTACATAGTTGTAATCGAATGTCAGTTCTTCCCCCTGAACAAAATTGGTGAAGTCTGAGTTACTAACAAAACTAACGATAGCGAATGCAGGAATGGTGACATTTTTTAATAAGATATAGTTCCATGTAAAGAAAAGTAAAATATATTTCTCTTCAACTAGTATAAAAGAAGAATCCGGTTGCAGATAGATTTCTTTTTAAAATCAAAACTAGTTTTCTCTAAAGAGCACCTAAAAATGTGCATACCTGCTTAATATCCCTTATTGCAAAGAGCCCGATGCAAACTTCCCCATTCACCATCCACTGGTCAGAAAGAGCACAAAGTAAGTGGTAGTTTCACAAATTAAACCTATCAGTGATATTATCAGGATTCACATTCACCAATGAGCATGTCAATTGACAGTCAATATTCTAATCAACTGCATTCAAAGGTATAAGTTCTAGTGAGGTTAGAATCAAGCAATGAGCAGGTCAATCTCTGTAAATCTAAAGAAGACCAAAAACCAAAATGTGTGTTCAGCTATATCCAACACATAGAAGTAGGTATGAAATGCATATAATATACAACGCTACAAGAAAAAACACATCCAGCTCTGAATACCAATACAGTTCAATCTGCTAGGGATAGAATGTGGAAGAGAAGAAAACAATTACATTTCACCAAGCACAGCCAACTAATTTCTTCTGACATGAGAAAAGTATCAAGATCTTAGAAGCGAAAAGTAGTGGTGTAGTGACCTACCATAAAATTACATCATTCACCATGAATAAACCATACACATTCTGAAAATGTAACATGCAAAGCACAGCTGACTTCCAGTTTTCACTTTTGGATGTGAAGAATATGCTTATTATATAGAAAAATAGATTGCACTATGCTGAGCTTCAAAGCAAGAGACTTCTTATTACTATATCTCTGTTCTGTCAATATAGATATAGTATAGACAATGAATAGCTTCTTGTCAACAGAGATATCGTAATAAGAAGTCCCTTGCTTTGAAGCTCAGCATAGTGTGATCTATTAATTTGATAATAAGCATATTCTTCACATCCAAAAGTGAAAATTGAAAGTCAGTTGTGCTTTGCATGTTATATTTTTAAAATATATATGGTGTATTCATGGTGAATGATGTACTTTCTGCTTCTTGCTTCAAATAAGATCTTGGTACTTTTCTCATGTTTGAAAAAATTAGTTGGTTGTGCTTGGTTAAACGTAACTGTTTCCTTCTCTTCCACATTCTATCCCTTAGCAGATTGAACTGGATTGGTATTCAAAATTGGATGTTTTTTCTTGTAGTGTTGTATATTGCATGCATTTCATACCTACTTTTAAGTGTTGGATGTATGTGATATACTGTTATAGCTGAACACAAGGGTGTAACTGCAACACATGATAGCATCTTGCTATCGACAACAATATGCAATCCAAATTGGTTGAGCCATCTCCTTGGCATCGGGGACCTAAAGGTGGAAACTTTGTTTGCATAAAATCATTGTGCTTGTAAGTACACTAACCTTTTCAGTGCGGCAATTTGGTTCACAGCTGTGATTTATAAAACGGCCCAAATTTCCTTTAGCACAAGCATCTATTACCTGAAAATGAAAAGAACAAAAAGCAAACCATTTAAACAAAACTAAGACAAATATTTATTTGTAACACTTAAACACTTCAACTACAATTAGTGATAAGCGCACTAGAGATATTCCACTGCATAAAAATACTTTTTTCTTGTTTTACTCTTTTTCCAATTTCCACTTCTGAATGAAACAAAGAATTGATCAGTTGTAATGATGAAGTAAAAGGATTAGAGAACAACAAACCTCACTGCCATTCAATGTCATAAAATAGAAATGCTTATGACCTTTTGAGGCATATTCTCTTTGCCGGGCCTCATAAGCAGGCATATCAAGCACCTACAAAAATCATAATATGAATGAAAAGGGAAGATCGGTAAGCACAAATCATATTAGGTTGTGACCTTGGTTATATAATATAACCAATACAATTATACCTAGTATTATATACCATAGTGAAGACAATTGTAGATACAGCTAATAAAATTTTACAGAAAACTATATAATCAACCAACTAGACATATTACCTCCCCCACATATTCAATAAGAAACTTTCCTTTGGGGATATCCTCTTGCAACTGAAGCCCAAAACCCTTCTTTCCACATGGAAAACATTTCAGTTTAGAATATTTGCGTTTCTGGAACTGCAATCATATAAAATGGAAGTGTCATGACCTCTTTGAGCAAACATAAACGATAACAATACATTAAAATATAAATAACCTGTTGATTTGAACAAGACTCTCCGCAAGGGCATGTTCCTTTTACACATTCTATGTTCAGCATCCTATTAAGACACTCATCCCGACAGCCCATTCGGCCATCTAATGGGGGTTTGCAGTGACACACCATAATCTAGCAGGCGTCAATGAATGAAGAATACATAAATTAGTAAACATACTACATTAGTATGCATAAGCATTAATTTGTCAATTACATAATTAAAGGTTTTACTAAAAATGATCTCAAACCAGAAAATAATGAACCATAACTTTCTTCTAAAAAACAATAAATTTAACCTCATCAATCGGCTGATTTTTACGATTGCGATGCAAAAACATGTTTGTCTTTATAAGCTTCCAAGCAAGCTGTGGAGGATCTGCAACAATGTTAACTGTTTAGACACTTCACTGCTTAGGAATTACAAGATTATTAGTATGATGGTTCAAACACACACAAAAAAAAATCTCTATATCATATCACTAGGACAATCAGTACCTATGAACTGCTTTTGTCCAAATTGACTGGAGTTCAATCGAGTATTACAAACATCTTCCTCACAAGATGCATCAGATAATTCCAACTCCTCATTGATATCAGCATTTGACTTCTCTTGTGGTATTGAGCAGTCTGCAAAGGCTTTATCTGTGTTGTCCTTACATATCCTTCGTAATATAGCACATAATATATTAATAAGATCTGACTGAAACTTATAATTGAAATTAAGAATACCCAGACCACCATTTCTAAACAATCTTCATGAGAGATTAATATACACACAAGTTGATCAGGATTCATTTTGATGATAAACCGACACATAATATGTACATGCAGCTGTAGATAGTAGATACTAATTTGAATTGACTTTTCACAAGGGAACTCCAATTTAACAAAAGGTTAAGCAGATTAGAGCAAATCTACAGGTACATAATAGCTTGAATATATACCATACCATCTGCATTCTGTTTGTTCAATCGAATCTGCAAGAATAGCGGATATACGTCTCCATTTATGACAATCATCACAACACACCCAGGCACTTCGTGGTGATCCCTGCTGACTCTCCCCCTCACTAGGCACCATCGTTGAGTTGAATAAAGCTCCAGCAGTGCTTCTAGAACCCTCTTCTAGTCCTCTAACATCATTCATTTCACGACTTCCTGTAGCATATAATAGGATTTAGAACCATAGTTAAAGAATAAATAAAAATGACCAATTACACAACTTGATGAAATGGTTAGGCTACAAGCTTAGAACATCGATAGGAGTGAATTATGTGTAAACAAAATGCATATCTATTAGAGCACAGAGATGTGTTCACATAAAAAGAACCCTTAAAAGGGCTAAAAGTCTAATAAAAGTACCCGTCACTGGATTACTTTCCGTATCACAGTCTGCCTGGTCATTGCCACTCTTTTCCTTAATTTTTCCCTTAGCAGTTGGCTTAGCCTGTGATCCTTTCTGCAGGTAATTAGTTCTTTTCTTATTCACTGAATTAGAAGCTCCTGACATGCTCTTGGTTGTTCCTCTTGATCTCGAACTTTTCTGAAGATTCTGACAATTGGATTTTGCACTGGAAAGAAGTTTCTCAGAGATATGTGAGTCCACCGACTCCATCCCAACAATGCCAACATCAGTTTTCATGCCACTTCCAATTGTCAACATATTTGTGGAAGCTCCAACTTGTGTCTCGAGCAATGAAGCCAGTGGTTCCATTGGACATCCTTCCCTGCTAGAGGCATTGCTAGAAGCAACTCCGGTAGTAATCGACACAGATGCCCCAATAGACCATGACCCGTCCAATTGTTTATCACCGTGCTCAAGCTTATCGCATAATAAAACATCATTTAAGATTTCTGGACTGGGTATTCCACTTCCAACTCCACAATCACCAGATTGATGAGTAATACAATCTTTCGAGGAAATCCGTCCTGCAGTAGCCCCACATATTTGAGCCTCAGGTATAATGTTAATGACTTCTGAATCAGGTGATGTTCCAGGATCTGAGCATCTATTTTCAACTGATTCTCCTAATCCTGTAATGTCAGGAATTTCACAGCCAACTTTGCCAGCCAAATCTTCACTTCTTTGCCTGTCTGCAAGAATCATGTTAATAACAGAGGCTTTTGATGAAGCCACCCCTTTATCCAGATTCTCATTAGAAGCTCTAGCATGACACACCTCTTTTTCATAATTGTCCTTTATGTCACTTTGTGATGTGGGAGCTTCTACTTTGACCTCCCTGTAACTTTCAAGGTCTTTATCCATATCAGGGATTGTATTGAACTGACAATTCTGAATACCACGTGTTCCAAATTTTAACTTCAAAAGAAGGCCCTTGTTTACAGCTCGAGATTCTCCATCTGAATTCTGTATGCCTGGATTCACAATATCAGTATTCCTCCTTCCTCCCCTATGTCCAGCCCTTCCCTTCCTTGACACTATATGTTCATTTGCAACGACATTCTTTTCTGCAAACTGCTTAAAAATTTCATCAATTTTTTCTCCCAGTCCCCAAGGTGATGGGCGACGTCGTCGGACCAAATCACTTCGTCGTTGTCTTCCAACATCTGCAGAAAGTAGATCTAACTTGGGCTTCTTTCCAGAAGTTCTGCTTTTTCTGGCAGCCAATTTAGTATCGGTTTTCTGTTTTGATGTACTCTTGCGGGTACTCCTTCTAGTTGATGAATGTTTAGTCTCATCAATTTTATTTCCACAGGCATGAGCAGACCTACTACTGTCTTTTCCATCAATATCTGTCAGCTCAGAAGATTCGGTTAAGACGATAGAATTAAAAGGGTCAACAAGGGCATCTGTCTGAGAGATATTCGGTTCATGGAAATTGTTAGAAGGCTCAGGGTCAGTCACCAAAAAGGGATCACACGATTCCAAAAAGTCTGATAACTTATCAGCTAAACTATTCGGCTCCATTGTAGACTCAAGTTCATTGAAGTCACATGGAGTGTCTTGTGCATCTTCAGCAGGAGATATCTCAGAATCCTTGTTATCCATCAACAACTTCTGTATGATGAAATGCCAAAAACTCTTCAATTGGTTCAAGTACTAGGAACCATCGGCTTGCTTCTCGATGACCATTACTTGCCTGAAATAATAGTTATATTACTTTATTTAATTAAATAAGAATGCATATGTACAAAGTGAATGTGTTTGGTATATTCCAACCGCACTGACAAGTGACAAGCACTATAGTTACTTGTGAATTATTTGGCATGTAGCACTCCATCACTCTCTCTGATACATAGAAATACACACACAGCCATTGCTAATATGAATTTAAATTGAACACACAATTGACAATACAGTACTTATTGTAAAGTAGACACTGAACTTGGACATGGAAACTTGTGATACATGGCTAGGGTGTATGTTGGATAAAATCATAAAACGCTAAACGTGAAATGTAAATATCGATGCATGAATACAAGTGCATTTGAGCTTTAATGTTTTTGTGTCATGTTTCCTAATGAGCAAATAATTTAATTATATATATGATTGTGCCTTGTACTTTTGTGTCATGTTTCATAATTAGCTCAAGGCCATCTATGAAGTAAGAAAATGACTCGTCTCTAGATGCTTTAACCTGTCAATGGTATTCGGTATTTCGTGTAACTTTAAAAACATGAGTCTACAACAGCTACTCGAGTAGAGATAGTAACATAGATTCTCAACTTAACAGCAAGTGTGTGTGTGTGTATACATACATACATGCATACATACATATAATATATATATATATATATACACACACACACAGATAACAGATGTATATATATATATAAAACATATGTATATGGATCACAAGAAAACACCCATCATGTGTATCATATTAAGAGTGACGCATCCTTATAATTCATATATGATTGTTGAGTACAAATTCATAAGAAAAGAACAATGAATGTTTGATATCGCTTTGTAGGAGAGAGAACAAGCAGTCAAGTAGTGCTGAATGGTGATAGGTTCAATTAGATCCCTCCCAAATTGAATACAAGTAAATGCAGAAACAAAATGTATCAAATAAATTTTGTGTGCTTGCTTATTGAATCGACTACTTTAATTTTGAGCACAAGTTAAAACAAAACCATTTGTCATGCAAGGTAATGGCACTTAATGGTTCAATCAATGCACGGTAGTTTCAGGTTTCTTTGTTAGATGTGAGTTATTCACGTAATATAGAGTCAAGGATATCACCAGCGAAACGCTATATACAATTACTTGAAACAATTTGATCCTACTGTGGTGGGCCCTGTGGCAAACTATGTCGTAGATGCATTAGAAATTCATATGAAAACATGACTCTTCATATTTGTCCCACGTAGTGTCTTCTGCTTGTACAATCAAAATTAGGCAATTCATGTTAGCCATCAACAAACAGAGTCCAATAAGAAGAAATGGCAATATACCTTCAGTTGGTTTAGGCACACATATAACATATTGTATCCAAGGGACCAAGGCAAACCTATACTACAGGAAAGGGGGTCAATGGAACCCCTTATTATTATAGAACTAGAAGAGAACATTTACATTTCATATTGGACACCTTTTATGCAACAAGTGGACCCTTTTCATTGAATTATTTAACCTGGATCCTAGACAAGGAAAACCATCAGTGACTTGAACCTTTTATGTTTTGACTTTTGAAAGATGAAAGTGTGAAAGAAGTTTATGAAGACAGAAAAGTCGCAGATGACCAAGTGGTGAAATAGAAAGTAAAAACCTTAAGTCAGTTACTTGCACTCACTCACAGACAACAACCTTAACTACTAAGGCTACCAAGCACATTGTAATACTTTTTTAATCAATCGGTTTAATTTGTTCATGAATCATGATTAATTTTACCATTACATAATTTGCTCTGTTAATTTATATTTGTTCAAGATTAAGGCTTGAGATTACAATTTCTTCATAGTTGAGTTTAGGGTTAGAGATTTACAAATTTAGGGCTATATCCTATAGATGATGGATTCGAATTCTCCGTAGTTTTTTAGGGCTTGATTATTAAGATTACAAATTCGTCATAGTTAATTTTTTAGGGTTGTGTTTAGAACTTGCAAATGAGGAACACATGTTATTATATTTTGTTTCAACGGTTTTCTTGCTGAACATATATATATTACAATCTTTGTTCCAACGATGTATACTATTTTAAAACAGAGCCATAGAACAAGACCCACTCTGGAGCAAGCAGTTTTAGCAATGAAGTATTGATCTGAGAAACAATATTGGTGACCAAGTTATAAATGATTGTCTAGTGCCGTATGTTAAGAAATATGGAGTAGATGGTATACGTAATGATACACTTTTAGATTAATTTTGAACTACGAAAACATGCCCGGAACGACTGTAATAACTTTATTAGTATTCTATATATGTTCGACCCTAATAACTTCAATCCTCAAATTCGCTACTGCTTGTATCAGATGCTGCTAAAATATGTTGCCAAACTAAGCTACAGGTGCATATAGGTATTTTATTTATTTCGTTCAATGCAGAATACGACAAAAATCAATTAATAATCATTACGTGTATGACCAAACAACACCGGACTAAACGTAAACATACATATGGTATATACAGATATTGGTGCATCAATGTTTCCAACCACATTCAAGTTGTCTCTTAATATATACAAAAAATAAACATAACCTTATGAATATGTATATATAACAAACATTTAATTCTAGGTTTTGTGTATAGTCTAGTTCAATAAGCAAACCCATATTGCGTTTCTTTTATGAATCCAAATTTAAAAAGGGGGGACGTAATGGTGATTGCTATTTCGTATGAGAAAGGAAGTGAGAATCATCAACTAAGTAGTCGCTCAATACCAACTAATTCCATCGCAAAACCCCTTTTTTGAAAATATAAAATAAATGCAAGTTAACGCAGACGGCAGACGCTAATACACCAAAAAGAAACACATAAAAATCACTGCAATGATTAGAAAAACAATAAAAAAAAGCAAAAACCCTAGAAATCAGAGCGATAAAATCTCCAAATTAAAACCAAAAAACCTAGCAGATAGACTGCATTTACAGGTCAATGAGGTAACAAATTAAAAAATACGAGAAACACACAACCACCGACAAAAAAAATAGAGAAAAGCAAAATAAACGAAAGATCATGATACCTGAAGAAGAAGAACGAATGAATCAGTAAGCAAAATCGAAAATTGGAGGCGTCGCGAGAGAGAGCAAGAATTTGTGATTGTATCAACACGCAAGAGAAAAGGAGTTAGAGAGAGAAAGGGGTTGGCGCTGTAGAGAAACACGTTTGGTTTGGGGGAAATTTAGAAGAAAGGTCTGCGACCCCAAAACACTATTTGGGTTTGTGTGTTTCGGTTCGCCGAGGTGTTTTTCCTCTTCTTAAATTGCATCAAAAAAGAATTAACTGAAAATGCATAGAAATCATCACTTGAACCGGGTGTCCAAAATAATCCGAATATGAGTATTTGAAAATCGAGATTCGGATTCAAATAGTCATATTTCAAGATTTGAGATATTCAAATATCCAAAATATCTAAAAACTAAAAAAAATCCTCTTTTTAATTTTAATTTTTATTATTTTACATAATATTGAGTATTTATTTTTATGTTTAAGTATATTTGTGGGATATAGATTTATTAACTAATATTATATATATATATATATATATATATATATATATATATATATATATATATATATATATATATTCATGTTCAAAAGGTAATTATCGAAATCAAGTGCACCCGAAGGTACCAACCTTAAAAAACTTTTTTTTAATTTTTTTTCTCATAATCATGTTAAATTTAATGTTATACGCATGATATATGAATTTCATATATATTCACACTTTCTGTGTCCTTAAAAATTATGTGAATGCTCAATGCATATTTATGTGAATGATCATCCATATGAATGGCCATTGACATGATCTTTTTTTTACCATTCACAAGATTTATGATGTTGCTTCTTTTGAAAAAAAGTCTTTAGGTGCTGTTTGATTGCATAAGAGGTTAATTGTCTGATGTCTGATTCCACTTCTGATTGATGAGAGGTGGTCCTGATAAGATCAATAAGTCTGTTTGTTTTATAAATTATCTGATTCTGTTATTTTTATTAATTTTACATATTAATTCCCAAAACCAAACAGATATCATTGATTAAAGTCAAATATCAAGTAAGAATAATATCATTGAATCAAAGTGATTTATGTAAACATTTAATATCATTCAAATAACATTAACAAGATTTAAGTAAGAAACCAATTCAAGTTTATAAGTTATAATCAAAGAACATAAATGCATTCAATAAACATATAACCAACATGCTTTCAAGAATCAAATAACAATTAAAGTTTATAAGTTATAATCAAGTTTATAAGGTTATGTTTATTAACTTCCAAATAAAAAGTGTTGGAATATTTCTCGTTATAATAAATATGGTAAGAGGTAGGGTAGGGGGTGGGGTAGGTTGAGGGTGGGGTGGGGTAGGTTGAGGGTGGGGTGGGGTAAATAGGGTAGGGTAATGGTGTAGGGGTAGGGTGGGTAGGTTGAGGGGTAAGGTGGGTGGGGATGGGTAGATTTGAGGGGTAGGGTAGGGGTGAGGTGGGTAGGTTTGAGGGGTAGGGGTGGGAAGAGATAGGGGTAGAGTGGGGGTGGGATAAGGAGGGGTGAGGTGGGGTGGGTAGGTTTGATGGGTTAGTGTAGGGGTGGGGTAGAGTGGGATAGGGTAAGTATGGGAGTGGGGTGGGTAGGGTAAAGGGTGGAGATGGGGATGGGTTGGTATAAGTAAGTTAAAGGTAGTTAGGGTAGGGTGAGATTAGGTGGTTGAGGGTAGGATATGTTGAGGGTGGGGTGGGGTGGGGTGGGGTGGGGTAGGGTAGGGTATGGGTAGGGGGTAGTGGGTTTAGGATAGGGTAGGGTAGGGGTAAGGTGGGTGAGGTAAGGTATGGGGTAAAGGTAAAGGTAAGGGTGGGTGGGACGTGTATTTTTTTTTTTTTGTGTGATAAGTGGTGATAAGTAGCATATCAAAGTCTTATCCTGATAAGACATGATAAGAGAATTTTGACTCTTATGTCTTCTGCATATCAAACGCACTTATCAGTATTTCCTCTTACCGAATAAGAGGTTACCTCTGATAAGAGCCTGATAAGTGGCTATCAAACACCCCCTAATTAATGCAGAAAAGAATTTTAAGCAAAAAAAAAATATTTTTTAATGACTTTAATAATAAATGATTGGCTATAAATGGTTTCCCGTTACCCCAGTTTAACATAGTACTCCATTGATCATATATATATATATATATATATATATATATATATATATATATATATATATATATATATATATATATATATATACATATATATATATATATACGTTTTTTAATCGTTATTTTATCGTTTTTACTAAAACAACTCCAAATTAATTTGGTTTGTAATATATTTATATTTAATATGTATGTGGAAACATGAATTTGTACTTTTGATGTTTAAATATTGAAAAAATGACACCAAATAGCTATGTACTTTTGCAAGTTTGTACATATTTATGTACTGTACTTTTTTGTACATTTATGTAATGTATTTTTGTGTAAATTTATGTAGTGTACTTTTAAAAATATTTCAATTAAGTAATTGGATGACCAGATGACCGGTAACAACAGGTCACCCAACTACGTAACTGAAACATTTTTAAAAATTTGACTACGAAATGTGTACAAAAAAAGTACATTACATTAATGTGTACAAAAACAAAGTCTAACTAAGTATTGTAACCTGTTGTACTAGTCATCAGATTACCCAAATACTAACTGAAACACTTTTAATAGTACATTATATAAATATGCACAAAATTCATGTTTCTGCATAGATATGGAATAATTGAATAATCTGGTATCCGAATACGAAATTTCGCATATCCAAAAAATCAGATATCTGAAATTTTAGATTCGGATAGCAAAAATCAGTATCCAAAATTTTGGATATCCAATTTTGAACACCGCTAACTTGAACAATCAAATTATGTTGTAAAAGTGTGATTTAGATTAGTCTTGTTTGAATCAGTTTATTATTTTTTTCCCTATTATTTTGGTTATTAAAATTTTTATTCTTATATCACTCGGCTCCTTTGTTAAGTAGATGATTGGTTGATCAAATAAAAAAATTTACATGACATTTACAATGCATAAGTGAATATTATATGTTTTATTTTGTCTCATATAGGTCACTATAATTTTCGTCTCACTTACCTTATTGAACTTTTAAGTTATATCGCGACATTAAGTTTTTTATCATTATTATTTTTAATAAATCAAGTGCCTGTAATGTATAGTTGTAACTTGATGATTAAAACTATTATGAGTCTGTAATAGACCTAATCGAACAAACATATTCCATTTCATGGTGGGCTTCTTTATCTTGTTACCAGTATACACCCCGGTTCTTTTACACAGCAGAGTTTTTCATCAATTTATTCTCGTAAACATGCACGTCCCTTTTAGCGTTCAAGCTCTTAAAAAGATGGCACACATGGAACACATAATGCATGCCTGCCATTTTGTCAGACAAATCTAATTGGTATGATTATGTTCCAACTCATTTGACAACCATAAAAGGACCAATGATTCGAGGAGCCTGTTTCCCCTATTTGACAGATCGCATAACACCTTTCACTAGAGCCACTTTCATTATCACTAGTCATCCTCTTGAAACTCGATCGCCTTATGGCGACGACTGAGATATAATTTCTAACGGTCTTGAGTTTTCTTTGTCCCCGTCAATCCTCACTTCTAAGCTGGAACGAGCTCGCACTGTTATCCCGATCTAGAACTCTAGAATACTAGATTGATTGGGTTTAGTTGTAAATTGTATCGTCTAATATATTATTGAATCTCGTCTAGGTTGTTCCCTCTCTCTCCACAGGGCCAACCTTACTGACATAGTATACGTCAAAATGTAGTCAGTGTCGATGAACTCTCTAATCTTCTTTTGGAATCCTTGTAGTAACCACTGGACATTATGTTATTCTGTATTAACCTATAAAGGTGTCAATCTACGGAGGTCAGTGGAGGCCTCTCGTTTTGCCCTGCTTATCTTGAACCATTAAACAATGTAAAAATCAATTTTCAACAAAAGGTTTAAGATATGTTAGGTACAGAGAATGAAATTATATAGAAATGGCAACTAATGATAAAAATGTAAATAAAGAGAATTAGTCTAGAGAATAGGAAGAAATTCTTCTATTCGGCATAACAAGGAATTCAACAAAGAAATCTAACAGAAAATCATATATTTTGTTTGGTAAAATAGGGAATTCATGAGAGATTTGTATTGATTTTATTATCTACGGTCATAATTTTTTTCACAACAATTCCTTATTCAAACGCAAAAAGGTACTAATAATAAAACATTTCATTGATCAAACAAAATAGAAAATTAAACCAAATAAAAAAACTACAATGTAATTTAAACAAAAAAAACGTACTTCAATTTGTGAAACAAACATAAGATAGTAAACAACTATCTCAAAAGTATCATCACATCCTTATCAATCAAACGAATATATCATGTCAATCTTTTTTTCATGTGTCAATTCAAGGAATGATCGTCCTAAAACCACATCTTTACCAAATAAACGAGTTAGCTTTAATTTTTTGTTCATATTAATACCTAGTAAAACTCTAATCTCCTCGCAAACATTCGCATTGATTTCACGAGCCTCCAAACTTTCTTTGTCTACTTGATGTTCGCCACAATCTCTGCAAATTTACCCCAGACTTCTTTATCACTTTGCATGTCTCTTGACATATTTAATCTACGTCCGTACTTTTGTATCTTGTTTGTTTGCTTGTGACACTACTTGTTGGTCCTTCAGATCGACGGGTTTTTTGAACGGCCTATTCGACGAAATCAAAGTTATTAATATCATCAATCGACTTTTTTATGTCTCTGGAATGACATATTCCTCACCAAGATCAATTGAATGAATATCCATAGCTTTATCATTACCAAAGATGATACAAAATTTGCCTCGAAAATTCGCACCATCTTTCTGAGACTACAAGACAATTAAAAATAATTTTTAGAATAAACCTTTTTTAATAATATATATTTTTCAGAGTATAACTTGACATGTACATCCTAAACCTGTCCTCGATAACAACACAACAATTTTCTTCATCCCAACTGAAGCCACTAGTATGCATCATGTCATACACAATGCTAAAACGTGTCTTTCAAGTCTTCATCCTATACTTGATATGTGGTTCTGCTTTAAGACCTGATGTTTGGAAGAGAGTGTGTTTGATAACAACTTATTGGGCTGAATATAAAAAATTTGGCTAGCGCATTTAAAATAGGTGTTGCTTGTTGTTGACTTATTTAAATCATCAAAAAATTTCGGTCAGTGATTTTGATAAGTCACATGATCTTTGTGGATTCCCTTCGGCCCATAGATTTCCAAAATTACCATTTGCTATGAGTTTGTTGAGTCTGCATTTTCTTCATTTCTATGTGTTTTGTGGGTTTGTACCATGATATTGGGGTTTTTCTTTCTTTTTCATATTATTATGAAGTTAATTTATTACATGTAGGGAAATTAATATACGAAGATTTGTATCCTTTATATTGAATTTTTATGTCTAATAAATTCATTAGTTCTACATATGTTTTGACTTTTGATAGTTAAAAATCAACATGTATTGTGAATTAATATTTATTTACGGATATTTAATTATAGGATTATCGGATGTCTAATGGAAAACATTTCAATAAAAATGTAGTTTTGAAAACTTATTAAAATAGAGGGTAAATTGGTAATTTTGCTTCATTCTGATAGATGTTTCAACACATATAACAAACAAATATTGTTTTGTTCAGACGGTCAACTTAACCAAGACAAACTACTTAATCTAGACAGAACTTAATAAAAAGAACAAACAAACAACCTCTTACATATAGCAATTATTGAACCCTATTTAAATAGCCTGGTTCGAATTCGTTATCATCGCCTTACATTCTCAAAGCATGTGACTCCATCAATGCATCAATCAATTTTGCATCTTCTTTATTTGTCCAAGTATGTTTGCTTCTTACGTATAATTAACTACATGTGAATCTGTCACGTCTAAATACACAAATGAAAAGTACATAACAAAAATGTCTACATACACCAAAATACATTTATAAAAAGTAGTTATCGATGATTATATAAAAAATAAAATGTACTGATTAACATTTAAATTATCAAAATACATTGTTCTAAAATGAAAATTACAAAACTAATTAATGGTACTCCTAGCATTACAATTACTAAACATTTCATTTGCAAGAATGTCTCCACGACCAGCCCATTCCTGTGAGGGCTCTACCATACAAAGAACATTGTCATGAGCATTTATAAGTTGTGTGTGATTTGTTGGGACTTCATTATATCCTTAATCGTTGCCCATCGTACGGAATTGTGTACCAAACAACAAACAATCATGATACGTGGCATGAACTATATAAGATGATATGAGCTATCACGTATATTAGCTCATCTAACTTTAATTAATCTGAAACATCTTTCTATAACACTCCTCGTCGATGAATGCCTTATATTAAATAACTTCATCACGTTCATAGGCGGACAAGACCAATCATTAAGATGGTAACATTGACATTGATAAAAAAAAGTAAAAATCTTTCACCATTCGTATAACTGTCATCACAAATGAAGTATATTCTTACAATAACTCATAAACTCTTTGTTAGTTTATATATTTAATCATACGTATATTATTTGAAGACTATAAATCACATACCCTAAATTATTTTAAGACCAATATATCTACTAATTGTATCTCGTAGAACTTTACTATCGGTTGCAGAACCCTCCCATCCTATTATTACATATTTAAATAAAAGGTTTCTAGCACATACTTGGAGGACATCAATACAAATTTCTCTCTTTCGTGTTCGATAAGGTTTTTGATCAACAACAGAGACTTTAACTTTTACATGTGTCCTGTTTAATGTTCCTAGACAACCTTTCATAAAAAAGAAAACATTATTTGATTACTTAATATGTATCATTAAATATCATCAAATTAAAAAAATATATATATTAAGTTTGACTAACGTTAAATCCTTTTCATCGCTCGTCAGTTTCATTATCTAGCACTGACACATGTGTTTTGTAAAAGTTTTTGTGTAATCGACATGTAACATTTAATAGTAACTTTAAATATAGACTTATGTTTTCTCCAGCGATTAAATCTATTGACTAGTATTCAATTCATTGCATTATAAGCAATGGTATGTAAAAACATAACAGTTTGTTCATTGACAAACATGCTTTTATTATGCTTTAATCTCCCTCTACTTTCTAGGATATCACAAAGTATTGAACATGCATGCCCATTCATTCTTATGTTCATGACACTCGTAACATGACTTTCATAAACCATCCTCATCACGTTTTCACGCCTATTATGATAACTCATTAAAATAAATCTACGAAACGTTATTGATTCAATCGAACGACGCCAACGATAAATACACATCATCCCCCCAACGTGTCGGAATATACATGACATACACTTATGCCAATTATATTTCTACGTAAAGTTCGTTGTCTCAATGACGATCTTGTCATCTACAGTATACAAATATATATCGCATCATTTAACAATATATAATTTCTTACCAATGTCTATATAAATCAAACACTTTCACCTCATGACAACTTGACAAGTTTGTAATTAACTAGTTTATAACAATATATAAGTTCATATAACAAGAACTTAGCAAGAAGTTCATAACAAGCTTTATATAAGAAGTGTAGCAAGCTTCGTATAAACAATATTCTAAATCTAGCCATAACATGCTTTATATAACGATTATAACAAGCACCATAACATGAACAAAGTTCGTACTGTAAATCTAACTACAAGAAGCTTTATATAACAATTATAGCAAACTTTGTACAAACAATACTCTAAATCTAGCCATAACAAGCTTTATATGACAAGTATATCAAGCTTCGTATAAACAATGTTTGTATTCTAATAAATCTGGCCATAACAAGCTTTATATAGCAATTATAACAAGCTTTATATAACAAGTATATCAACATTGGTATAAACAAGATTCATTTAAACAAGATTCTAATAAATCTAGCCATAACAAGCTTTATATAACAAGTATATCAACCTTTGTAATAACAAGATTCATAAAAAAGTTGAAATCTAAAAATTATTCTAAATCTAACCATAACAAGGTACATACATTGATGTTCATTACATCACATAAAAAGCTTGATTTCATAAGAATAATTAACAAATCTGAGTTCATAACAAGCTCATATACCAATATTTCATAACAAAGCTGCTTTCAAGGTCTTGTTGCTTCGGTGAATCACTTGAGCCCTAATACATTTTCGCAAGTTAATAACAAGTTCATAAAATTTTAATAAATCTGAGTTTATGACAATTTTATTTCTAACAAGTTTATAACATATCTGAAAGTACTATCAAATGAAAGAGAGGAGTAGGAGGCCAAATGAGACATTAGAAGGAGAGAAGTGCTACCAAAGTTTAGATCCAGAAACATATCTTCGAAGAAGGAGGAGGCCGAAAAAGATAAATTTGAAAGGAGCAGGATGTCAAATGAGACAAGACCGAGTGGAGGAGGAGCCCAAAGTCAAAGTCATTATCAGATCGTCGCCATAAAAGAAATCGAAGATCAGAAGCGAAAGGGAAAGATCGCCTGTGAAGTTTTCTTTGGGAGGCGTGGGAGAAAATAAAACGTACTGGGAGGTCTGAGGGTACCACAAATCTCTATATTTTTCAATTCTTAGAGAGCTAAAATTTTCAATTCCCACAGCGCACTTCTTTACCCATGTGAGGGAATTAAAATCAAGGAATAGGAATTCCTTAATTTCTCATTTATTAATTTTCTGATATAAACAAACAGGATAGTTCCCTTTATTTCCATTTCTTTGTACTAAAGAAATCCCTGTATTAAAAATAGGGAATAGGAATTCATTCTATCAAATGATTTTCTTTATTCAGTATTTTCATAGGCTTTAAATTTTTAAAGATGTTTAGTTGGTAAAATTTAATAGGATTTACAACTTATAAAATCTTTAAGAATTTAATAGAATTTGTATTTAATGAAATCTTATTTGTTTTACAAATCACTCAAATACTTTGAATTGCTTATATGATAAATGACAGAAATGTCATTCAGTTATTTATTTTATTATTTAGGGTAATATGGATATGATAGTCGGGGTAGAGCAAGGGTGGATGAATATAATGTCTGAGCAGGTATATGTTAGCAGGGTAGTGGTGTGATTGGGTTAGGTAGGGTGGACGGGTATGAGTGTAATGGGATGGGTATGTGGGCAGGGTAGGGTAGAAGTGAGTCTCTAAGGTAAAGTAAGGGTATAGTGAATAAGTAAGGTAATAGCATGTTGGATTAGGTAAGATATGGTAGGGGTAGATCAGTTGGGGTATGGATGTGTAGGTGGGTAGGGTGTTATGAGGGTAGTGTGGTGTGGGTAGGGTATGCCAATGGAAGGTGAAAGATTGACTTTTTAAGTTAATAAACGAGTATAATGATTATTTGTAAAATAAATATAATGATAATTTTAAAAAATGAATGAGAGGTGGGATTTGAATACCAAGGAGTTCAAATAACAAATGAGTATGAGATTTATGAAATATTGAGATTTTAAATCATTCATTGACTCCATGAAATAAACATGAGATGTTAAATGTAAATCCCATAAAATCCCACGAAATTCGCGAACCAAACGCCTCTCTTAAATCTCCACTTTAATCGAGACTATATCACTTTGTGACATTTAGTCCATCCAGAGTAGTAACCACAGTTTACAATTCACACATCTGCCATCTGCCCCATCATTCCACATTCCTACCACAGTTCACACCAACGAAATAGTCACCATCGCTTGACAAACAAAAAACAAAAGAGAGAGATATTATCGTGGCCAGAGCATGGACGAAGCACCTGGAACCGTGGGACGAGGAGCGGACTGTGGCCGGGATGGTGCTCATTTGCGTAAGTCGTGGCCACCTCACCAAATTTTGTCGTGGAGCATGGTCACCACTCCGGTTGGTCTTACATGGCAAAACATAACAAAAACATACCAATTTATGCATTGATACAAGCCTTTATGCGTCATTTATTACCAAAACTTCACCTTGAATTCCTACAAATAACATGCAGTACATGTTAATAACATCTGACCCAACAACAATTCAAAGCTTGTTAGAAACCAAATTCATGAATTCCTATAAATAATATAACCCAAAACTCAAAAATAATACTAATTACCTGAAAAACTTCAAAGACGACTTGTTTTTAATAGATATTTACAGAATTTGCCTTCAATTTTACAATAAAATGATTGGATTGAAAACTGATTAAAATGGAGATAAAGAATCATAAGTTTGTTGAAGCATTAGTCTAAGAAATGAGAGTTAATATTATTAAATACCTTATAATCCTTTAATTGATTTTGCTAATAACAACAACAAACTTTGGGTTTGATTCTTTTTAATAACTCCTAAACTTTGACGAATATCATAAATTACCCTTGAACTTATGAAAGAGTGCTTACATTTTTTGCATTTAACAATTTCAACCGTTTTAAACAAAACTTGCATATCCCAGAAACAAACTTTTAGGTGTCATATTTTGATGATTCTTTTTACAACACATCTGATTTCTTAGAACACACCAAAATCTATATCTATATCTTTATCTTTATATATTAATAAAAGAAAACACTTCACGCCACGTGTCTCTACCTCATCCATCTAAATTTTTGATTTCCCGTCTTTTTTCCATAATTAAATATTTCATTTGCTAATTTACCTATTATTAATAAAAGAAAATACTATTTTGAATACTTTCCTATTTAATTAATGAAATGCAATAAAGGAAACACATTAAAATTTTAAATAGATCAATATTAATTTATAATTATTTTAAGTAGAAAATTTTATTTATAAGTAAATTGGTATTTAATTTTAGAGTTTATTACGAAAAAATAACAAGTTTTCACGGTTTTTGTGTTTTAGTCTCCATGTTAATTTTTTTTTAAAAATCTTCAAGTTAATTTTTTTTTTTTGGGTTTGTGAAATTTGTCTATTAGAGTCAGGTTATAATTGATAGACTGAGTTTTTAAAAACTGAAAAATCGGGTTCTTAACTTCTTATGATCAAATTTCATCAAACGAAAAAAATTAACTTGATGAATTTTCTGAAAAAATAATATGGAGGGACGAAAACAAAAAAAATGAAAACATATTGGTTTTTTTCATAATAAATCCTTAATTTTATATTAAACTTTTTAAAAACATAAATAATTATTTAAAATACACATGTTTACATGGGTAAATAAGCTAGTATATTAATAAAGAAAATGTCTAACGACACGTGTTTCTTCCTCACTAATCAAAAAAATAATTTTCCCGTCCAATTTCCATATATAATTCTCCTTAATCAGTTATATACTTGTAACATCCTCGGATTTATTTTACTGTATTTTGGTTAATTAAGTGAAAAATATATGTTTAAGTTAAAATTAAGCAATTATTATGTATTTGGGTTATTTAGAAGTTTGTTGCTATTTTTAAGAAAATTGAACTCAGAATCATTGTTATGGAATATTAAGGAATTAAAAAGTTATTTATGATAATTCTAAGATTAAATCAGTATTTTATGGAACCGGTTAAGTCGAGGGGTGAAATGTGCAAAAATGATGAAAGTTGAATAAAAAGGGCAAAAGGCTTCATTTTTCCATTTTACTCTCTCTTTCTACTCTCTCTCTCTAGAATTTTCTCTCTACATCTCTCTAAGATATTTCACAAACCGACCGTCAGATTTTTGAGAATTATACGTCAACGGAAAGGTATCGAGGAGTACAACAACAATCTACAATCGGATTTCTGATTTCATACGAATTAAGGTAAGAATCGATCCTTTTAAGTTTATAGTTTCGGTTTTGAAGAAAATAGAATTTCGAATCTGTTGTTTTGTGTGATTTTGAGCTTGTTTTGCTTGAAATATTGCAAGAATATGATAGTATATGCATAATAGAATCGAATCTAGGCTTGATACTTGATATATGCATGATTTTTGACTTAGAAATGAAAGATTTAAGCTGAAACGATGAACAAACTCGAATATGTCAAGAACAGAGTCGAAATGCATGAACAAACTCGAAATTTGTGCTAGATTCGAGTATATACTCGAGTTTAACCATCAGATTCGAGCAAGGGTTCGAATCTATCATTATAGGTTCTAATTTAGCCCCTAGATTCGAATGGGGTTCGAGTTTAGCCTCTAAAGTCGAAATGGTTCGAATTTAACAGGAACTCGGCGAGTTCCTATATTGAACTCGGCGAGTACTAGCCAATTTTGGGCAGATTCGAATGGGTTTTAAAGGAATCGAATCTATGGAATAATAATTACACTTTTGGGATATTTTTGGTAGTATATTAAGGTATATAATGAAAGGTTAATTGGAAACAATAACATACCAATTGATGGTTTATATCGTGAGTTTCGAATGAAGGTTCTGAATGTCGTATTACTTTTATTTACATAAATTAATGCTAAGTTGTTAAAGACCATGTAATGATAGTATGTTCATCATATGGAAATGAAACAGGTCCCTTGTGGTGTTGTTTAACCCACAGTGGGGTACTTGGTGGATCCGGTTGAAAGCCCGAAGAGAAATAATATCGGTTAAAAGATAAAATTACGCACTCACTGTGAGTACAGTAGATTTCGCATGTTTATATTTGTTTTATGTAAGCTTTGCCTGCTGAGACCTGTTGTTTCATTGATTGTTTGGAATTCTACTAACTTGCGTAGATTTAGATGCACATTCTTACTTGTTGCATGTCCTTTCGGTTGTTGTGCATCTAGTGATGGACCGGTGGGTCGCATCGATTACTCTGATGTTACTGTGCTATATGACCTGGAGCTGATCCCTCCTAGGCCCGGTAGGCAGTATGTCATCCCCGATCGTACGTTTGTCTCAGATGGTATGTTTAAATGCCGAGCTGTGGGCTCGAAGGGGCTGCGGCTCTGGTCCGTACTTTGTGTACGAAGAGGATATCCGATGTTGGTCATCTGTGTTATCCTTGGGCTTCATAAAGACTTATAAAATGCGTAATCTATGTATTCACTAAGCATTCGCTTACGTTTTAGTTGTTGTATTTTTACAGGCAAAGGGAAATCTACTGCTGGACCTTCTAGTTAGGTCGTTTGGAAGATTTGGGAGACTCGGCACTATTTAATCGGTAATCGTGATTTGGACAATGTTGTAATATATTCTGGATGATTGTAATAAATGTATGGGTGTGTAGACTTAGACTTGATACCTTATAGCACCGTAGGGTGTTTAACACTTGTTGCACTACTTTATTTATGTTTTTAATGCTTCCGCACTTAATTTAGGTTATCAGATCATTATGTTATTGTATGGTGGTGATTAATCCTGGGTGTATTGTAATTGGTGGTTGTTGTGGCAAGGGTGTCACACGAGATGGTATCAAAGCAGTTGTTTGAGATTCAAGTGTCCGTGAGGTCTTGATCTCCAACATTAGGTGATGATATGTAGTGATGCTAAGTAATGATCTGAACTAAGATAGGTTATGATCTAGTAATTATAAGAGATTGACTATCATACGGGACACAAAAGTGGTGTCTTTAAATTAATGACATGTTACTAAACAAGTTATATGTTTATAATTTCAGAACATGTCTGGAGGAGGAATGATACCCGAAGAAGCCAGAGAAATGATGTTAGCCTTGATGGCTGAACAGAACAAAATGATACAAGATCAGTTTCGGGCTCGAGATGAGGCCGATGCTAAGAGGAGAGAGGATAAGAGAAAGAACAAGGAGAAGGAAGGGGGTAACAACGAGGAACGAGATGACAACATTGGGTCATCTAACGAACCTCGAGGTTGTCGTTTTAAGGACTTCAAAGGAAACGGAGCTGTAGAGTTTAATGGTTTAGGGGATGCTGTTGCTGCACTTGAATGGATAACCGCAACTGAGCGAACATTCCGAATCAGCGACTGTGCTGAGAAGGACATGGTTCGTTATGCAACTGCTATGTTCACTAATGACGCAATTATGTGGTGGAATGCCATGGTGAATGCTTTTACATTGGAGAAGATTTCTGTTATGACTTGGGCTGAGTTCAAGGACCTATTCACTCAGTAGTACTGTCCGGTTGATGAGCGCCGGAGGTTGGAAGCAAAGTTTATGGCGCTGGTACAGGGGACTAAGACGGTGTCCCAATATGCTGTGGAGTTCACGAGGTTAAGTCTGTTCGCACCTCATCAGGTGGACACCGAAGAAAGGAAAGTGACCAGGTTCGAGGCTGGTCTTGACATTGAGATTAGGAGGGTTATGAGCAACGTCGTTACCCTACATTTGCTGGCTTACTTGAGGCTGCCAGAAATGTAGAGCAGATTTTGATTATGTCGGGCTACTCTGTTGGGTCTGCTGCTGCTTCCACCAATCCAACACAGCCGTCACCGCCGAAGCGCCAAAGGGAGGGAGGATATTCTGGTTCTTCCCGGTCTTCACAGTACTCACCTCAACAGTCGTATCGCCGACAATCTGGTTCATCTGATCGCAGTCGTGCGCGTGCATACTCCATCAACACTAAGCCGCAGTATTGCAATAAATGTCATCTGGAGCACTTTGGCAAATGCACTAACGGACGTGCTTGTTTTTGCTGTGGGGAGCTGGGCCATTTTCAGAATGACTGCCCAAGGAAGGGTGATGCTTGTTATAAGTGTGGAGTGTGGGGTCACTATAGCAGGAATTGTAGGAAGAATGCTCCAACGGCTGCTGTCCCATCATCAACACGATCGTCTGGAGGTTCGAGTGGTGGTTCAGTTAACCGCCGGGGTCAGTCACAGAGGGCACCTGCTCGTGTTTTTCAGATAACTGCAGAGGAGGCAAGGGAAAATCCGGAGGTCGTCACGGGTACGTTCATAGTTAATTCTATGCCTGCACGAGTTTTATTTGATTCGGGTGCCAATAGGTCGTTTGTTTCTACTGTGTTTGCACAAAGACTTGCTATGCCACTGTCTAAGTTGTCTGCTATACTTGATATTGAAACTGCTAGCAATACTTTAGTTAAGGTAGATCATGTATACCGAAATTGCACGTTAGTAATTGAAGATGTAGTCTTCAATTTAGATCTGATTCCGATAGAGTTCAGCGAGTTTGATGTGATAGTCGGAATGGACTGGTTGATCGAGAATGAAGCCCATATAGTGTGTAAGAGCCGAATGATAAAGATAACTACCCCGGAGGGGCGTGAGATATGTATATATGGGGATAGGAGAAGCGGGGATCTGTGTTTGCTGACTATTGCAAAAGCTCGAAAGCTTGTTGCAAAGGGATGTGATGCATACTTAGCATATGCGATTGATGCTAAGGCAGAGAAGAGAACTTTGGCCGATGTGCCGGTTGTTTCACAGTTTCCGGATGTGTTTCCGGAAGACTTGTCTGGCGTGCCGCCTGAGAGACAAGTTGAGTTTCGAATTGATCTGATCCCCGGAGCTGCACCGGTAGCTCGTTCTCCTTATCGCCTCGCCCCAACTGAGATGAAAGAGATGATGACACAGCTGCAAGAATTGTTGGATAAGGGCTTCATTCGGCCAAGTTCATCGCCGTGGGGAGCTCCGGTACTGTTTGTAAAGAAGAAGGATGGCACGATGAGGATGTGCATAGATTACCGGGAACTGAACAAGTTGACGATTAAGAACAAGTATCCTCTGCCGAGGATAGACGACTTGTTTGATCAGTTACATGGGGCTAGTGTATTTTCTAAGATTGATCTGAGATCGGGATATCATCAATTGAAGGTTCGAGAGGAAGATGTGCCAAAGACAGCATTCAGGACTCGGTATGGACATTACGAGTTTCTGGTAATGCCTTTTGGATTAACTAATGCCCCAGCAGTGTTTATGGATTTAATGAATAGGGTTTGTAGACCGATGTTGGATAAATCGGTAATTGTATTTATCGATGATATTTTAGTATACTCTAAGTCTGAAGCCGAACATGCTGAACATCTGAGAGAACTGTTGGAGTTGTTGAGAAAAGAAAGGTTGTACGCCAAATTCTCAAAGTGCGAGTTTTGGCTACAACAGATACAGTTTCTAGGACATGTAATTTCTGGAGCTGGGATTTCGGTAGATCCGGCTAAAGTTGAAGCAATAAAGAACTGGGAGCCGCCATGTTCAGCTACTGAGGTTAGAAGTTTTCTGGGGTTGGCAGGATACTATCGGAGATTCATAAAGGACTTTTCTAAAATTGCAGTTCCTTTAACTGCATTAACAAAGAAGAATGCACCGTTTATATGGGAAACTGTGCAACAGGAAGCATTTGAGGTCCTGAAGAAAGCGTTAAGCGAGGCTCCGATACTTGCCTTACCGGAAGGCAATGACGATTTTGTGGTTTATACTGATGCATCAAGGTTAGGATTAGGCGCTGTACTGATGCAGCGCGGGAAAGTAATTGCTTATGCTTCAAGACAGTTGAAGCAGCATGAAAAGAATTATTCTACTCATGATCTGGAGTTGATCGCGGTAACGTTTGCATTGAAGTTATGGAGGCACTACCTGTACGGTACTAAATGTCAACTTTACACGGACCATAAGAGCTTAAAGTATATTTTTAGTCAGAAGGAACTCAATATGAGGCAGAGACGATCAATGGAGCTTATTAAAGACTACGATTGTGAGATACTTTATCATCCCGGGAAGGCTAATGTAGTAGCCGATGCCTTGAGCCGGAAAGCTTATGCTAAGGATTTCTGTTATATGATAACGTCCACTATACTAAGTTCCACGATCATTAACGATGTCAAAGCTGCCCAACTAGAAGCTTTGAAAGAAGAAAATGTCGGTGCTGAGGATATTAGAGTACAGATTAAGAATATGGAAACTAGCGAGTCTGGATTAAAAGGTGTATACGGAAGGATTTGGGTGCCAAAGTATGGTGGTATGAGAAATGTTATCATTGAAGAAGCGCATCAATCTAAATTTTCTGTACATCCCGGGAGCACAAAGATGTACAACGACTTAAAGGCAGACTTTTGGTGGCCGGGATTGAAGAAGGATATCGGCCAGTATGTTGAACGATGTAGGACTTGTCGGTTGCTAAAAGCCGAACATCAACAACCGTACGGTAGTATGCAGCCGCTTCCTATTCCGGAATGGAAGTGGGAGCACATTACAATGGATTTTGTTACAAAGCTGCCAAAGACTAAGCGACAGCATGATGCAGTTTGGGTAATCGTGGATCGGTTAACAAAGTCGGCTCACTTCACCGATTCGTGAAAGTTATTCGCTGGAAAAATTAGCTCAAATTTATATGAACGAGATTGTTTCTAGGCATGGAGTGCCTAAGTCTATTGTATCGGATCGGGATAGCCGGTTTGCTTCGAATTTTTGGTCGGCACTGCAAGAAGGGTTAGGAACGAGAATCGCAATGAGTACGGCCTATCGTCCGCAAACTGATGGCCAAAGTGAACGAACGATCCTTACTTTGGAAGATATGATGAGAGCTTGTGTGTTAGATCTCGGTGGCAACTGGGATGATCATTTGCCACTGATAGAGTTCTCGTACAATAACAGTTACCAAGCGACAATAAAGAAGAAACCGTTCGAGGCACTGTATGGGAGGAGGTGTAGGACTCCTACTTGTTGGAGAGAAACGGGTGAAACGCCTATTGCTGGGCCGGCGTTACTTCAAGAAACGAATGAAAAGATACAATTGATCAGGCAGAACATGAAGGCGGCCCAGGATCGTCAGAAAAGTTACTATGATCGGAGGCACAAACCGATCAATTTTGAAGTTAATGATTGGGTATACTTGAAAGTATCACCCAATGAGGGGTGTTACTCGTTTTGTAAAAAGGGGCAAGTTGGCTCCGAGATTCGTCGGACCCTTTAGGATTGTTGAAAAAGTTGGAAATCAGTCTTATCGGTTAGAATTGCCTGAAGGGATGTCGGGCATACATCCAGTATTTCACGTTGGGAATCTCCGAAAATCATTTAACACTGGAAATGAGGATTGGGCAGACCATACAGAACTGCAAGTTGACGAAAGGCTTCGATATGTGGAGGAGCCGGAGTGTGTATTAGATACTAAGATGAAGAAGTTGAGGAGCAAGGAGATAGAAATGGTGCTTATACGTTGGAAGCATCATAAAGGAGCAAATCATACATGGGAAACTAAGTCAGAAATGTTAAGAAAGTATCCGAAACTGTTTGAATCCGAGTAACTTCGAGGACGAAGTTGAGCGTGGTGGAGCCCATGCTGTAACATCCTCGGATTTATTTTACTGTATTTTGGTTAATTAAGTGGAAAATATATGTTTAAGTTAAAATTAAGCAATTATTATGTATTTGGGTTATTTAGAAGTTTGTTGCTATTTTTAAGAAAATTGAACTCAGAATCATTGTTATGGAATATTAAGGAATTAAAAAGTTATTTATGATAATTCTAAGATTAAATCAGTATTTTATGGAACCGGTTAAGTCGAGGGGTGAAATGTGCAAAAATGATGAAAGTTGAATAAAAAGGGCAAAAGGCTTCATTTTTCCATTTTACTCTCTCTTTCTACTCTCTCTCTCTAGAATTTTCTCTCTACATCTCTCTAAGATATTTCACAAACCGACCGTCAGATTTTTGAGAATTATACGTCAACGGAAAGGTATCGAGGAGTACAACAACAATCTACAATCGGATTTCTGATTTCATACGAATTAAGGTAAGAATCGATCCTTTTAAGTTTATAGTTTCGGTTTTGAAGAAAATAGAATTTCGAATCTGTTGTTTTGTGTGAATTTGAGCTTGTTTTGCTTGAAATATTGCAAGAATATGATAGTATATGCATAATAGAATCGAATATAGGCTTGATACTTGATATATGCATGATTTTTGACTTAGAAATGAAAGATTTAAGCTGAAACGATGAACAAACTCGAATATGTCAAGAACAGAGTCGAAATGCATGAACAAACTCGAAATTTGTGCTAGATTCGAGTATATACTCGAGTTTAACCATCAGATTCGAGCAAGGGTTCGAATCTATCATTATAGGTTCTAATTTAGCCCCTAGATTCGAATGGGGTTCGAGTTTAGCCTCTAAAGTCGAAATGGTTCGAATTTAACAGGAACTCGGCGAGTTCCTATATTGAACTCGGCGAGTACTAGCCAATTTTGGGCAGATTCGAATGGGTTTTAAAGGAATTGAATCTATGGAATAATAATTACACTTTTGGGATATTTTTGGTAGTATATTAAGGTATAGTGAAAGGTTAATTGGAAACAATAACATACCAATTGATGGTTTATATCGTGAGTTTCGAATGAAGGTTCTGAATGTCGTATTACTTTTATTTACATAAATTAATGCTAAGTTGTTAAAGACCATGTAATGATAGTATGTTCATCATATGGAAATGAAACAGGTCCCTTGTGGTGTTGTTTAACCCACAGTGGGGTACTTGGTGGATCCGGTTGAAAGCCCGAAGAGAAATAATATCGGTTAAAAGATAAAATTACGCACCCACTGTGAGTACAGTAGATTTCGCATGTTTATATTTGTTTTATGTAAGCTTTGCCTGCTGAGACCTGTTGTTTCATTGATTGTTTGGAATTCTACTAACTTGCGTAGATTTAGATGCACATTCTTACTTGTTGCATGTCCTTTCGGTTGTTGTGCATCTAGTGATGGACCGGTGGGTCGCATCGATTACTCTGATGTTACTGTGCTATATGACCTGGAGCTGATCCCTCCTAGGCCCGGTAGGCAGTATGTCATCCCCGATCGTACGTTTGTCTCAGATGGTATGTTTAAATGCCGAGCTGTGGGCTCGAAGGGGCTGCGGCTCTGGTCCGTACTTTGTGTACGAAGAAGATATCCGATGTTGGTCATCTGTGTTATCCTTGGGCTTCATAAAGACTTATAAAATGCGTAATCTATGTATTCACTAAGCATTCGCTTACGTTTTAGTTGTTGTATTTTTACAGGCAAAGGAAAATCTACTGCTGGACCTTCTAGTTAGGTCGTTTGGAAGATTTGGGAGACTCGGCACTATTTAATCGGTAATCGTGATTTGGACAATGTTGTAATATATTCTGGATGATTGTAATAAATGTATGGGTGTGTAGACTTAGACTTGATACCTTATAGCACCGTAGGGTGTTTAACACTTGTTGCACTACTTTATTTATGTTTTTAATGCTTCCGCACTTAATTTAGCTTATCAGATCATTATGTTATTGTATGTTGGTGATTAATCCTGGGTGTATTGTAATTGGTGGTTGTTGTGGCAAGGGTGTCACAATACTAGTTATTAACCCACGTATTACGTGGATATTTTATAAATAAGTGTTAACTAATAATTTACACAAAACATTAATTACATACAAAAATGTTTATTTTTTTCTAAAAAAAATATGAAAATAGTATTATCTTTTGTAATTAAAGATAATTAAAATTTTTCTATTTTTAAATATATATGAATAATATTTAATTATTTATCTTGTCTCATCTTCTTAAAACTTTTTTATTTTTAAATTTCTATGTACAAATGATAATTTATATTTTTACATAGAATACAATTTAAAAAAATTGTAAATAAAAAATATTATAAAACATGTCACTACCAATATTGCATTATTCTTGCTTTTTAAATATATAAAATAATGTGTGGTTAGATAACATTAACATTTAAACCTGAAAGTTATTTAAATCGTTTAAAATGATTATTCTTTTTATTCATAGGAGTTAAATTAAGTGGTGCTTAGTTATATTTCTACTTAAATTTCAAATATTAATTTAGACAACTAATTAAGAAGAATTATATATGAAAAATTGGACGGAAAAATGAAAATTTTAGTATGCGAGTAAGCGACACGTGGCTCTAAACGTTTTCTTTTATTAATAAGAAAAACTAATTATTTTTTGAGAATATAAACCTATAAACAAATACACAATTATTTTATGTGTGTGATATAAACATATATCTAGTTTATCAAAAATTCAATTCAACTTAAACGTTTATAATGTTTTTCAAATATAACATTTTGTATACTATTAATGTAGGATGTTATAAACAACTTTATACATAAACTTTCAACTCAATTTTAATTTAATTGTATACGCATATGAGATTAGTTCAATATAAAAAAATTTGTGTGCTTGATTTTGATTTAAGCGTATAAATATAAAATTCAAGAATATAGTTGTATCTAAGTATTAATACAATAAGATCAATTATTGTTTTCTGAATAAGACAAATGCAAAATATGTAAACTAAATCTATTTTATAAAAGAAAAATAAACGCTAACCTTTAAAATATTTCACATACACTTATAAATTTTTATTTCTCAATTATCGTTGGATATCATTTTAAATAAATAAACATGAATCCTCAAATACAAATCATGAATTATATTTGATTTTTTATACCGAAAAAAATATCATATTTGTAAGATAAAAAAATTATATGTTTTAATTTAAATTAAATAACAAAATATTAACTTTTTTTATCTTAAAAACAAATTTAGATTAATATTAGAATATTTAAAATATTTCTTTTTCTAATGGTATTGATTAAATATAAAAGCATTTGAATTAGATTTCATATTTTGTTAATAATGAATTAGTAAAATTAGAAATCTAATTATGGAAAAAAGGAGGGAAATAAAAAATTTAGTGGGATGAAAAAGTGACATGTGGCATGGAAGGTTTTCTTTTATTAATATGTATATAGATTTACATTAAAAGATTTCCATATATAATTTTTCTTAATTATTCATCTATTTATATTAAAAGCTTAATTAAAAATATAATTAATTACTACCTAATTTAACTCTTATAAATAATAATAATAATCTTTTTAAATGATTTTAATAACATCATATTTATACTCTTAATTTAGCTAACTGGACATTATTTTATACATTTAAAATTAAAAATAATGCAATATTTGTTATAAAAATGTTTTGTAAATTGTCTAAATTGTGTTTTATGTAAAAATAAAATTCTAAATTTTTATTTTTATATATAAATCTAATAGTAAAAAGTTTTAAAAAGATGAGAGACGGTAAGTATTATTTATAGAAAAAAAATTTAATCATCATTTATGATAAAAATAATAATATTTTTGTATTTTTTGTAGCAAAAGAAATATATTTGTATGTAATTTATGTTTGTATAGATTTTTAATAGACATTATTTATAAAACATTCACGTAATACATGAGTTAATAACTAGCAATATAAATATTTAACGTTTCATTTCTAAATCTCACTTTTATATACTAAAGTCTCTTTAACACATACATTGATTTTTATTAGTCAAACTTGAGACTGAGTAAAAATTCATCAAAATCTGACATTAACATTCAACTTATTAACACGATTTTAGAATATGAAATGAATTGAAAGTAATGGATGTTACAATTATGTTACAATAGCTTAACCAGTTTGGTTATTATTTGTTTAATATTTTAGTATTTATGTTATTTTCTTCTTATTGAAACTATGAAATTTGTTGTGATAACCTGCTATTCATGTTAAGATTAATGATATCACATTTTAGTTTAAGACTAGTTTATCAACCCGTGTATTACACAAATTACTTTTATAAAATTGTTTTCTTAAAACTATATAAACTTAAAACTAATAATTGATATTCAAACTTAAAATACTAATAATATTTAATATATTTTATTATAATCAATTTATGTATAAATCATTTATACAAAAAGTTTAATCATCAATAACTTTTAATTTATTATTAGTATTATTATTATTATTATTACAATTATTAATCAAAAAAATCTTTTAAATATTGTTTTTTGTGATTTTGTGGATTTAAGTATCTAACCATAATGTTATCTTAAAAGTAATTTGATTTAAATTTGTTTAATTTAATCTTGAAATGATAATTAGCATTTGTCATTAGTAAAAGATGTCATTTGACCTCATGAAAAGATGACAAATGACAATTTAGTTATTGTTTGAATATTAATTATAGATTTATGTTTAAAAACTATCTAATTTATAAGGGTAAATTACAAATTTCGTCCCTATGCTTATACAAAAATTATGGATATCATCATTTTCAGGATAAAATTACAATTACAGTACTTATAGTTGGTGTTTTATTGCGCATTTGGTCCCTTCCTCCAATATTTTTATAAAATTGACAATTTTGACCTTTAGTGTTATTTCAGTTTTAGTCCCTAATTAAGTATTTTTATTCTATTTCACTTTATTAATGTTTTTTATTCTTTTATTATTTATTTAATATAGTCTTATTATTACTATTAAAATTTAAGTGAAGTAATAAAGTATTTAATATGTTTTATTATTTTTTTAATTTGATATTATTATTACTAGTATTATTACTATTATTTTATTATATTTTAAGCATTTACATGACTTAAAAGTAGTAATAGATAATAACTTGTATATTACTAAATTTAATTTGTTAATTTTTGTTATCAATACTATTATTATTATTCTTACATATTAATATTAAATATATATTGGATTGTTTATATATTTATATTTTTAAATGTATTTATTTTAATACTTTTCATTTATAAAATTTATAACTATTTATACATTTATTTTATTATCTTTTGTCTCTACTATATCTTACTTCATATAAATACTTATAAATTTAATCATTTTTATCCCAACTCATGCATTTTAATTTAAATATTCTATATTTATATCAACATTATATGTTCAAAGAAACTTTAAATTATGGAAATATATAATTTAACGTGTTCTCTATTCTAATTTGTTTATTTCTTAAGTTAATGTACAGATAAATTACAAATGTTCAAAGTATTAATCCACTAAACATGACAAGAACTACATACGAAATTATAACAAAACTTAACAATTTAGTTTAATTTATGCATATAATATGTCAAGTTTATTTATTGGGTTTAGTGTAACTACATTTAAATATATGCTTTTTATATACATAAAATATTTTTTGTTTAACAATTAACTTATAATTTCATTAAAACATTGTATACATTTGCTAAAATAATTCAAAATGTATTGACTTAACAAAATTAATAAATTAAAGATAATAAGTACTATACTGGGATGGCAATCTTGACCCAACGGGTCAAACGGGTTGGACAATTAAATTGACTTATTGTAAAAAACTAAGATAGAACATAATTTTTTTAAAAAATGAAAATGTATAAAATGGTGTATTAAACAAATTGTTCTTAGAAAAATTTCAAAATTATATAAAATTTATGAATTTTGGTCGTCAACTCGTTTGACCCGTTTTCTTGAACGGGCCCAAATTGCCACCCCTCTATACGAAGGAAATCTAATATTGAAATGGATAAATAAATTAAATATATAAATAAGTATAATTTTTTGGAAAATAAAAGTAATATAAAAATAATATAAAAGTTTAAAAGTATATATATATATATATATATATAGAATCAGGTTCATCAGCGTACCTATGAGATTCCAGCGTACCCAGCGTACCCTAATGTGAATGATCATTCACATATATTTTTTTTAAATAAACATGTATAAGACAACATTATAAGACTTTTTTTCAAAAGGAGCAACATCATAAATCTTGTGAATGATAAAAAAAGATCATGTGAATGGTCATTCACACCATTCACATTGTGTGAAATGACCATTCACATGGATGACCATTCACATAAATATGCATTGAGCATTCACATAAGTTTTAAGGACACAGAAAGTGTGAATGTATTTGAAATTCATATATCATGTGTATAACATTAATTTAAACATGGTTATGTGAAAAAAAATTTAAAAAAAGTTTTTTAAGGTTGGTACCTTCGGGTGCACTTGATTTCGAGAGGTACTTTTTTGAACCTGACTCTCTCTCTCTCTCTCTATATATATATATATATATATATATATATATATATATATATATATATATATATATATACACACACACATTTGAATGTATATTTTGAATTTAATCGTAATAATAATAACAACAATAATAATAAAACTTATTATTATACAAATTTATATATACAAAAATTATTTTAACTAAATCTTTTAATAAATAAATAAAAAAGAATATATAAAATAAATTATTACATGAAATAATAATATTAATAATTACAATAATAAAAATAATAATAGACAACATATTAAAAAATTATTACATTAGTTAAATTATAATAATAAGAAAATTATTAAATATCAAATAAATAATAATAGGCTAAAAAGTAATTAAAAATAATATAAAAATAAGTTAATTGGTGAGGGGCCAAAGTTGAAACAAACTTAAAAGTGTAAAATTGTCATTTTTTAAAAGATGGCTGGTCAAAGGACCAAATGCATAACAAAATCACAACCATATTGACTGAAATTGTAATTTCAGCGTGAAAATGATGATAACCATAATTTATATATAACCACAGGGACGAAAATTGTAATTTACCCAATATTTAATTTTTACAATTTCGTCATTTGTATGTTTTATCTTTTCATACTATATGCTTTATAGAATATAGAGTAAATTACATAAATGGTCCCTGTGGTTTGCATAAAACTTTGGAAACGGTACCTGTGGTTTCAATTTTGCATAGACGGTCCTTATGTTCACTGTTTACTTGCAAAAATGGTTCTTCTGTCGTTAACCTTAACAGTCAAATGGTTAAATCTTTTATAATGATCATTTTACTCTTTTCTTTGATAACATTTTGGTCTCTCAAGTTTGTACTTCATTTTAGTTTTGGTCCCTCAAGTTAATTTTTTATTTAACTTTATTATTATTATTATTATTACAACTATTATTATTAATTATTATTATTATTTATTAATAATTTAACTTTTCACGTATTAATTTTTTTGTTTATTAAGTTTCCTATATTTTAATTTTTTTTATTTAAATTACAAACTTAATAAATTTTTTTATTATAAATAATTGTATCATATCAGAATAGATTTTCTTTTTTAGCTTTTTCAAGTGAAAAATACAAACATTTTATATTGTAGTTTTCCAAACTAAAAAATTTGAACATTAAGCTTTTATTTGTTTTTTCAAACGAAAAGAAGTTTCTAACCGATTTTTTGTTTTGGAAAACGAAAATAAATACAAACAAGTCTGTAATTAGTTTTTGCAAACGAAAAAACTACGAATAATTATGATTTTCAGATTTTCCAAACAAAAAAAAAATCATTTTTCTCGTTTTTCGAAGCAAACCATTACCTTTTTTTTTCTCCGAACGAAAAACTACGAACCATTACGTTTTAAAGTTTTTAAAAAAAATGAAATAGCGTGTAGCGTTTTTGTTCGGAAAAACTAAAAAAAGTAGAATGGTTTGTAGTTTTTTACGATTGGAAAAAAAGTTAAAAACATAATGATTAGAATAACATAAAAATCTAACAAAAAAATAGACCCTTTTTGATTTTGTAGCTTTTTCCAAACGTACAACATACGTTTTTTCTAAAAATGAAATAGTCTATTTTTTTGTTCGATTTTTATGTTATACTAATCATTACGTTTTTAAGTTTTTTCAATCGTAAAAAACCACATTTTATTCTATCTTTTTTAGTTTTTTCCTAACAAAAAGGCACACACCATTTCATTTTTTGAAAAAAAACTTTAAAATGTAGTGGTTCGTAGTTTTTCGTTCGGAGAAAAAAAAATAAAAAGTAATGATTTGGTTCGAAAAACTAGAAAAATAAAATGATTTTTTTTTATTTGGAAATATTGTAAATCAGAATTATTCGTAGTTTTTTCGTTTGCAAAAACTAATAACAGAAGTGTTTGTATTTATTTCGATTTCCAAAACAAAAAACCGGAATGGGTTGAATCTTTTGGTGCAGAAAAAATAAAAAACATATTGGTTTTCATAGCTTTTTACGTTTAGAAAATGGAAAACTTAAAACATGAATGGTTAGTAACTTTTTTCTGTTTGTAAAAACAAATAAAAGCTTTAGGTTCAATTTTCTTTGGTTTGGAAAACTACAAAATAATATTTTTGTATTTTTTTCATTCAAAAAAGCTAAAAAAATGAAATGGATTCTAATTCGTTACTATTGTTTATAATAAAATAAATAAATAAGTTTGTAATTTAAATTAAAAAATATATTAATATATAGGAAACTTAATAAACAATAAATTAATATGCAAATAGTTAAAATAATAAATAATAATAATAATAATAATAATAATAATAATAATAATAAGGGTAAATTACAAATTTTGTCCCTGTGGTTATAGGGAAATTACGAATAAGGTCCTTCTATATAAGAAATTACAAATTCAATGTCTGTGGTTACCTATTTGTTACGCTTTTAGTCCTTTGACCAACCATTTTTTTAAATATGACCATTTTGCCCTTGACATAATTATAAAAACAGGTAATAAACTTTCTTTTTCATAAAATAAATTAATAAAAATCCAAAACCTAAATTGTTTTTCATTTTAATTAGTAAAATAGGATTTCTAAAAAATCAAAATCTCTCTCTCTCTCTCTATCTCTCTCTCTCTCTCTCTCTCTCTCTCTCTTCCATTCAAGTGTGTGTGTGTGTAAGATGACTTTTTCTACAGTGTGGCAACGACACCACCGCCAGCCTTACCCATGTGTTCAGTGTTTCCTTCGGTCAGCCACACCAAGAGTCTCACCCACCGCCAGGCAACAACCCGACCCCTGTGGTTGCACCACCAACACCCTCCCCTGCACCAGTCAACGGTCCAGCTCCGGCTCCCGTCTCTGGACCATCCCCGGAGGCGGAGGCGCATGCGGCTTCGAGTTTGTTCGTGACAATTATGTTCAGGTTTGGATCTCGTTCTGTCTCCAGTCTCTCCCTCCCTCTTCAATCGATTTATCTTTCCACCCCCTTTGATCGACGTTGGCTTCGATTTTGTTTGTGGCTCTCTCAGACCGATGATGTTCGGGTTTGTATCTCGTCTTTGTAGATCTCGTTTGAATGTCGTCTGTTTGATTTATTGTTGGATAAAGGATATTAGGATGCACCGAAGGAAGGTATCAGAGAGAAGAGAGAGAGAGAGAGAGAGAGAAATAGTGGCGGGTTCTTCGTCGAGGCGGATCCCATTTTCCTGAGATGATGCGCCGAAGAGGGGTTAGCCAGTCGGGATTTTTGAGCTTAAAACGCAAGAGCCGTAACTTTTGGAGGAGATTCGAGGTTGGTGGCGGCAGGGTGGCTGACCAGAGGGTGGCTGTCGCCTGCGGTGATTGAATGGAAGAGAGAGAGAGAGAGAGAGAGAGAGAGAGAGAGAGATGGATTTCTTTAAAGAAAAAGAAAAAAAAACCTTTGTTAATAGTTAAATAAAAAAGTTTTCGAGTTTTTTTAATTCTTTTTACTAAAAAGAAAGTTCATTACCTATTTTTATAATACTCTCAAGGGTAAATTGGTCATTTAAAAAATAATGACCGGTCAAAGGACCAAAACCGTAACAAAATGTTAACCACAGACATTGAATTTGTAATTTCTTCTATAGAAGGACCTTTTCCGTAATTTCCCTATAACCACAGGGACGAAATTTGTAATTTACCCTGATAATAATAATAATAATAAATAAGTTAAATAAAAAAATTTACTTGAGAGACCAAAACTAAAATGACCTACAAACTTGAGGGACTAAAATGTTATCAAAGAAAAGGGTAAAATGGTCATTATAAAAGATTTAACTATTTGATTGTTAAAGTTAACGGTAGAGGGACCATTTTTGCAAGTAAACAGTGAACATAAGGACCGCTTATGCAAAATTGAAATCACAGGGACCGTATCCAAAGTTTTATGCAAACCACAGGGACCATTTATGTAATTTACTCTAGAATATATGTGCTTAAGTAATCAGCTATATCGAGCTTTAGTAAATTATTTTTATATATTGGTTTTTTAATTGAAAAAAAGTCGCAATGACAAAACTGATAAAAAACTAAAAATATGATGAATTTTTTAATATAAATGTTAAACTAAAATTGACATCATTTCTTTAACCTGGACAACGGGTTACATATAATGAATCCCATAATTTTGATAGAAAAAACAACTTGACAACTAAAATGACATAAATCATATTAAAAAACTAAACCGATAACACTATAATGGTTGTTTTTTCAATATTAACCTAAAATATTTGTTACTAAATATAGCATAGACTAAATTACATAAATGGTCCCTGTGGTTTATATGTAATTACGGTTTTGGTCCCTGAAAGAATTTTATTACACCAGAAGTCCCTGAAATCGAAAATTTGTAACATTTTGGTCCCTGAAACTAACGGCCGTTAACTTGAGCCGTTAGTTTCAGGGGCAATTTTGTCTTTTTGAGTTTCAAGGACCATTTATGTAATTTTTATACTTTCAGGGACCATTTATGAAATTTTCATACTTTTCATATATATATATATATATATATATAATTTCTTTCTTTTTTATAATTTAATTATCCAAATATAACATTTTATTTTTTATTCATTTTGTTTTAATCATTAATTTTTATTTTTATGTTTATTGTTATTATTGATGTTTTTTTATACATTACTATAATTATTTATTTAAGATTATTATATGATCTGATTCATTTTTTTTCAAATATTTATTGAGAATCCAAATATTTCTCTATTATTTTTTTCATTTAAGAAAAGTAAAAATAAAAACTAGTTGTAGTTTTTTTCGTTCGGAAAATCTAAAATCGAAATAATTTATTTCTTTTCTCTGTTAAAAAAAATTCAAATAACGTGTTGAAGCTTTTTTCGTTTGGAAAAAGAATATAATCAAAATGCTTCGTAGTTTCTTTATTGCAAATAATTAATAAAATTTTTGTATTCTAAATGGTTTGAAAAAATTAAGAATTGAAATGATTTATCGCTTTTTAGTCAACTAAATTAAATTCGAAATGGTTTGTTGTTTTTATTGAAAAAATTGAAATTGTATTGATTTTTTATCTACGTTTAATTGAAATTTTTGATTTTTTCAAACAAAAGAACCATTCTGATTTTTAATTAAACGTAGATAAAAAAATCAATACAATTTCAATTTTTTCAATAATACACAAACCATTTGGAATTTAATTTATATGACTAAAAAGCGATGAACCATTCTAATTCTTGATTTTTTCAAACCATTTAAAATTAAAAATTTTTATTAAGTGTTTGCAATGAAGAAACTACGAAACATTTGATTTTATTCTTTTTCCAAACGAAAAAAGATTCAACACGTCCTTATTTTGAACTTTTTTGAATGGAGAAAATAAATAAATTATTTTAATTTTAGATTTTCCGAACGAAAAAAACTACAACTAGTTTTTATTTTTATTAAATGAAAAAAAGAATAGAGAAAGATTTGGATTTTCAATAAATAATTAAAAAAAACGAACCATGTATATCATATATAATCTTAAATAAATAATTATAGTAATACATAAAAAAAGCTATCATTAATAATAACAATAAACATACAAATAAAAATTAATAATTAAAACAAAAGGAATAAAAAATAAAATGTTATATTTGGATAATTAATTTATAAAAAGAAAAAGAAATAATATATATATATATATATATATATATATATATATATATATATATATATATATATATATATATATATATATATATATATATATATATATATATATATATATATATATATATATGATAACTAGGAAATTTAAATTAAATTATAAAAATATTGTAACATTTTGGTCACTGAAAGTATGATATGTACATAAATGGTCCCTGAAATTCAAAAGGTCAAAAATGCCCCTTAACCTAACGGCTCAAGTTAACCGCCGTTAGTTTCAGGGACCAAAATGTTACAACATTTCGATTTTAGGGACTTGTGGTGTAATAAAATTCGTTCAGGGACTAAAACCGTAATTTCATATAAACCACATGGACCATTTATGTAATTTTGTCTATATCATATAATAATAGATGGGCTAATAAGATAGGAACAATTTTTAAAATAGAATATGGGCTTGGGTTGGAGTTGAGTGGGCCACAGATTTAGATAACGATGGAATGGTTTATTTTGGGGAAGGGGACAAATTTAACCCCTTCTTCCGTTATCTTTTGTGTTTCAAGAACAGAAGTTGAGGAATTTTTTAGATTTAGAACACAAATAGAAATGACTTGGATTAGCGCCTAGCAGAATCGTCAATTCCGAGCACCAAAATTCGCAAATTTCCCTCTACTTTCTTGCAACTAGGGTTTACATCAATCCAATTTTACACATAAACACACTGTAAATGCATGTATGTGAAGTCTCTGTTAAGGTATAATTACTTGCAGGATTATCGATGGAGGAAGGCAGTGGCGGAGGTGTTGGTGGTACGGCGGGGTCTTCGTCTTCGACATTATTAAGTGGAGGTGGACGGCAGAGGTTTGAGGTGGAGTTGAAGCCTGGAGAGACAACAATTGTGTCGTGGAAGAAGCTTATCAAGGACGCCAATAAGGCGGCGAATAATAACAACGATAACAAAGCGTCTCCTGTACCTGCTCCTCCCGTTGTTCTTCCTGTTGCTGCTAATCCTGCGCTCGATTCTCGCATTGCTCCTCCTGCTGTAATGCTTACATAACTTTGTAGAAAATTAGAATTGAATTATTATCTATGGGTTCAATTTCGCTAAATAAAGTAGGGTTTCTATCGAAATTATGGGGCTATCTATCATCTACAAGCTTAATCACGAGCTATTTTAAGTATAATGTTTAATTATCAGTAACGAAGTTTTTATTAAAAAAATCAAAGATCGTGTAATTGAATTGTTACAAATCGGTGCCAGTATTTGCGATTTAAAAAGTAGGGTTTGTTGGAAGTAAAATGCGAACTTGTAGTTTGGGGCGGGATTATTCTTGCTGAAGGGACCTTGCAGTAGCAAGTAGGTTGGTTTAATTACATGAGGATGCATACTGATATGATTTTTTGGCCTTCCATGAGTATGGATACTTACTCTGGTTCTGTTTGTATAATATGGTTGGGATGGTGGGAAATTAGTTACTTCTAATTTCTCTGCAGTAACTTTTTAGGAATAGATATTATTTGTGATTTTACGGGTACCAAGCCTTATTGCTTACCAAAGAACATTTTCATTTTTTCTGGACCGCTTTCATTGATGTATTTGTTTTGCAAGAGCAATCAGGCTTAATTGCCTTGCAACCTCATTGATGATTGTTGATTTTTTTGTAGGGAGGTACTGCTGGAAACGAAGCCAATGATGCACCCCCTGGTAGCCGTTTTAGTGCTGTCATTGAGAAGATTGAACGCTTATACATGGTGTGCAATGTGGTTGTTATGCTATGAATTTTATTATGTGTACAGTGCTGAGGACTGGTCATCTGATCCTCTCTCTCACTATTTCTCCAATTTCTAGAACTGGAGAATGTAAATCAATTTGCATTTGACTACATAGAAATTATGATTTAGAAATTTCATGTCATTGGCTTGACAGTGCTACATTCTATAAATTCAGGGTAAGAATAGCAGTGATGAGGAAGATCTCAATGATGTTCCTGATGATGATGAGTATGACACAGAAGATTCATTCATAGATGACACTGAGCTGGTTAGTAGAATAGCCCTTCCATTTCATAATTTATGCTGAGCTGGCAGGTCTTATTTTTCTTGGAGATTGGTTCTGTTGCATTTAAATTGAAAGTAATATTTCCTTGCCTTCATTCTGCTCCTCAGGACGAGTATTTCCAGGTTGATAATTCAGCAATAAAGCATGATGGATTCTTTGTCAATCGTGGGAAGTTAGAGCGCATGTCAGTAATCCTTAAGATTATTGTGCTTTTCGCATGATTCTTTCTCAATTTCTACTCTTACTCTTTTCTTGCTTATAGATTATCATTATTGATTATTATTAACTTGTATAACATGTGAGATAACTATTTAAGTTTGGGCAACAAGGAGACATATTGTTCTTATTGATTGCAGGTGTTGTTGATGTCTTATATTTTCCCCTAAACCCGTGGATACCCATGGTGTGCTTTTACACCTTTCTTGTAAATGCAAATGTCATTTGTTAGATTATATGGTCTGCCAAGCACAATAAAAAGCAACTCAATAGAGTATATGACTGTAGCGTATGGCTGTTTGAGATTGATAATCTCACATGAAAATATCAGTCATTATTGGTGACTTGATGTCTCAAATTGGCATATGAAAGCTTACACACATGAATACATGTCAAAACTCAAAAGTGCCCTGTTTTCTTTGACTTTCTCTTATCATCCTTGCTTTTACCATGGTTCACAATAGCCCATGACATTGCATTTGTCCTATGACTATCATGATCAATGCAGGCAACTGCATTTATTTTTGTTCACTTTTTTCTATTTTCTATTTTCTGTTGTAAGTTGTAACTTCTGTTATTTTTCTCATTTCATTTTGTACTTCTCTTACTCACTATTATTTCTTTGTAATAGTCTGATCTGCTTGTCTAATTACTGCAGAATGATGTGCACTTGATTTGTAGTTGATTGTATTCCCCTTCATTAAGTAGACTTTCAATTTCCTAGCATTATAATGGTGTTGGTCTTAAATTAAAATATATAAGCCATGGTAGTTAAATAATTGTAAGGGAGGACTGTAATACAAGGAACTTCCTCATTAAGTCTTTTTTATTTGATTAATGTTGAAGCATTCAGAATATTCTTATAAATTAATTTATCTCTGTTTGGCAAACATCATCCTTCCATCTTTGGATTTTTACTTTTCATAAATTGAGTAGGTGTTATATGCTAGTCCTATATATTCTTTAATTCTTGCTTTCTGACTTTAGTATGTTTATCTTGATAGCAATGAGGGCATCGCGTTGCCGACTGAGCAACCAAAAAAAAGGAGAAGGAAGGATTCAACAAAAGGTGATGGCGGAAGCAATGATGGGCATGTGGCAAATAAACATATGAAAGTTAATAAGAAGGAAGCTAGGAAGGTAGTGACATCAGCAGACAAGAACACCACCACTCCATCTCGTAGTATAACTTTACCGACTGTAAACTGTGATGATGTGAAATACCAGAGTCCAATAATTGCTCTTGGAACTGTTGTGAAGAAACCTTCTGATCCTAAAAACACAATAGATTCATCCCAAACAATAATTATGAATGGTGAAGCTAGACCAACAATGAAGAACACTGACAAGCAGAAAGCTGGATTTCTCCAATCCAAAAAACATGGTACCAAATTGAAAGATGGAAGTCCATCCCCTGCACTTCCAAGTCAGCGGGCCATTGATAAGGGTGCTGATGTGCAATCAAAATCTCAAGATACCAACTCAGTAGATTTTAATCAATCAGTTTTGCCAAGGGAGAAAAATGTAATTCATCATCAAGTGGACATCAAAGCTTCTGATACTGCCCAGCAACCGGTGAATGTTCTTTCACCATACTTCATCTCTCCTCATATTGATGCTACCTTTAAGTAGTTGCATGTCTGTTTTACATTAATTTTTTACATGATGTCTTTGAAGTTGTGATGTGTACTCACATATGTGAGTTTCACAAAGTCAGGACCGCTTAAAAACAATTCCTATAGCCTTTATCTGAAGTGCAACATGCAAGTTTTTTACATGGTTTTATATCAATGTCTTGAGGTAGCCTAATGGGTAAAGGGCATTCCAAATTATCTTGCTTGCATGTGGACACATCATAAAAGTATCGGGCAACATGTATTGTTGTCTCCTCGGTTTTTAATGCGCCAAGGAAAAGGTGATCATCGAGGATGTCATGGAGAAACTGGATGAGGAAAAACAATGCCTGCCTAGACATTGTCATTAGTGTCGAGGTTGAATGTAGACTTAATATTTATTTACACACACACACACACAAATATATAGTCTTAACTAAGAAATAATTTGGTATATCTATCACATAAAAAATAAGTGTGTACATTAATCGTCATTAATTAATTTGTAACAAGTTTCTAGTTACTATAGGGATCTCTTTGTAATATTTAGAAGTTTAGATCAAATACAATCTTTTATAGAAGCCTTAATATATGAGAATTTGAATGTTGTATTGGAGAAGATAATAAAATAATTAAATTTCCTTGTAAGTGTAGGGTCTTTCAAAGATCTTTTCAATGCTTGCAAACAACCGGAAGTTAGTTTTAAATTTTTTGATGAAGGCTAAATATTCTATCCGATGATTTAGTAATGCAATCTAGATTAGTAAAATTCTATTTATAATCAATGCATGCTTTAATACTAGTTGGCAAACAATTAACTTGGAGAAGACGGTACACCCTTGATGAGTGTAAAGTAATTAGATTGTCACCCTCACATATAGGTAGTTTTTACTACATGTATGAACTCATTAACATTATGTAACCCAATTAGCAAATCATCTGAATTACTCAATAAACCTAGGGTCTTTTGAAGACAATTTCCTGATTGTGCACAAATGGGAGCGAGTTAGAGAAAAGTTGTTGATAAACATGAAAAATATTTAATTAGTAAATACTACCATTTTGAGTGTTATAACTCGGTTATATTAAGGGGGTGTTTGGCTTAGCATTTTTCTAAAGTGCATTTTGTCAAAGAACCAGTGTTGCTGCTCTAAAAGTCCGTATTGGGAGGGAAAAGAAGGCCAAACAAGAATAATCAGTTTTTACTTTTTTTTTTATTTTGGCAAACAGTTTTAACTTATTTGTGTTTTGTAAACGCATCAAGCAGATAATTTGCTTGAAAATGCAAATCCAAACACCCTCTAAAATAGTCTATACTAATGGTATGTTTGACAAGACTAGTTATAGTTGTGAGCCAGAGATTTACTATAGTTGTTGGTTGTAGCTATAGCTTTCAGTTTTATAGAAGTGTTTGGTAATAGTAGATGTAGATGTAGCTTAAGAATATAAAATGAAAATAAGGACAGAGTAAAACTAATTTTGTTGTATTAAAATAAAAGCTCAAGTTACCATTGAAAACAACTTCAAGTAGCTTATTCTATTGGAGCTTATTTATTCAAAATAAAAGCTAAAGCTTTATCAGCCAAACAAGGCTTTTGTTTTGGTAGGATCTCATTCTTTAGAAAAACAAAAACATCTTAATCTCTCAAAAGCTTCGTGCCAAGTATGCCCTAAACCCTAAGCCTAGAACAATGAAACGACAAAAGTCAAGTGTAATAACGTAAATATTCTCATGTAGATAAGTAATATCACATGACTTAAGTCTTAACTCAAATATATCAAATATAATGCAAATAGTAAGTTTATTATTTCTTTTCTCTATCCTTGTGGTCCCCATCAGTGATATCATTTTGTGGTACTTTGTGTTAATACGATGATACATTTTTTAATATGATTTCATTTATGTTGTGATATTTGACTGGTCAGCATAAAAATGTTAAAGTGATTAAAATACAACACATCAGACACCTGCTATGATGACGAGTGACGAAAATTGTTGAAAACCATGACGTTGATGAATATTATAAAGAACACGTGTACCTTCTCGTGTTCTATAGTGACACGTTCTCTGACCTAGAAAAGACACGTGTTTGCCCTAGGTCTGAAATAATAAATTATACGGGATATATTACCATCACCAGTTTACTGCTCTTATCAGCCTTCGAGATTAGTAATGATTACCTACACATCCAACACCTAATCTGACGGTTGACACCATATATTGTTTAGAAGTATCTATTTTCGCTTTCTATTACATTTTGATTTGTTTTTTATAAACCTTTCGACATTTATAAAACAATACCAATTTTCATGTATGGCTGCCATATAAAGATGATTTGCTCGTTACTATGTATTTTTACTATCGTTCCTGTATTAAAAATCATTTGATTGTTACTTCTTTTATCTAGAAAACTTATTCCAAATGCACAAAAATGTTGATAATTAAGTTTGCATTTGTCGTTTTATGAAGGAAATATTTTTCCATCTATATTATTGATATTGATCTTAATTTAAAGCAGAAGAATACACACATGGTGAGAAAGGAAGGTTCAAGCACGAAACCTAAAAGTACACATCTGACGCTTGAGAAAGCCATTAGGGATTTGGAGAAGATAGTTGCAGAAAGTAAGTTCGCCATTAACCTTTAGCCATCATCGGTTTTTGTTTTTGATTGTTAACCGAGAAAAAAACTTCGCTGTTTATTGATTTCTTGTATTTTGACATCACAACAGCAAGGCCGCCAAGTATGGAGGTTCCAGAAGCTGATAATTCTTCTCAGGCTGTCAAAAGGAGAATGCCTCCTGAAATAAAGCAAAAGCTGGCTAAAGTTGCTAGACTGGCGGTAAATATAGACCCATTCCTTCTATCTTCATTCGAATGATTAATTTGTGGTTGTTTTTCTTATTTGTAACATAACATTGGAGGTGGCAAAATAGTAGCGTCGTGTAACGGGGCAAAAGGGGCTCTTCTTTCTTTCTTTTTTGGATTTTCATTCAATAATGTATTAAATATGATTCCATTAACTATATTACCAAAACAAAATTATTTTCTTTTAAATAAAACGATTTAGGACTTTATTAGAATTTGAATACATTTATACACGTCACGCAACTTTTGATCTGCTTAACCCTTTCGATCCATTTGAACCCGTAGCATTTGGCAATTTTTAATATTGTTCCATTTGACCGTTGTTGATAAGAGACAACCTCAGTTGACCTGTTTCCATTTAAATGGGTTGAAATTGCCACATGTACATAACACTGAATGTCTGAATTGCATGGATCAAATCTTAAAATTTGTGGTATTTGTAGCATGCTATTCATGGAAAGCTGTCGAAGGAGCTACTTAATCGTTTGATGAGCATCCTTGGTCATCTGATACAGCTCAGATCATTGAAGGTATTGCCTTCATCGTTACCATCATGGATTTCTTTATTATTAAGTTACGTAATGAGAGTATGTTTCTAGGTATACATTTATTGCTCTTTATTTGGCTGTTCCATAGGGATTTTAGGTTGGGGATCCCTTCTACTGCATGAATTGCAATTTGTATTGGTTTTCATTTCATGTTGTCAACCAGACGTTTCACAGATTACAATACCATTTATAGACAATGAAGTAGTAGCCATTATATTAGTAATAGGGTGTTGTGGATGGGAATGGCTTTTTATATACAAGTGTATAGCTCGTGAAGGGCCAAGGGGAGAAGACAACGATCAAAGTAAAAAAATATAGTTGATTTTTATCATCAAGTGTAGTTACCTTAAATGTACCGTGATAAGCTCCATAGCCTCCATTTTAGTAACTTATTTTGACCTACCAGTTATCATTTTCAATGACCTAATTTTAAGTTGCTTCAGGCTTTTCTGACATGTTTCATATCTTGTAACAGAGAAATCTTCATAACATGGTTATTACGGGATTGTCTGCAAAAGAAGAAAAAGAAGCCAGGCTGCAACAGCTAAAGAAGGAAGTTGATGAAATGGTCAAAGTACGGGCTCCCATGATGAAGTCGGAGGTACTCTTTTCATACTAAATAGCGTTTCAGCAGCATGCATGTGCTTTTAGCTGGAAAAACATACATCATCATAGGGATGAACATGGTTGAGATAATAGTTATATGTGTTGAAACCCATTTTAGATAGATGTGCGTGATCTTAAAAATGCTAGTATTTTCTTAGATTGTTATTGCACTGAATCTTTCATTATTTCAGGCTATTGAGCAGCAGGCTGGCTCATCTGATGATTTTCAGGAAACTAGTACCAAAGAAAAAGTCATGAAAAACAGATTTACCACAGATGATGCTTTAGAGGACAAGATTTGTGACGTTTATGATCTTTTTGTTGATGTAATGTTTACTCTGACTATTTATCTAAAGAAAAGTTCCATTTTCAGTTTACCTTTTTTTAGAGTATCTAACTTTGTAAGTGTAATTCTTCATCAGGGGCTAGATGAAGATGCAGGCCCTCAAGTTAGGAAGCTTTATGCGGAGGTAAGCTTGTCTTGAGGATATTCAATGTTATTTTATTGTCGTTTTCTTGCTCTCTTGCCTTCATTAGAATCTTCAATGATTCCTTTCATGAATTTGGTACTTGGGAGTACACGGGTGTCTTTGTATTAGTTGGGTTCTTGTGCATTTATTATAGATTCAGAACTTCCAACTTCAGACATAGTTTACACATCATCTTTCCATGTTGCAGCTTGCAGAACTGTGGCCAAAAGGATTTATGGACAACCATGGGATCAAACGAGCAATTTGTAGGGCAAAAGATAGGAAAAAAGCACTGAACAGGCGCAAGGTATTGATTACAAGAAAATGCTAATCTTCGTTCCATTCTCTTACCATTATAACTCACAATCTTACCAGAAGATGAGATGATTCCTTTTCTAATGCTTTGACTTTTCTGGAGTCATCTGTACTTTTTAATGCTCCACATCATGTACAATTACCATCCAGGGCATGCATTTTGTTTAAAATTTGATTACTCTTGCCAAGTTATTAATCTATCATCATGTTTTGAAAACGTAACAAGTGACATAAGTGATATTCACGTTTGGTGTGAGACAGACACACTTTTGAAAAAGCTGGGCAAACATAGTTGGTCACTTTTTTGAACATGCATAATCACTTCACAAATGCAATTAATCAGATTGAGGCGTGGAGCTTATATTATTTTTCCCTAATTTGATGTTACAGGATCAGGATAGCTTGAAGAGGAAGAAATTACTTGCTCCAAAAACAGAGACCCCTACTATCACCGCAGGATCCATGGTGGTGGGTCAGGTGCAACATGCTCCTGATAAGCCAGTCACTGAGCCAAGTGCAGACATCAGGTCAATATCCAACACTCTAGCTGCCAATGCCGCTACACGGAGTGTTCCTTCCACAGAGAGGCCGAAACATGAGAAGCATAAGGGTGGTACTAACAATCACGACACAACGGCATCGGAAGTATTGGCAAAGAAGAAGGCAAAGAAGAAGGCTAATGCTGAGTCGGGTGATGCTCAAATTCAACGTGAAAGGATGTCAGCTTCAGCACATGGGGAGGAAAAACGGAAGTCACATAAGGAAACGGTCAGTGGTGTTGTGAAGCCTGCTGCCCAGTCATTGGTTACTCATACTCCTGCTGTTGCATCTGTTACTGTGTCTCCTGCTGGTCCTCAACCTACACAACCAGCGGTGAATAACTCAGCTGACATGATTTAACTTGAGAGGTTACTGACCAAATCCAGAGCAACGATGTTATAGTGACTTGTACTTCATGGTTCAATCAATGCAGCGTTGCTCTTGATTTGGCATTTTTAGCTCTAAAACAGAACTACAGAAGTTATAGCACAGTAGGATGTTGGGTTTAAAATAGCCAACCTTTGTTGGTTTTTGTTTTGGTAGCGTAGATTTTTAAGCAAACGATGTTGATGCATTGCACATGAGTTTTTTTTTTTGGTTGGAATGGAACCATGAAAACGGTGCAGCCCTCCTTTGTGGCGATGTCTTTTTATGCACAAGTTGGTAGTTGGACGTAGAACCGTTTTACCTCTGCAGGTACTTGCCAACTGCCAAGGGTCATTTGAATAGGTGGTTCACTGGGCTAAGAACACATCATAGAACTGGTTTACTGCACGATCGCGGATCTGAACCGGTCCTTTGCTAAGCTGACCTATATGAAAGTTTCATAGGGCCACAACTAGAAGTGCACAATACCAGATTTTAAGTCGAATAAGTTTTTTTTGCTATTGAAAAGAAACCAGTTTTTTAAATCCTGTTCGGATTTGATCTGGTTTTGGGTCCAAGCGTATCCAGTCAACCCTGTTTCGATTAAACTATAATTGGTTTTTTTAGTCCGTTTTTGTAAATTTGTTTCGAGTGTTTGTTGCATTCATCTCTAAAGTGATCCGACTCTTTAATTCCTCTTAGCTAAAACCATAAAACGTGAAGCTTGAGAATATACAAAGTATTGTATATTCAATGACATATTTATAAAAGGCTAAGATCAATCGGAGTGGTCATTTCGTGGCACAGTCTTTCCTATGATGATGGCAAAAATGGTATTGATGTGAGCCTTTAATTAATTTTACTTTTATCTTTAACTCTAAATATTCATCGATCTTATATTTATTTACATCAATTTCCAATCACTTTAAAACTTCTTGTCTACTGATGACGTTTATAAGATCCTAGTGGCAAAAGAGTATGATGTGGATGAGAGGACCAACGAAAGAGGGCCAAATGGATGCTCGCAGTCATGAAGACACGTCATAAAGCGAGCAAAGAAAAGGTTTAACAATACGCTTTGTGATGATAGTATGTTATAACAGACTATGACATCTGTCATCACCTAAGTGGTACAAGAATATTCATGCACTAATAGAAAAAAGGAGCCAAGGTATAAAAAGGCTCGGAACTTTCACCATTCTTTCTCATTGTAATATCTCTGAAATTAGAACTTTGCCTGACTTAAGCATCGGAGTGGCTACGCAGGGAATCCTTCCTACGCCATTAACCCAAGTTTTTTCCTGTTTTTGCAGTCTGAGCTGTTGCCATCCAATCACGTCATACCATACTCGGAGGATAAGACACGAACATCTACACTTTCGATCAATTTCACACAAATTTTATTGAAATGGATTTGTATTCATTATCATCGTCATTAAGTTTAGACTCGTCAAATACCCAAAAGATGATATGCGTGATCAACAAACTCTCACGACACTTGCCCAAGCAAACATTTTTTTTATGTTTGATGATAGCGGGAGTTTATCAAGTAGAAACGTGTGTTGTGAGAGATCATGAAGCTACACATCTATAGTTTATTACACCAACAATCCCTACATTTACCGATTATTTTTATTTTTATCCTTTGTCTGTTAGTTTGAACAAACCTACTAATAAATATTTGTTTTATCTTTGTTTTTATGTTCTTCATGTTTTTAATTGATTTATGTTTTAATCCTTCAACAAAATTTATTATTTTTATTTTAGCTTTATTTTCAATAATATAAACATTATATAAATAATTATTTTGATCATTTATTTTTTATAATATACTTTTTTATATTAGTTACTAATCATCTTAAAGCTACTTATCAATTTATTTATGATTTAACTACTAGTTTGTGAACCCACATATTACTTGGAGAAGTTTAAATAAACACTTAGTTGCATAAATTAAACCATATAAATATTAATTATTATTAAAAAATACAAGAAAATACCGTGAGAACCACTCTAAAAATAAAATGTATTTAAACCATATAAATGCTAATTATTTAATGATGTTTATATATATTAGAAATAATAATATATGTATTTAAATCTATAGTTGGGTTCCGGTAAGAACTCATTAATTACATGAGAACCACTTTAAATTTATGCATTTGATGTTAAAATTTATACATTTAATAAAAATTATGCATTTCATGTAAACATTTACGTATCTCATGATAAATTTGTCCAATTTACGTACGAAATTGTGCATATGACAAAATTTGTGTATTTAATGTTAAATTTATGCATTTAATATATAACTTAATAAAATAAAATTTTAAAGGTAATTTTAATGTTAGAATTATGATATTATTAACATTAAAGACCAATAGATTTCAAGTTATAAATTTAATTTTTAAATTTATGCATTAAATGTATAAATTTGTGAATTTTGGAATGGTTCTCACAGAATTGAGGATCATCCATCCATCCATACATATATAGATTGAGATTTAATGAAAAACCTTGATATATTAGGGAACCACGAGGAACCAAAAATGCATTATCAATTTACTAAGAGGACTTAGGGTTATTATTTGGAATGATATTTATATAAAAATTAATTAGTATTTAAAAAATTATCTAGGCAATTAATATTTTAAAAATAGATTAGGATTAGAATTAGGAAAGTAAATCAAGTCATTAACTACATTTCCTATTTTTCTTCAAAATCTCTCTCTATCTCCCTCCCTCCCTCCCATGACACTACCTTCTTTCTCTCATACTACCACGACGGAAGATGAAAGATGAAGGATGCATCATGTTTGTGACGAACGAAGACAAATGATGAAAACATGAAGATGAAGGAAGAACACGATGATGATGAACGAATATTAAACAATATAAACGAATGATGAACAAAGATGCACAATATGAATGATGAATTTGAGATTTGAAGATCAATCCGAGATAAGATGAAGATGAATCCAACATGAAGGTGAATCCGAGAAGAAGATGAACGAATAATGAAGATAAATCCGAGATTAAGATGAACGAACGATAAAGATGCACACGAATATGAAAGATGAATCAGATATGCATCATGTTTGAACCAATGAATCACGTTAAACCGACAAAGATGCATACGAATATTGAAGATTAATATGAGATGCATCATGATGTAATATATTATTTGAATATATTTAATCTATTTTTTTCATTTGAATTTGTTTAATTTTGAAAATGTATTATTAGCATTTAACGTGTAACTAAGATGAAAATTTCAATCATTTATAAAATTAAATTTGAGTCGACTAGATATATTAATTTTCTAAAAATACTACTATACATACCAAATATGTGCATCACGTGATGCCCCAATGATGAATTTTATCTAAGGGTTATAATTGGTTCTCTTTAGATTCTCGATACACATGGTTCTCAATAATATATAAATCAAATTATCATTATAATTAAGCTTTCAGTTATTTACAATTCATTCAATTAAAAATGTAATTTCATCTAGGGGTGAGCGACAAGAGTCGATTTCTCAAACCCAGCCTGGTACCGACCGATACCGAATTAATATATTCGATCCGGTACGCGGGTTTTGAATTACTTAAAAATCGATTTTCGGTACTCGCGGTTTTGATACCATATTTATTCCGAGTCTCTTATTTCGGTTTCGATACCATATTTATACCGAACCAGTATTATATAAAATTAATTGGTTCGGTATTCAGTTCTTCCACGTCTTTTATTTCGGTTTCGGTACCGGTTCTGGTACCGAGCTCACCCTTAATTTCATCTAATTGATATTCATATTCATATTTCCTTGTTCCTCTGTCACCTATCAGCCATCCACTTACACGATTACACCCACACCAGCACTGAATCATTTTCAATCCCTAACCAATTAGATTCAAAAAAACCCAAACATATATATATATCTATATAAAAGAAAAATCGAAGTCCCAAATTAAACCAAAACATAAATTGAAAAACACTCCAAATGTGAAACTCGAAAACTAGATAAATAACATCTAGAGAAGATGACCACATCTGAAACTCGAAAACGAGAAGAAGATAGAACAAGAAAACTCAAAAACTAGAATTGAACATACCTATAAGCTTAAATCAAAACCACAGGACCATTTTTATTATCTACTCCAAAAATTTATATACCACTTCTAAGGGAAGGGGCTGTTGACCCCCTTGTATGTCTTGATGTCTGCTTTAAGCTTCATCGAATAAGGCCAATAGCTTGCAACATCTAATGACAAGGATCATATCGTTTTATGTAAACTTCCGTTTTCCCAAATTTTGATTGGATTTGTCTAATTTCAGTGTTTAAACATGCGCGTGCGCACATATCATAGCAGCCCAATAAGATCAAAATCATAAAACAAGTCTACTAATTCTTGGAGAGAAATGAAGATGCCTTTTACACAACAATACCATAACAAGTCTTGAATGTGGTCAAGTTTTTAAGCCCAAAGCCAAATCTAGAAGCTACCGGACACCAAAAGAACGATAACATTATCAAATCAGTGCCGAACTTACACTTCAAATCCAAAAGCCAAATGGTTGCTCACTACCCATATGGGGTCGAGGCTAGAGAGAGAGCTTTGTTTAGGGAGGTTAATCCATTCTCCCTTTCAAGATTCTTTCTGTCACTTCAGTTGGTGTACTGATAGCAGAACAATATTAACAACAAATCAACAGAATATAAATCAGTGTCAAAACTAAAAGATGCAATTTATTGGAGTCGTGATATACATGGCAAGAAACTTACACAATGTAGACATGTCCCCCCCAGCCACTCAAACAATCACGATCTACCGATGATAGAAGTGCTTGGGATATAGTCTCAAACAGCTCTTCGTGTTCCTGTATATGTTGTAACGGTAGAGATTATATAAAGCATTTGGTGAAGAGATTACATGCTAAAAAATTGTCAAATCCATGTAACTTCTCAAACGTTATCTCCAACAACAAATTTTTCCAGTAATTATGAAAAGAATTGCAAAACTTAGCTGGTCGTTGCAAAAAAAATGTCTCATAGATACATCTTTAATCACAAAGGCCAAATAGTAAGGGTGTGTTTGGTACAGAGAAAAGAAATGAGGAGAAATGGAATGGAAATGGGGGAGAAATGGAATTGGGTGGAGAATTGAAATTGTGTATCTTGTTTGGTATCAACAGTGAAATAATGAGAAATTGTGGCTCAGGTGGAGTAGACACACAAGACAGTCAATTCTCACAATTTCTCTACCAAATGGAAAGAATTGCATTTCTCTATATTTAGCCTTCAAACAATTCCCAGAGAATTCAATTCCCCGCCCAAAAATTGAGAGCATTTCTCCCAAACAAGAGAAATCACAATTTCTCTCCCTTCAAATCTCTCTACCAAACAGCCCCTAAAGGTATAATATTTTTTAAAATAACGAAAAACAAAAGAACTGGAATATAGAAACGTACCATGTCAGGCTTGAACATCGACTCACAAGCACCATAAAGAGACTCTGAGGCCGTACCAGCAACGACAAAATCTTTGGCAAGCTCTCTATGATCGATTTCAAAACAAGAAATATAACAAATTACTGCCAGCTTTATATGCTTCAGAAATTCATCGAATATACCATTTAAAAGAAAGTTAGAAACAGAACTTTTAAAGAGACTGATTTTCATAACAGTATAACCAACAATAAAGGCATAAAAAGTAGTCCTACTTGGCACCAATTGAGTCCATTGTGCAGATGAAGGGCTTGTCATCATCTCCCAAGCCAGCAATCACAGGTTGGCAGAAATAAGGACCAAATCTGCACAGTATATTAGTAAATTTATAAGTCTAACATATATAATTTTGTGATGCTAAAGGCAGTAAGTCATATGATGGACAAAAAAGAGAAGACCAATGGGAAACAAAATAAACCTTCTTACAAACAAAATGGCACAACCTGCTATGAAGTATACAACTATAATGGGACCATCTTAAGATGATTTTCAAGGAAATTTCATGTGAAGTAGAGAAAAGAAAATGTTCACCATATTAGTGATACACAGCCTTTCAAATCATTATTTGCTATTCTAAAGAGATATCATGAAAAACAATTAATCATGTGAACTGGATTTCGTGCTGTACATATTGCACAACCTTAATTTTGGTATAAAACATTACTCAATGTTTTATTAAAACTCATCAAGTGAACATATGAATTGCAATGTAATTAGTTTGTAGAACATTCATATTTTCAAATTTCAGCTTTAGACACTACAGATAGCCATAGAAAAACGTAGGTGACAGTTGACAAGCAATAGTTTTTTCAAAGAACAAAGGCATACGCAATCAGAAGTTGCCAGATTGCCACCCATGCTCGGGGCACCAACCTGGAATTGACAGTCTGCTACGTCGTGTGTCAAACTGTCAATCACATCCCTTTTTCTGAGTAGCAATTTACTTCAGTGTCAGGGAACTATACTTGAAAAGCATGGTTGATGCATTTCAAATGTATTACTTAATCACTACAACATCAGTTTTATAAAAATATTTTCTTCAGCATGTAAAACTTATCTGCTTTACGCAAAGAAAAAGAAAACTCATTTTCACTTGCAATTAGGTAGATATAGTTAAGCAATCAAAGAAGTTAAAACTCTAGGCTTGACGGCATAGGCATGACTCTTGACCTCAGTTTACTTCAGTGTCAGGGAACTATACTTGAAAAGCATGGTTGATGCATTTCAAATGTATTACTTAATCACTACAACATCAGTTTTATAAAAATATTTTCTTCAGCATGTAAAACTTATCTGCTTTACGCAAAGAAAAAGAAAACTCATTTTCACTTGCAATTAGGTAGATATAGTTAAGCAATCAAAGAAGTTAAAACTCTAGGCTTGACGGCATAGGCATGACTCTTGACCTCAGTTTACTTCAGTGTCAGGGAACTATACTTGAAAAGCATGGTTGATGCATTTCAAATGTATTACTTAATCACTACAACATCAGTTTTATAAAAATATTTTCTTCAGCATGTAAAACTTATCTGCTTTACACAAAGAAAAAGAAAACTCATTTTCACTGGCAATTAAATAGATATAGTTAAGCAATCAAAGAAGTTAAAACTCTAGGCTTGACGGCATAGGCATGCCTCTTGACCTCAGTTAACATTCAGAGTATATATATCACCCTTTCTACAGAAGATGAGAAAATTGATTTTCTAGGTCAAATTATTACAATTCAAGTTTGCAATTGATGAAAAATGATATTACAGATTCCATCACTCTTTCTACTGGTAGTGTTTGTTATGAAGTTAAATAAACTTCATCACCATAACATATATCATCTGGATTTTCAAATCTATTGTTAGGAACTAATCCATTAAATAAAAAGTTCAAAGAGAATTCTTTGCAAATACATAAATCAGGAATGAAAAATATTTAGTTAACATTTTTTTTAAAATTTTATGAATAAGACATTCAATTAGCTTGAGCAAGACACCCCTGAAAATTCGATACATTTCGGGTTTCAATCAGAAACACACAGATAATAATCCAAAACAGGGTGAAACACATGGACAGATACATTAAGTAGAGATACAACGCTAAACACATGAATAAGCTTTAGTCTAACCTTTTCTCATACAGAATAGCAGAGACAAGACTAGCAAAAGTTTCAGGCTTCATATCCCTTTCTTCTCGAAGCTGATAAAGTTTGTGGCGAAACACAAGCCGCTGATAACTACAATAACACAAAATAGAATGATAAAATCTGATTACACACCAAAATACAAGTCAGATAAAAATATAATCATCAATTGATCAGGATATGTACAAGTTGAATAACTTTCCAGTACAACATCCGTGTAAACAGTAAAGATACCACTACGTTGACACCTTGATATCAGGAGCAGTGGACTGGACATAGTGGCATAACATAATCTTATATAATAAGGTGTCATGATCTTCTTATCGTAAAACCTTAAAGTCTGTGACACTAACACTTGGTCACTTACAGAGTTTGAGCATCAGTGCCCAGACCAGAGAGCCCCAGAAAAAGCTTATCATGTATCTTGAAAATTCGTTGGAAATCAGTGGCGATTGTCTGGAGCTGAACTCCAAGACGGCGATCACTAGCAATAGCAAAGCAGTTCTTTCCTACCATTGCCACCAAGGCGCTTCCATTGTATTCAAAAATCTATAATAACAAAACATACTGATATGTAAGTCACACCGTAATCACCCAAATGACCCTGAGTAAACTACCACATAGTCATTAGTCACCTTGCACAATTAGAAATTTTTTCCCTTTATTTTCACCATTAAACCACCCTATGCCTAACGAGTGAATATGTCTCTTCACCAAAATCGTGACAACAAACACCAATTCAAGTTCAAAACGAAGCTACCACAAACAAAAGCGAGGATAATGAAGGAAAAAAAAATCCCAATTGTCAGTTAGTTTTTGATTAATCACTGAATTAATAAGGCACTGACAAAGATTGAAAAGTAAAGATTCACCATTTTGTTACATCTACCAAGCCTGCCAACTCAATTTGAAATTGATAAGAATTTGTTTGTGCTTATTGAAGAAAGAATCGGAGGAGAGGAAAAAGGTATTATTGTTACGTAAATTAACAAACAAAAATGAGTAGAATGCTTACCGACATCGAAAGGGGAGAGATCGATAGAGGTGAAACGATTGATTTGATGAGTTTGGAAGGAGAATTGGAGAGTTGCAGATCGGAGTTCCTGAATTCGTCTTCCTCAGCGAGAAGCTTTTATGAATGTGAGTAGCTTGGAGGACCGGTAACCCTTTCATCGAAACAAAATTTATAAAAGCGACCCTTTAATTTTAGTAATAACATTTACCATCCATCTAACTTTTTAATGGTTAGGATTGACGATTTTTAATGTAACAAGAAAAAAAAGAACATTATTACTTTTTGATGGAATCATTAAGAGGTTATTATACCTTTAAATTACTTTTTAATGATTCTATTAATAAGTAAACAAACAACCCTAAGTGATGTTGAAATTAGTCATTAAGAAAGTTTTGTATTGAGTTTGGTAAACCCGAATAAAATGAAATTAATTGTTTAACGATGTTTTTTAAAAGATAATCAACTCAAAAAGTTAAAATATATTTAGTAAATGAAAACTAGTCATTTTTTAATTTTAGTTTACAGTTTTCAGGAAAAAACAATGGTTTCTATAAAAAGTGAAAACTTATTGATGATAGGTGGTTATAAAGTAAGAAAAATATGATAGGTGATGGAAAAGTTAGAGAGCGAAAGAAAGTATAAAAAGTAAATATATGGTAAGTAACAGAAAAGTAAGAGAGAATATAAAAAATGGTATTTTAAGAAGTGAAATGAAAATTTAAAGAATTATTATTAAGTAAACAAGTTTTCATATTTTTCGAAAAATGAGATGAAAATTTAAGAACTTTTGAGTAACTAAACACACGAGAGAGGGAGGCATTTAGATTTTAGAAGTTTGAGGGGATGAAAGAAAATTTTAGAAATTGATATTTATATATATGTGTATAATATAATAATTATATGAATTATAAAGTTTCCTTAATTTTAGTTAGTTAGGTATTATATTAATCCATATTAGATTTACATAGATTTGATTAACTTTAAAATTTAAAAATAAAATCAGTGAATGACGTGGCAAAAGGAGAGAGTGACATGTGGCAAATTAAATAAGAGCATGCCATGTGGCAAATTAGATGAGAGCATGCCATGTGGCATTTAGTTACTCTTTTAATAGTATAGATAGAGATAGATTTTAGATGTTTGTAGGTGCACATTTAACCAACTTACAACTTCAAACAAAAACAAAGACTCATTTTAGTGGTTAAATGTCATGACTCATACATCGAGACAAGACATAAGTTATAATTTTAGTCGTGGGTCCTTCTCGTTGCATGAGTGGTAGCTCACACTCAAAAGTCCTTCAACACGAGTCCTAGGTTTATCTCTTTTGGTGTTGCGATTCAAAATGAATACCAGAAAAAGGATCGACGGATGGAAGGCTAGGTTTATCTCTTTTGGTGGCAAGTTCAACTCTTTGTGGTATAATTATTAGGAAATTCATAATCACTAAAATACTTAAACCTGGATCCATTATATTATAAAATACCCAAAGTCTTTCTTACCAATTTACCCATGTGATTAATAAAAATTAAGGAAAGAATGGTATACATATAACAATGCCTTTTGTATATTATATAAATTCCGTTTACCAAAAAATCGAATCGACTATGAAGTAAAGCAAAATAAAATCACCCAAGAAAGCCCTAACACTGTCCCTCATACAAGAAAAATCCTAGATACATCACTGCAAGTTGTGGTAATTTACAATACTAAACAATAACATATAATTAACAACCAAAAACCTTTTTGAAAGGCAAATGACCCAAGTCTCAACCGTTAAACCAACTTTATAACCAACAACCAAATTAACCATAACTCGTATATATGAAGTATGAACATAAACTCTATCTGTTAGTAGCTGGACCACTCGATAGACGACAAAGTTCACATGAACAAATAGTGCGCTAACACACTCAAAACGATTTAACAAACACTTTGTAACATTGGAGGATGAGACGAGTAATATCAGATTAGAAATTCGACATCTAAAAGTACACCATATGAACATCTTTCCATTTTCAGAAACAAAATATGAACTTCCCATAAAAAAAGTTCATGACCTAATGTTGCATCTTTACACGTGCTTGCTTTTTTTTGGTGCAAAAGAGAATGAATCTCTAGAGGTCCCTGGTTCGTTGCCTTAACTCGTTTAGCTCTTTCTCGATTTCAAGATCTGGAAATGGGTATGCTGCGGTTGAGTTTGCAACCGTTGTCCTCCCCGGTGGTAGGTCTCCTTTCTGTTTCAAAACAAAGAGTTATATTTTGGTACTGATAACATAAATGGTGAAAAATAAAAAACCAAAAACATACCTTTGTTGTTCCCAATAGTTCTTTCTTCAAGCTTGCAAGATCGTCATCAACTGATGAGCTCTCCAGCATTGCGAACTGCAAAAGGGACATGAGAAAGCAGATTTTGTTCTTTTAAAATAAAGAGAACGCACAAATATGCAAACATAAATTCAGCCTTATACCAATATATGCAACACACATTTATTTTGGGTAGAATTTTTCGCAATGAGTAATCTAGACAGCAGGTTCACGGTCACAATTTCCAAAATTTTTTATAGGTTTTGATGAGATGGCAGCCACATAAGCCAGACATGCTAAATATACGGCACACCAAATTTTAACTATTTTCAAAATTTAAAACATCAAAAACCAGAAAATTTGAATTCAATCTCCCAAACACCAAGAGCACACACTTGACACTATTCTATAAAACACTGCTTAAGCCCACATTTCACCCCCAGGAAATAGGGACCTCAAACTCTCAAACCACAATGCTTAACCAAGTGTTTCACAAAAAAAAAGGTGAGAATTAATCAGGTGTACCCCATAGACGACTTAATCAAATTTGGGCACATACTTAGATGTTTCACTTAAAATATTTTTAAATGATGATGTCATCACTCATTTTTAGATCGTAAAGAACCATACTACAATGAGTTAATAAGAAGAAAACACGTAATTTCAAGAAGAAAAATTGGAAATGATATCAGTGTACCTTTCCTTCAAGATCATCAGTAGTTAGCTGATTAAGCGCTTCAGCTTGGGACTCCATAGTCAAAACTAACATAAGTAGACATCAAAGAAGTTAGAATCAATAAAATTGTAAAATTATTTTCTCTATCAAATTTTGGGTATTCTATGATCAAAACTTAAAATTTAAATAACAAATCAATCGATAATATTAATTTAGGGTTGCAGAAGGATCTCGAATCTTGTTGATGGCCCCAAGTCAAATGACCAAACAAATTCAGATTTTCGGTCATATCTTAACTATTAGTTTGGCTAGGCTGAAAAGCAAAAATGTAGAAGCATGTGGCAACTATCATTATTGGTTATGTAACTAGAAGGGTAATTCTTTAAATTCAGCAGCTGTTAACTAACAAGCAGAAAGTTGAAGCTAACTGAAACCGCCACATGAAACATATGAACTTGCATCTAAATAACTGACTTGTGTTGTACATGTCACCATACCTGTATAATTATACACCCTCCATATCATGAGAATTGCAAAAACCTCTTGAAAAGATTTCAAGTTTAAATTACTTATTTCTTATTACAAGTGAGATCACAATCAATTTGGTCCACAAGATTCACTATTCAAGGGTACTTTGGACATTTCTTAATAATTGATAACTTTTCTAAACGTGCCCAGTCAAACTATGACAAAGGGAATACTTTTTCAAGCACCATTTTATACAAATTTAAGATGCGGAGTTGATGGCAATGGCAAATTGGTCTACTTGTGAAATTTTCTAGAAAAAGTCAAAAAGATATATTGCATTTTGACTGGATAATCGGAAATGAAAAATGTTGCAATGAAATTTATTGATGCTTATGAGTTATGCAACAAAACTTTGCTTTCCGAGAGGGGGACAAAGGCACCTTTTTCCTCCATCTTTTCAAACGCTGAAAGAGCACTGCTTGTATTGACATTCCCCAACATTTCACTTACTTTTGTTGCGGTCCTGGAAAAAGAATTTTGTGCCCACGTAAGTTCGCCTCAAGAAGCGAGTAATCTCAACATCACCAACAAGAGAGAAATAAAAAGAAAGCTAGTAGGATAGGGAACGAGAACAAACTTTGCAGATTGTGCACGTGCTTTTAGAGTATCCTTCTTTGACTTTGCCTCTTGTATCTTGCTTTCAAGAAGCTGTGGATGGCATTCAATAGTGAAAAAACATTTGGCAATGATGAATATTTGTCCGAAAGCAAACAATGCACATCTCGAAAACAATATTTCATGAGACAAGTATATAATATATATAAATATGTGATACAGACCCGTGTATTATTCACGAGATTCTCCACAACGCCTTTCTGCTGATCAAGTTGAGTCTTCAATGCAGCTGCATTGTCCTGTAAAATAACTTTCATGTGTAAACAGACAAACTTCTGGAGTTGGCCTTATATGATGAGGCATATACATAAAACCGACAAGGGCCTGGCAATGATTTAGAAGATCAAACACTCATATAGAGTCAACTAATTCATGTCGAATTTACATTAATCCAGAAACATCAGTTTCATAATATCTTAATGCATGCATTTGGTTGCAGGGCATGCGACACATATTTTGGATACTATATAGCGCACACATGCATGCACACACACATATGTATGCATATTCAATTGGATTCTATATAGTAAAACTCCCTCCACCCCATGAAAATCACAATACACATACTTGAGGCTTTTCCTTTTCTAGAATCTTTTCCTACTAAATTAAAAATTGTTCACTATAATTATAGATGAATAGACTGTAGTGCTTTGGGTGCACAAGATTCTTCTATGTTGTCATTACTGAAGTTTAAGGGTAATTTGGGCTTATGATAAATAATCGATCAATTTCCTACAGCTATAGGACACATCAAACTTCCTTGCATTGTAGAAGTTCCTTTTGTGCCATGAAAAATGCTTGAAGAATGTCCACAAGAACATGTAACGCTAGCGTTTGGTTCGCAGTTTTTTTCCTCAGAGATTTGCATTTTGTCAAATGATTTGCATTATGCAACATTTGCATTTCTCAGGATTTTATCAAAGAATCTGCATTATATTTTAGGAAAAAATTGCTAATCTGAAAAATGCAAGGTAACCGGGATTTAAAATCCTAGGGGAAATGCTGGGTTTTTAAATAACAAAGAAGGAAGGGATTTAAGGAGTCCTAGGATTTTAAATCCTTACTGAAATCTGCGAACCAAACACAAGATTTTTTAAATGCAGATCCCAGTGAATCCCAAGAAATCCGCGAACCAAACGCCCTGTATCAGGACCATTTGTAAATTCCCCTCTAAGAAAACACCAATTCCCAATTAATGCATAGAAGGAAAAACCGAAAAATGCTGACATTAGATGTAGCAATGTTAGGCAGTATTGTAATGATTAAATCTCTTGCCACTAAGATGTCTGATAGATCAAATACTTCAAGTGTTGTAATTCTAAATTTGATGATCTAAAGAAAAGAAAACAGGAGCAGAAGAGAATTTTGTTATTTAACTAAAACTTCTATTATTTTATAATTCTAAAGTGGTGTGGAAATATATAGTATTCATCAGTTTCTTATTTAACTAAAATTCTGCATAAGGCCCACATTAGCTGGCCAATACATACTGATCCAGGATTTCTGAACAGGGGATGCAATACTATAACAATTTTTTATTTGTCAACGAAAAATTTACTTCATCTATTTGCACTATGGAAAAATTTTCACCATCCAATTAACATGGAGAAATCACAATTTGAGAGTCCAATTTCATCATCAAAAGGTCATGCATATTTTCATAAGCATATAGAAAGCAATATGATGTGCGGCTCAAATGTCTCCAGGAGATAGAATGAATTCTTACAGCATAAGATTTACGTCGTTTCAATGCTTCACGTGCAAGATCCTCATCTCCCTTACCAAGAGCAAGTTGTGCTCTTTTGTACCTATAGAATTCAATTATATAAAAATGTTATGTATAACACACACGCTCATTTGTTAAAAAAGTCATCAGAAAAGTCCCAAGTCACTCACCAATCCTGAGAAGCTTGCTCGGCAGATTTATATTTGTTCTCCAACCGCTTTTGAGATGCCAAAACCTTCACATCAAAGATGGTCAAAATTGTTGACGTATATTTCTTAATTTCGTTACAGGTAACCATCTTCTATAATAATTTTAGTTTCACATCAGAAAGTAAATATATAACTGGGAATGCATACTTGGGCTGTAGCTTGACGCATCTTTATTAAATCATCATTCATTTCGATAACAGCTTGCTCTAAGATCTTTTCAGGGTCTTCGAAGGTGCTAATGAGTGCATTTGCATAAGACTTTGTTCGTAAGAGATCAAAAAGAAAGGTTAGGGCATTTAGTAGTGCATGATGGAATTATATCAAGATCCAAAAATTATGACACAATATTCCAATAACCTTGACAACTCGTGCAAAACGGTCAAAAAGATTCATTCGGATCCCACCATGGCTGTAACATCGTGTGCTACTAGGGTGAGCTAGTCGTATCCCTCTAACCTTTAGGGCTCCAACTGCAACACAAATGAAAAACTTTGCTCATATTCAAGCCGATAGATAAATAAACATTAAATGTTGGGGGATACAGCGATAAAGGATGTCCATCAGCCCATGTCTGCCACTACAAGAACTTCAAATAGACAACATTGTAAAACTTATGACATGGATTTAATAGGGACCGATATCAAAGCACAAAATAAGAGGTAATCAATCTATAAAGTAGCTTTTTTAGGGTGGGGTTGGATAATGGATATGTGTTTTATTAGTATTCGTTGTGATATCCTGATATGGAGAAATTGAATTAGATAATTAGTTGCCTAAAGCCAAGGATTCACAGATATATTTACATTTATCTCAAGGATGATAAATTCTCTTCCCTGCGTATCACTTCTACCGATACACTCAACTTAGCATTGCAATTTGAAGTTGTAAGCACATTCAAACGCCTCCTAAGTCATGACATAAAAACAGCATACCAAATTTCCTACCAAACATTTTCTTTCATTGAGCATCAGAGTTCGATTAGTATGTATAGTTTCATTGAATCTTAAAGCACACCGCTAGTACTGAAGGATTTAAACCACTAAATTATTGGCTCCAACTGAGTAACCTCATCAAATCACATAGAAGATACTGAAAAGTAGCGGTATGAGCAAGTAATTGTAGATCATTAGGTTACCTCCAGAACCCAAAAAGGAAGTTGTGTAAGTTGGAAGCCTGGAAACTGAAATTCTAGTAGAAGAATCGTGTAATGAAGGTGATGTTGTTGAAGCCATACTTAACCCTGCAACAGGTGCTCTTAATGCCATTATTGTATTGAATTTGAATCGAAAGGAAACCCAGCGCTATTTTACAATGAATTATATAGTTTCCATCAACGAAAAAGAATCAAACCCTAATTGTAATTGTAATTTTATATAATACAAAGAGAGAAATTAAAATCGATTAGAAAACTGGGGGTTTTGCTGCTGGTGATTGGGGTTCGTTACTTGTGGTGGTGATTGAATTGCAACCTTCTTTTTTTCTATTTGGGTGCGAATATGATGAGTCGCAGTGGCCCATCTGGTCAGGATACCCATAACACATGTTTTAATTTGTAGATAATTAATTCAATGGCCCAAAGAGGCAAAGAGTGTTCAATAAACAAAGAGTTTATTATAAAAAATTCAACGTGTTTTTACGTTTTTTTACGTTTTCATTATTTCATGTTTTTTTTTCCATAAAAAAACCTTAAGTTAACTTTTTCTTTTTAGTTTAGTGAAATTTGGACATTATGCCCCGGTTATAATTTGTGAACCGGATTTTTAAAAACTGAAAAACCCGGCATTAATGTCCATATTTCACTAAACCAAAAAGAAAAAAAAATTAACTTGAGGACTTTTATGGAAAAAAATAACATGGAGTGACGAAAACGCAAAACATATGAAAATATGTTGGTTTTTTTCATAATAAACCCATAAACAAAATATAACAAAAAAATGTCAATATTGTAACACCCTCTAATCCCAGCTAAAAGCCACGTCATTTACAATACACAGGTGGCATTAACGCATATAATATTCATATCACAATGTCAAGGTTTACACAAACACTGATTAATTAAAACATTTCACAAACATAGTCATAATACCCAAAAGTCAACCCGACATACAAAACCCGACCCGGACCCAAATATTCACATACAACCCAGTATCATTTCATCCCAAAGTTTCCGACAGAGTAATCACATACTGATAACAAAAGCAGAATCTCTCAATCACAGCAAGTCACGCTCTTATCTTCGCTCAGGAGCTGGCGGCCCTATCTTCGGTTCCCCTGATACACACATCAGACTCGAATGCGTAAGCTTCGCAGCTCGTGAGTACACAAGGGCTAGACACTGCACAATTCACATAATCACATTTCACATGTCACATGACAACCCTACACTACGTGGCATAACACATGCCAACCGGCCTCTAATCAGAGACCCTAGAGATCCAATTACAGAAAGAGATACTCATCTCAATTGGGGAATCCATCCCCCCCTGGAGCCAAGCCACGCCTGTGGAGGCTAACATGAGTAACGGCCGCATATATATATATATATATATATATATATATATATATATATATATGGGAACCCTACACAGGGTCAAACAGAGCTACACAGCTCCCACGATACTCATCGCAATATATATAGTAATGGATCTCGAGCATATAACACATATAAAGAAGGAAAGATCATACCTGAGGGGCAACTCGCAGTGCCCAAACAATTCATATAATCACATATGAAATATTAACACAAAAGACTCGAAAGACAACGACTAGTCTTTGGAAAAAGTCTCGCGTACTCACCTGGATCACCCCGCACAATCTCCCTAACTGATTGATCCGAACTCAGCCCGTAACAATCTCTGGCAATCCCTGAACACAAATTAATGCTCCCAGATTAATCTCAATTATCCCATAACTATTAATATACCCAAATGAACCCCACAAAATAGCCCAACGGATCCCCAAAGCCCAAATCGACCCAAACCCGCAGAAGCCGGATCGCGGCCCGCGCTCGAGGAAGAACATCGCGGCCGCGCTTGGCGCGTCGCGGTCGCGCTCACGACGTGAAACAGATCCTCTGTTTCAGTTTCAGTTCTGTCCAGGGGTATAATCCTCCCCAAATTCGATTTCCAGCAGTTATATTACACCAAAATAACACTAAAACGCTGTTAATACATAGCCAAACCAATTCCCAACATATCAACATGTTTAACACACAAAATCAGATTCAATTCGAGGGGTTTCTTACCTTGAACTCAAGAACACCACAAAAGCTCCCAATCTGACTTTCAACACTTTAATCACTTGGTTCAAGCTTCAATTCAGACTCCAGCAGAATAGGTTCACAGACACACACACACACTTTTCTCTGAAATTTGCACAAAAAGGGATAAGAACACACGTCACACATACATATACGCTATATACGGATCCCGTTATATCGCGGGTTCGACACCGATACCCGACCCCAGTATCAAAAATCCACTATTTATATCATTAAATCCCATTTAATCTCGTGAATCCATAATTATAATTTATCCACTAAAATTATATCCCGAATCCACGTAATTCCCCGTCCCGACACGTATAATCCACTATACGGGACGCAATTGGACCAACGCAATACTCAATAAAATAATTGGTCAATAGGATAATTACACGTACCTGCTCGGGAGTCGGGGTGTTACAAATCCTTCCCCCTTACAAAGATTCCGTCCCGGAATCTAACTCTGACTCTGGAATAGGAAAGGATAGCGACTCCGCATCTCAGACTCGGGCTCCCAAGTTGCGCTGGTACCCTTATGATGTCTCCACTGAACGAGTACCAATGATATCTCTTTATTGCGCAATTTCTTCACTTTCCGATCAGTAATCAACTCTGGCTGCTCAGCATATCTCAACTGATCATCCACGGATATCTCTGATAACGGCACATACTGATCCTCTTTCGCTAAACATTTTCTCAAATGGCTCACGTGGAACGTATCATGTACACCGGCTAACTCTGGCGGCAATCTCAACCGGTAGGCCTGATCTCTGACCCTGGCAATGATCTCAAACGGCCCTATATACCTCGGACTCAGCTTGCCCCGGTGTCTAAATCGGATAACACCCTTCCACGGAGATACTTTCAGCAACACCTGATCCCCGACACTGAATTCGAGCTCTGAAGTACGGCGGTCAGCGTAACATTTCTGACGGCTCTGTGCAACACGCATATGCTCACGAATCACAGCTACTTTATCACTCGTCTCCTGAAGTAGCTCGGACCCACTGATCGGTCGCTCACCGACCTCACCCCAACACACTGGGGTCAGACACTTACGGCCATATAATGCTTCAAATGGTGCCATCTTAATCGAAGCATGGTAGCTATTATTGTAAGCAAACTCTACTAACGGGAGATGCACATCCCAGCTACCCTTGAAGTCTATGGCACATGCTCTCAACATATCCTCGAGTGTCTGGTTGGTGCGCTCAGTCTGCCCATCTGTCTGAGGCCTGTTAGCTGTGCTCAGCTGAACCCGGGTACCCAGCTCTCTCTGGAAGCTCTGCCAGAACCGTTAGGTGAAACGAGTATCGCGATTAGAAGTAATCGACTTCGGAATTCCATGCCGCGACACCACCTCATCAATATACAGCCGCGCTAGCTGATCCATCGTGATCGTACCCCGAACAGCAAGAAAATGCGCACTCTTAGTCAACCGGTCCACTATGACCCAGATCATGTCGTTCCCACGCACAGTACGAGGAAGTCTGACGATGAAATCCATCGTGATGTGGTACCACTTCCACTCGGGAATCTCCAGTGGCTGTAGACGGCCGTGCGGTTTCTGATGCTCACTTTGACCCGCAAACACGTCATACACTGCTCGACGTAACGGCCCACGTCCCTTTTCATGCCCGGCCACCAGTAGAACTCTCGGAGGTCTCGGTACATCTTGGTGCTCCCAGGATGGATAGACAATCTCGACTTATGCGACTCATCAAGGATCAGCTGTCGCAAGTTCCCAACTCTGGGAACCTAAACTCTGCCTCTCAACATATATATCCTCCGGTCATCCCTGACCAATGACTCTGTCTGTCCCATCAACCTTTCTCTCTTCACATTCTGCTCCCGCAGACCCTCTATCTGTGCCAATCTCAGACTGTCAATCAGGGTTGAGGTGATCTCGAGTCTCACAGCTCGGGAGGTAACTGTCTGAACACACGCCTTACGGCTCAAGGCGTTAGCAACTACATTCGCCTTCCCAGGGTGATACTGTATCTCACAGTCATAATCTTTCAGAAGCTCTAAACCGCGTCTCTGTCGCATGTTCAATTCCTTCTGACTGAAAAGATACTGAAGGCTCTTGTGGTCAGTATAAACCACAAACTGGGACCCATACAGATAATGTCGCCATATCTTTAACGCAAAGACTATGACATCCAACTCAAGATCATGGACAGTATGATTCTCCTCATATGTCTTCAGCTGCCTCGAAGCGTAGGCAATCACCTTGCCTCGCTGCATCAATACACAACCCAGTCCTGTCCCTGATGCATCACAGTATACAGCGAAGTCATCCGTGCCCTCGGGCAAAGCCAACACCGGCGCCTGGCACAATCGAGCTCTCAACTCAGCAAAGGCAGCCTCCTGCTCGTCATTCCACTCGAATGGTACGCCCTGCCGTGTCAGTCTCGTCAACGGCATGGCTATCCGCGAAAAATTCTGAATGAACCGTCGGTAGTAGCCTGCCAATCCCAGGAAACTACGGATCTCTGGCACGGTCTTAGGCTGCTCCCAGCTCATCACAGCCTCAATTTTCGCAGGATCCACTTTGATGCCCTCACTGCTCACAACATGGCCCAAGAACTGCACTTCTCGGAGCCAGAACTCGCACTTCGAAAATTTTGCATAAAGTCTCTCTCTCTGCAGCACGCTCAGGACCTCCCTCAAATGCTGCTCATGCTCCTCAGCGCTCCTCGAATAGATCAATATGTCGTCTATGAACACGATCACAAACCGATCCAACATGACTCTACACACCCTGTTCATCAAATCCATGAAGGCTGCGGGTGCGTTAGTCAGTCCGAATGGCATGACTAGAAACTCGTAATGTCCATAGCGCGTCCTGAAGGCTGTCTTGGGCACATCCTCTTCCCTGACCTTCAGCTGATGATATCCAGATCGTAAATCAATTTTCGAGAAAAAGCTAGATCCCTGTAGCTGATCGAATAGATCGTCGATTCGCGGAAGTGGATATCTATTCTTCACTGTCACTTTATTCAGCTCTCGATAATCGATACACATTCGCATGGTACCGTCTTTCTACTTCACAAACAACACCGGCGCTCCCCACGGTGATGAGCTCGGACGGATAAATCCCCTATCCAGCAACTCCTGAAGCTGAGTCATCATCTCTCGCATCTCAGTGGGTGCCAGCCTATAAGGCGTCTTCGCAATCGGCACCGCTCCAGGGATAAGATCGATCCGGAACTCTACCTGGCGATCTGGCGGTAGCCCAGGTAGCTCATCTGGGAATACCTCAGGGTAGTCTCGCACTACAGGTACATCCTCTACCTTCGTCTTCTCCTTCTGGGCGTCAATCACATAAGCCAGGAAGGTTTCACAACCTTTCGTCACATATCGCTGAGCTCTAACCATCGAGATGATCCCAATTTCGCCCTTTCGCCTCTCCCCATAACTGTGACGACCTCGGTCTCAGAAATCGGTATCCTGATCATCTTCTTAGCACAAAGAATGTCTGCCTGACGGGCTGTCATCCAGTCCATACCGATGATCACATCGAAGCTGCTGATCTCAATAGGCAGTAAATCGATCAGGAATCGGTGAGTATCAATCTCGAGTACACACTCTCGATACACACGGCTCACTAGCGCGGTACTGCCGTCTACCCTCTCGACAATCAATGGCACAGATAATACAATAGGAGCAACAGTAAAATAAGCACAGAATGACACTGACACATATGAGCGGTCGGCTCCAGAATCAAATAAGACTCGCGCACGCAAGCCGTTCAGAATATACGTACCCGTAACAACATCTGGAGCATCTCTGGCCTCCTCAGCTGTGGCCTGGAACACTCGGCCTCTGGCCCTCGGTGGTGCATCCCTGCGGGAGGTGGAAGAAGAAGGCTCTGCTCTGGCACCACTCGTGCTCGCTCCCGGTACGGCTGGCGCTGTCTCTGGGCAATCTCTCATGCGGTGACCCGGCTTCCCACATCGGAAGCATAATGCCTCAGGGGCTGTACATGCTGTAGCTGTGTGACCGAACTGGCCACATCGAAAGCACCGAAACTGATCACCAGCACACGGCCCGGCATGCCTGCGGTGGCATCTCGGACAATCTCGCTCCCCAGACGAACTGTCAGCTCTGCTCCCTGATGCCCGGGACCCCTGCCCAACACTGCTCTGACTAGCTGTACGACTATCTCTCTGACCCTGACCTCTGGATCTATCATCTCGGCCTCTATCTCTACCTCTGTCTCTGCCCCTGTCTCTACGCGGACCTGCACTCTGCTCCTGATGACGGCCCCGCTCGGGCTGCTGATCCCTCGGCTCGCGCCAATAGCTAGACTGCTCGGAGACCCCTGTACGCTGTCTCTGGGTGGGCGGCTGCTCTCGCTGCCTCTCGATCTCTCGCTCTCTCATGCGAGCTAACTCTAGCGCCCTGGCGAAAGATGACGTCTCCTGTAATCCCACAAACTCCCTGATGTCTGGTCTCAGGCCGTCCACAAAAGCATCGGCCTTGCGCCTCTCTGTATCCACATGCTGCGGCGCGAACTGGGAGTACTCATTGAAGCGATCCACATACTGCTGTACGGACAGATCCCTCTGCTGTAAATGGAGGAAACGGCGCTCCATCTCCCTCTGCTCATCACGGGGCGCATACTGAATCTCAAACATGTCCTTAAACTGGGCCCAGGACATCGCATATGCACGAGAATCAGACATAGAAGACTCAATAGATCTCCACCACTGTGAGGCTCCACCCCTCAACTGATACGTGGCATACCCAACCATGTCCTTCGGGTCCACATGAGCAACCCGAAAAGCAGACTCGATCTCGCGCTCCCACGCGAGTGCCATCCCTGGCTCACCCCCGCCTCTGAACTCTGGAGGATTCCAGTCATGAAATCCTTAAATGAACCCCCTCGCTGAGATGTAGACGAAGAGGCACCTGCACCCGTGCCCGTATCCTGACCACCCCCAGAACGTGGCCCCATATCATGTCCCTGCTCCCTCTCCAGCTCTCTCTGCTGTCTATAAAACTCTATGAGAACCCCAAGTAACTCTGACTTGCGGATGTACTCATCACCCGGCGGCTTACCTATAACACCTTGCCTTTTATTTGCATTTTTATTTTTAAGTATTTTGAGCAATTTGCGTAAAATGATGTAATTTCGAGATTTGGTATAAATAGGGGCTGAGAGCTCATTTTCTCATTTTTGCAAGCCAAATTCCTTTCCAGAGCTCCTCTCTTTAGAATTGAACTTCTCTCTAGCTTTTCTCCCAAACCGACCGGCCAAATCTCGCGTTCTATACGTCATCGGAAAGAACTCGAAGAGTACTACACGGATCTGCAATTGCATGTGTGATTTGATTCGGATTTGAGGTAAGAAATGTCATTTTCGACTTCTGCATTTTCGGTTTGAAATACAAAATTCGAGTTTATTGTTTTTAGGCGATTTAAAGCTAATTTCGTATGAATTTTAGCTAGAATATGATAGATAATGTATAATATAACTAAACCGAGGCTTATTACTTAGATTATTTGTGGATTTGAGGCTTGAAAATGCATGTTTAAAGCTGTAGTTTATGAACAAACTCGAGTATGTATAGAACAGACTCGAAATGCCAAGAACAGACTCGAATAGAGCTAGATTCGAGATATGGGTCTCGAATCTATCCTCAGATTCGAATGAGGTTCGAATCTAACCCCTCCCCTGTTCGAGTCTGGCTTCGAATCTAACCTAGTTCGAGTCTGGCTTCAAGTTTGTTACTCAGATTCGAATCTGACTTCGAATCTGATGCTCAGATTCGAATCTAACCCCTAAATTTCGAATCTAATTGATAAAATTTACGAACAACGCATAAATTAGCAATATAAATAGCAAAATATTTAGCTAGAAGTTATGGCTTATAGATGTTGGAATATTGAGCTACAATATTAATTTAGCACATGTTCTGTAAATATTGAACTTCAGATATTATACATAAGCTGTTTAGCCCAGCTGCAAGTCAAAGCCAGTGCCAGTCTATATTGAGCCTAGATAAGCAAGTGCAAGCATTATAAAGCAATTTAAAGCGTAAATAAGCCTGAGCAAGCATTACAGAGCATTTCAAAGCATTTTCAGTACTGTGAGTAACAGTTATTCTTGTTTACATGTTTTATATGAAATTGAGACATAAATTGCTTCTATGTGACTTCTTTGGAATTCAATAGACTTTTGTGAGTGAAGGCGAACACTGTGGTACAGGTGATGCCCAGCTTAGCCGGATCTTACATTTGATCTATTAATATGCATATTTATCTGCTATCTGTTTATTTTTCTGCATACTATACAGCAAGCCTTGTTTTAGCGTTTCTTTGTGCATCTCATAAGCATTATATTTAGCGAGCAAGCAATTCTGATGTTCACCACTATCCCTTGAGCATTATGCGGGTAGCTAGCCCCGCATCACAGATTGATCATCTGTCAGCGGTAAACCCATAGTGGTGGCATCTCCGTTCTGCGTGAAATGTCTCAATTGTGCATCGTTCTTTCTGGGTATTAAAGCAAATGCAAGCAAGCAAGCAAGCAAGCATAACAGCCTTTATAGGCATTTTCGCCTCATATTTTACATGCATTCTTGAATATCTGTTTACTCACTAAGCTTTAGCTTACAGTTGCTACTTACAATTTTTACAGGAAAAGGTAAAGAACAAGCTGGACCTTCTGCTTAGGTCTATTATCTGATCTGCCCAGAGGACTTAGCTCATTTTCAGCTTGTGGTATAGCTTATGATGCCTTGGGTTTTGGGTAGCTGCTTTTATTTATGTTATGATGTTTTTAGCAACTTAGTACTGTAACCTTGAAGCATGTGTAGTGCAAGACTTATTGTAATGTTTTATTTAGCTTTATGCATTTATTGTTATTCCTGGGATAAGCAAGCGTGTTTTGAAGCAAGGATGTGACAGGATGGTATCAGAGAATTAGTTTGAGGGATTCAAGTGTTAGCAATAACACTTGGACTCAAACTTTTAAGCAAAGATATTAGCTTCGAATGTCTAGGCTTTAACTTGACCTGAGATAGGCTTTGACTTTGCTTTAGGAATTGGGAAATGGGGTAGAATAGGAGTTATGCCTATTCTTATGCAAGTATTATTTATATAATTTCAGAACATGTCTGGATCTGGTGAAGGAGCTGGAGGTGGACTCACTCCTGAACAGATCATGCAAATCATGCAAACTATGCTTAACGAGAACAATGAGCGTCAAGCTAAGTTCTTACAAGATCAGTTTCGTGCTCGTGATGAAGCCGAAACTAAGCGTAGAGAAGAACGTAGGAAACAACAGCATGATGACACTGGACGCCACAACGACGACACCGACGAGGAGGAAGCCCCTGTAGTCCCTCCTAAGGGCTGCAACTTCCGTTACTTTAAGGCTTGCGGAGCTCAACCTTTTAAGGGTGCTGCAAATTCGATCGAAGCGCTTGAGTGGATCACTGGCATCGAACGGATTTTTCTCATTAGTGACTGTGCTGAAGAATCAAAGGTCAGCTTCGCTACAACACTGTTCGAGGGTGGCGCTGTTATGTGGTGGAGATCTCAGGAAAACATGCACGGAGCCAACTGGATTAAGTCCCTATCATGGGATGAATTTAAAGTTATTTTCTTTCGTCAGTACTGCCCGGCTGATGAAAAGAAACGCCTGGAAGAGAGACTGATGTCTCTTACTCAGGGAACCAAATCGGTGACTGAGTATGAGATTGAATTCACCCGACTAAGCTTGCTGTCTGACTATCAAGTCGCTACTGAAGAGCGAAAGATCGACCGTTTTCTTATGGGTCTACATCCCGAGTATCAGAAGTTCTTGAAGCACCGGGGATATACCAACTATGCTGACTGTGTTGAAGCTGCTCGAATTCTCGAGCAGGATTTTATTCGAGCTGGAGGAGTTCCTACTTCCTCTATTAACCCGACATGTCCATCACCGCCCAAGAAATCGCGCACCGGAAGCTATTCTGGATCTTCATCCAGATATTCTCAGCCACAGCAGTTTCAGTACCGACAGTTCAGCTCGCCTACGGCACAGCAAACTCGATCTTATGCGGTACATTCTGAGCCGAGGCAGTGTCGCCGCTGCCAGAAGTCACACGTTGGGCGTTGTAACCCCAATGATGTGAGGTGCTACGTATGCAACGAAATAGGACATAGCAGTGAAGAATGTCCTAACAGAGTTAAAGTTTGCAACAACTGTTTACGCCCTGGACATAATGAGCATGCATGTACGCATCCGTTCAGCATGATTTACCCAAGTGCAGAACATCATCCACGATTGCAGCAGCAGCAGCACCGACCCCAACATCAACAACAACAGCAAAGACAAAATCAACCGGCCCGGCATAGCACATCGCGAGGAGGTTCTAGTCGCCGTAACGAGCCAACTAGGAGTCAGAATCGCGCATTCCAAATCACGGCTGAGCAAGCAAAGGAAATACCAGATGTGGTATCTGGTACGTTTCTTGTTAACTCTAACCCTGCTAGAGTTATTTTCGATTCAGGAGCCAACCGCTCTTTTATATCAAGTGCATTTGCATCTAAGATTGGAATTACTCCGACAACTCTGCCTGTTATATTTGATATCGAAACGGCCAGTAACGTGTGCGTGTCCACCGATAAAATTTACCGCGACTGCATAATTCTGTTAGATAATTGCACGTTCCAACTTGACCTCATTCCTATGGACTTTCACGAATTCGACGTCATCGTCGGTATGGATTGGCTTGATCATCATGACGCCAACATTGTCTGCAAGAAGAAGTTGATAAAGCTCACTACACCGGATGGCCGCAGTATCTGCATCTATGGTGACAGAAAGAAAGGTGACTTATGTTTAATTTCTGTAGTCAAAGCTAGGAAACATATAGCTAAGGGTTGCGTGTCATGCTTAGCATATGCAATAGATGCTAAGTCTGAAAAGAAAACTTTAGCCGAGGTGCCGATAGCCTCTGAATTTCCAGATGTCTTTCCCGAGGACATCTCTGGACTTCCACCAGACCGTCAGGTGGAGTTCAGAATTGATTTAGTGCCCGGCGCGACACCAATTGCTCGAGCCCCGTATAGACTTGCACCTGCTGAGATGCAAGAAATGATGAAGCAATTGCAAGAATTGCTTGACAAGGGACTCATACGACCAAGTTCATCTCCCTGGGGAGCTCCTGTTTTATTCGTTAAGAAGAAAGATGGGACTCTCCGGATGTGCATTGATTATAGGGAGTTGAACAAGGTAACAATAAAGAACAAATATCCATTGCCCAGAATAGACGATCTTTTCGACCAGCTTCAGGGAGCCAGTTACTTCTCAAAGATCGATCTTAGATCTGGGTATCATCAGCTCAAAGTTCATGAAGAAGACGTCCCTAAAACGGCTTTCCGTACCAGATATGGGCATTACGAGTTTCTTGTTATGCCCTTTGGCCTTACAAACGCTCCTGCGGCGTTCATGGATCTGATGAACCGCGTTTGTAGACCAATGCTCGATAAGTCTGTTATCGTCTTTATAGACGATATTCTCATCTACTCGAAAACTGAAGCTGAGCATGCTGTGCATCTTAGAGAGCTGCTAGAGTTGCTGCGCAAAGAGCGACTTTACGCCAAGTTCTCTAAATGCGAATTTTGGTTGCGACAGATACAATTCCTTGGTCATGTGATATCTGGTGAAGGAATCTCTGTGGATCCTTCTAAGATAGAAGCCATTCAAAATTGGGAAGCTCCCAAATCAGCTACCGAGATCCGAAGTTTCTTGGGATTGGCGGGTTACTACCGTCGATTCATTAAGGACTTCTCAAAACTAGCCATGCCTCTTACATCTCTTACTCGCAAGAATGTTCCCTTTATTTGGGAAGAAGCTCAAGAGAACGCATTCCAAACTTTAAAACAGAAACTCACCGAAGCACCTATTTTGGCCTTACCCGAAGGCAATGAAGACTTTGTGGTCTTCAGCGATGCTTCATATCAAGGGCTTGGGTGTGTTTTGATGCAAAGAGGCAGAGTCATAGCATACGCTTCTCGCCAGCTTAAGGATCATGAAAAGAGTCATCCGACTCATGACCTTGAACTTGCTGCTGTGACTTTTGCGTTGAAAACATGGCGGCATTATCTCTACGGCACCAAATGTCAGTTGTATACGGATCACAAGAGCCTTAAGTATATATTCAGCCAGAAGGAGCTCAACATGCGCCAGCGACGCTCCATGGAACTCATCAAAGACTATGACTGTGATATTCTTTATCACCCTGGCAAAGCGAATGTGGTGGCCGACGCATTGAGTCGTAAATCCTACTCTGCTAAATGTCTCTATACCTTGACTCATACTTCGTTTTCATCTACTCTGATTGATGAAATTCTCGTTTCTCAAGCCGAAGCCCTAAAAGAAGAAAACCTCAACTCTGAGGACATGAAAGGGGAACTTCAATTCCTAATCGATAGCCCTCGTGGCTTAAAGCTCTTCAAGAATCGTGTTTGGGTTCCGAAATTTGGAGGTATACGACAGAAGATACTCTCAGAAGCGCATTGCTCAAACTTTTCTGTACATCCCGGCAGCACCAAGATGTACAACGATCTAAAAGTCGAGTATTGGTGGCCCGGTATGAAAAGAGACGTAGGCCAATATGTTGATAATTGTGTTACATGCCGATTAGTCAAAGCGGAGCATCAGCAGCCTTACGGCAGTCTTCAGCCCTTACCGATCCCCGAGTGGAAGTTCGATCACATAACTATGGACTTTGTGACGAAGTTGCCGACTACACGAAGACAGCACGACGCAATATGGGTTATCGTGGATCGCCTAACCAAAGTCGCACATTTCATTCCGATTCGCGAAAACTATTCACTTGAGAAACTAGCCAAGTTGTACATAGACGAGATCGTTACACGACACGGTGTGCCTTTGTCAATTGTTTCCGACCGCGACAGCCGATTCACTTCGAGGTTCTGGAGTGCATTACAAGATGGATTAGGCACTAAGATCAGAATGAGCACAGCGTATCATCCACAGCCTGATGGCCAGAGTGAGCGTACGATCCTTACACTCGAAGACATGCTGCGGGCATGTGTTCTTGAGTTTAGCGGTAGTTGGGACGACCACTTGCCGTTAGCAGAGTTTTCTTATAACAATAGTTACCACTCATCCATCAAAGCCGCACCTTTCGAAGCCTTATACGGACGCAAGTGCCGAACTCCTACGTGTTGGCATGAAGCCGGTGAAGCACCAATCGCCGGTCCCGAGCTACTTCAGCAGACAAATGAAAAGATCCGAATTATACGTCAACGATTGGAAACTGCTCAATCTCGACAGAAATCGTATCACGACCGACGCCATAAGCCTTTAGAATTCCAGAAGGACGACTATGTTGTATTAAAAGTCTCGCCGATGAAAGGTGTGTTCAGATTCGGCAAGCGTGGCAAGTTAGCACCACGATTCGTTGGTCCTTTCAAGATCACCGAGCGTGTTGGAACTCAATCTTATCTGTTGGACTTGCCGAGCGAACTGTCCAACATACACCCCGTGTTTCACGTTTCGCAACTAAGGAAGTGCAAAGAAGATGACAGAGAAAAGTGGGCCGATCATCTGAGCTACAAGATCAACGAGAAACTGCAATGTGACGAGCCTGAGGTTATTCTAGAGACAAAGATGAAGAAGCTGAGAAATAGAGAAGTACCAATGGTGTTGGTGCAGTGGAGGACTTCTCACGGAATTTCTCAGACCTGGGAATCTGAGGAAGACATGAGAGTTCGATATCCGCATCTGTTCGAGCCTTAGGTACTTCGAGGACGAAGTGCAAGCGTGGTGGGCTCATACTATAACACCTTGCCTTTTATTTGCATTTTTATTTTTAAGTATTTTGAGCAATTTGCGTAAAATGATGTAATTTCGAGATTTGGTATAAATAGGGGCTGAGAGCTCATTTTCTCATTTTTGCAAGCCAAATTCCTTTCCAGAGCTCCTCTCTTTAGAATTGAACTTCTCTCTAGCTTTTCTCCCAAACCGACCGGCCAAATCTCGCGTTCTATACGTCATCGGAAAGAACTCGAAGAGTACTACACGGATCTGCAATTGCATGTGTGATTTGATTCGGATTTGAGGTAAGAAATGTCATTTTCGACTTCTGCATTTTCGGTTTGAAATACAAAATTCGAGTTTATTGTTTTTAGGCGATTTAAAGCTAATTTCGTATGAATTTTAGCTAGAATATGATAGATAATGTATAATATAACTAAACCGAGGCTTATTACTTAGATTATTTGTGGATTTGAGGCTTGAAAATGCATGTTTAAAGCTGTAGTTTATGAACAAACTCGAGTATGTATAGAACAGACTCGAAATGCCAAGAACAGACTCGAATAGAGCTAGATTCGAGATATGGGTCTCGAATCTATCCTCAGATTCGAATGAGGTTCGAATCTAACCCCTCCCCTGTTCGAGTCTGGCTTCGAATCTAACCTAGTTCGAGTCTGGCTTCAAGTTTGTTACTCAGATTCGAATCTGACTTCGAATCTGATGCTCAGATTCGAATCTAACCCCTAAATTTCGAATCTAATTGATAAAATTTACGAACAACGCATAAATTAGCAATATAAATAGCAAAATATTTAGCTAGAAGTTATGGCTTATAGATGTTGGAATATTGAGCTACAATATTAATTTAGCACATGTTCTGTAAATATTGAACTTCAGATATTATACATAAGCTGTTTAGCCCAGCTGCGAGTCAAAGCCAGTGCCAGTCTATATTGAGCCTAGATAAGCAAGTGCAAGCATTATAAAGCAATTTAAAGCGTAAATAAGCCCGAGCAAGTATTTCAGAGCATTTCAAAGCATTTTCAGTACTGTGAGTAACAGTTATTCTTGTTTACATGTTTTATATGAAATTGAGACATAAATTGCTTCTATGTGACTTCTTTGGAATTCAATAGACTTTTGTGAGTGAAGGCGAACACTGTGGTACAGGTGATGCCCAGCTTAGCCGGATCTTACATTTGATCTATTAATATGCATATTTATCTGCTATCTGTTTATTGTTCTGCATACTATACAGCAAGCCTTGTTTTAGCGTTTCTTTGTGCATCTCATAAGCATTATATTTAGCGAGCAAGCAATTCTGATGTTCACCACTATCCCTTGAGCATTATGCGGGTAGCTAGCCCCGCATCACAGATTGATCATCTGTCAGCGGTAAACCCATAGTGGTGGCATCTCCGTTCTGCGTGAAATGTCTCAATTGTGCATCGTTCTTTCTGGGTATTAAAGCAAATGAGCAAGCAAGCAAGCAAGCAAGCAAGCATAACAGCCTTTATAGGCATTTTCGCCTCATATTTTACATGCATTCTTGAATATCTGTTTACTCACTAAGCTTTAGCTTACAGTTGCTACTTACAATTTTTACAGGAAAAGGTAAAGAACAAGCTGGACCTTCTGCTTAGGTCTATTATCTGATCTGCCCAGAGGACTTAGCTCATTTTCAGCTTGTGGTATAGCTTATGATGCCTTGGGTTTTGGGTAGCTGCTTTTATTTATGTTATGATGTTTTTAGCAACTTAGTACTGTAACCTTGAAGCATGTGTAGTGCAAGACTTATTGTAATGTTTTATTTAGCTTTATGCATTTATTGTTATTCCTGGGATAAGCAAGCGTGTTTTGAAGCAAGGATGTGACATTACCCGCGCCAGAACCCTCTCCCTGATCTGCCATACTGATCTGCACAAAAGAAGGCAATTAAGCACAAAAATAAGTCTCCCAGCGTTATACACTAAGCCAGGATAATTAAATCCTCTAGTATCCGTCATCGGAATACTCCCCAAGAATCTGAACACGGTCTAAGCTCAAGCATCCCCCGATGCCCAATACTAAAACCACAAGCTCTGATACCATACATGTAACACCCTCTAATCCCAGCTAAAAGCCACGTCATTTACAATACACAGGTGGCATTAACGCATATAATATCCATATCACAATGTCAAGGTTTACACAAACACTGATTAATTAAAACATTTCACAAACATAGTCATAATACCCAAAAGTCAACCCGACATAGAAAACCCGACCCGGACCCAAATATTCACATACAACCCAGTATCATTTCATCCCAAAGTTTCCGACAGAGTAATCACATACTGATAACAAAAGCAGAATCTCTCAATCACAACAAGTCACGCTCCTATCTTCGCTCAGGAGCTGGCGACCCTATCTTCGGTTCCCCTGATACACACATCAGACTCGAATACGTAAGCTTCGCAGCTCGTGAGTACACAAGGGTTAGACACTGCACAATTCACATAATCACATTTCACATGTCACATGGCAACCCTACACTACGTGGCATAACACATGCCAACCGGCCTCTAATCAGAGACCCTAGAGATCCAATTACAGAAAGTGATACTCATCTCAATTGGGGAATCCATCCCCCCCTGGAGCCAAGCCACGCCCGTGGAGGCTAACAGGAGTAACGGCCGCATATATATATATATATATATATATATATATATATATATATATATATATATATATATATATATATATATATATATATATATATATATATATATGGGAACCCTACACAGGGTCAAACAGAGCTACACAGCTCCCACGATACTCATCGCAATATATATAGTAATGGATCTCGAGCATATAACACATATAAAGAAGGAAAGATCATACCTGAGGGGCAACTCGCAGTGCCCAAACAATTCATATAATCACATATGAAATATTAACACAAAAGACTCGAAAGACAACGACTAGTCTTTGGAAAAAGTCTCGCGTACTCACCTGGATCACCTCGCACAATTTCCCTAACTGATTGATCCGAACTCAGCCCGTAACAATCTCTGGCAATCCCTGAACACAAATTAATTCTCCCAGATTAATCTCAATTATCCCATAACTGTTAATATACCCAAATGAACCCCACAAAACAGCCCAACGGATCCCCAAAGCCCAAATCGACCCAAACCCGCAGAAGCCGGATCGCGGCCGCACTGGCCCGATCGCGACCCGCGCTCGAGGAAGAACATCGCGGCCGCGCTTGGCGCGTCGCGGTCGCGCTCACGACGTGAAACAGATCCTCTGTTTCAGTTTCAGTTCTGTCCAGGGGTATAATCCTCCCCAAATTCGATTTCCAGCAGTTATATTACACCAAAATAACACTAAAACGCTGCTAATACATAGCCAAACCAATTCCCAACATATCAACATGTTTAACACACAAAATTAGATTCAATTCGAGGGGTTTCTTACCTTGAACTCAAGAACACCACAAAAGCTCTCAATCTGACTTTCAACACTTTAATCACTTGGTTCAAGCTTCAATTCAGACTCCAGCAGAATAGGTTCACACACACACACACACACACACACACACACTTTTCTCTGAAATTTGCACAAAAAGGGATAAGAACACACGTCACACATACATATACGCTATATACGGATCCCGTTATATCGCGGGTTCGACACCGATACCCGACCCCAATATCAAAAATCAACTATTTATATCATTAAATCCCATTTAATCTCGTGAATCCATAATTATAATTTATCCACTAAAATTATATCCCGAATCCACGTAATTCCCCGTCCCGACACGTATAATCCACTATACGGGACGCAATTGGACCAACGCAATACTCAATAAAATAATTGGTCAATAGGATAATTACACGTACCTGCTCGGGAGTCGGGGTGTTACAAATATAAACTAGAGTTTGTGAACAACTTGATAGCTGTGAACATTGAGGACCAATTAAAACAAGTCATGCCATCTTTGTATTTTTTAAATATTATTAAATTAATTATCTATAATAAGGCTATTCACGTCATTAACTAAATAATTTATTTTAATATCTATTATCTGTAATCATCAACAACCTCTCCTAGATTTACGGCCAAATCATAGTTGAATGTATTCGGTTACCTTCATATGTAAAATTTCTGCAAACCCATGCTTTTATTGGAACGAACAATTGAATTTTGATTTTCTTCATATTAGGGCTGTTATTCGGGCGGGTTAAACGGGTTTCGGGTTATTTGGTTCGGGTTATTCGGGTATGAGGGTATATGTTAACTACCCGAACCCGAACCAAATAAGAGAACGGGTTAATCGGTTTTGGGTTAAATGGGTATCGGGTTATTCAGTTTGGGTTAAATGAGTTAATCGGTTTTAGTATAAAAATAGAATTCTCTGTAAAATGGTTTAAAAGAGTTAAATGGGTTGGGTAAAATGGGTAGAACGGGTTAAGCGGGTTAAAAAGTTTAAAATTATGTAATTAAATATTTATATTCTATATATGGGGAACCGTGGAAGAGTAGAAAAAAGACGTGTTTTTGGTTTGTAAAAAATAAAAACCTACGTCTTTACTAAAGTAGACACAAGATTTCATATTGAGATGATATATTATTATTGTTAATTTTTTAATTATTGATATATGGGTTATTCGGGTTATTTGGGTAACCCGAATTTTTTACTTCTCACCAGATACCCGAACCGAAAACCTTATTCGGTTATCATTTAACCCGATTAACAAACCCGAAAACCGAATAACCCGACCCATTTAACCCGAATAACGTTCGGTTCGGGTGGGTTATTCGGGTTCGGTTATTTTGCACACCTCTACTTCATATGTTGTCATCGCTGCACATAGTTTCATTAGTATACAGTCGAAGTCGCCCCATTCATCTATTTTTCAATATAACCGTCTGAATCTGCCACCTTCTTCGCCTCAAAGATCGTCACAATGAGATTTTTTTTTGGAACCCGTTTTCATCTTTGGACTATTACGGGTATCCGACAAGAAACGTGGGATCATCAAAATGTGTTTGATGATGATATCAATGGTTTACAACAAGTTAGAGAAGAAAAAGGGATTCCGGAACTTGAAGCGGAAACCGAACATGAATAAACTAGTCATAATCATAGAGTGAGTCGAAGATCGAAGGTTCATGTTAATTGTGATCATGAAGATGAAGTTACAGTTGAAGATGTCGATGACGATGAGTTTGAAACAGATGGTGGAGACGACATGGAAACCGAACATGAAGTAGAATTGCCACGTTGTCAACGCGTAAAACTCAGAATCTCGATGTTTCGAAGATGGAGACTTCAGGGCAAGTCGCGAGTAACTGAACAACGACAGGTGTATCAAATCATGATAGGACAAACCGAATGGACACCAGGGTTCTCGATTTATGTGAATCGAAGGCCAACGAGTATGTTAGGAGTTATAACTCATAATAACACATTAGTTCCCTTTGCTTTCCACACGACGATGGTTTGGATTTAGTTTAGGAAAAGTTGGAACAGACACCGTTTAATTCATAGTCTCGATCAAGCTAAGTAAATGCATTTTCTGAGAAAGGAGCAAGCATAGTTCACACAAAAGAAGTGTCTTTATGATAATACAAGCTTCGTGCATCGTTCTAAGAATGTACAGACAAATAAGCATAAGAATTAACAAAGTAATCAACACAACAATGAAGGGCACAAAACTACATATGTATTGTGAACCAATGTACAAAAGTTATTTCCAATGAAAACGATACAGTATTTTGTGTGACGACTGACTACCTACAACAGCACGAAGCAAGCGTCTAAAAGGCCCTACCCTATGATCTCTTGGCAAAGCAAAGCTTGTTGATCTACGAGTCTATCTATGGATAGATTTAATGGCTAGCTAATATCTGTAAAGACAGCTTCAAAATTAAATCAATCAGCATCTCCAAGGCCATCACTTCCATCTCCTCTTTTGGATATTGGGGCATAGTTGGAATTAGGTTTCTTCCTCTGTGAAGCGATCTCAGCATTCTTCCGTAGAACAGCACCAGGTGATGGATAAGGTCGTTGCTGAAAGAGAGGCCCCTGATAATTTGTAAAAATGTAAAAGGTTAATTCAAACTCAACGAAAAAGTAAAAACATTGGATATATTTAACAAAACTAACTGAAACTTTTAGTTTTATCATTTATGTGTTTGGTAGGAACCACTTGACATAGATCAAGTGGCCACCACATAAAGGTGGGAGGGGTTCCCTTTGGTTGAGGTCTCGAGTTCGAGTCTTGCCATGGGCGTTTCTCCTTAGACGGAGGTGTGGGGTTTGGTCCTCACCCTCAAGGTGTCTAACAATGATGCTAATAACTAACCATTAACATCTACTGTTAAAAAAATGTGTTTGGTAGGATACTTGTGCCTTAAAAAGTATAAATGACATAAAGGATACACATATTAATTACGAATTTCAACTTAATAACAAAAAAGTCAAGCTCCTTTTGAAATTTCAAGTAGCATATATATATATTTTTTCATAAAAGCCTTTGTCAACCAAACAAGTCTTTTGTTTTAGTTAGGAACTTATTGTTGCCAAACATGCCAATAATAAACATATGAACATAATATCAGAAAACAATTTAATATGAATGTTATGAACTTATGACATAACTACAGGTATATCCAAGAGATGACCCACATATTATGATCAGAATCTCTTACTGAATTATGGTAAGAGCCCAAAATGCATTTATTGACATGCAGTTAAAGCGTTCATAAAGTCATCTCTTAACGAGTACTCTGATATTGTCATGGCTTTAGAAGTCAAACTAGTATTTGCCAGTGATAACTATTATATGTTCTTTTATGTTTTAATACCAACTTATTCTGTATTTATTCAGTGCTTATGCTCTTTGCTGCAGTTATTGACTTTTCATACACACACACACACACACACACCCCCCCCTTCGAAATCAAACATAAATCAGTACATATGAGAACATTGAGGCAACTTTAATGATACACACACACACACCCCTTCAAAATTGAACATAAATCAGTACAGATGAGAACAATGAGGCAACTTTAATGATAAGTGACCAAAATGGAATGACTGACTAAAAAGTAGCATACCGTTGCAGTAGTATCTGCCGCTCGTGGCTGTACTCCTTTAAGACCAACCACCCTGGAAATCAGCAAGAGAGATTAGTAAACAACTCAGGCTAATAATCTCACAAATTCCAAGGCACTTGAAACATTATCAGATGGTAGAATGGAATTATGAAAAAAAAAATTATGGACATGTAAATGCTTAAAATGAAGATGCACGATCATACCAGCCGCCACGAGGAGCATCTGAATACGAACTTGGATCCATTGGATCCAACTCATCATCTTCAGAGTAAGCACGCTTCTTGCTGTCCTTTTTATTTCCTTTTCCTAACGGGGGTTTCATGGTTGATCTACCAATCCAACAATTATATATGTAGTTAGCAATGATATGAAAACACTCTCTCGCACACGTATATGTATGTATATTTCTTTTGTGGAAAACACAGTTAAAAAAAATATCAATCATTAGCTTTAGCCTTTAAAAAACATATAATACCTTGGCTTAGAAAACCCTTTGTCTGAATCTTCTATATTATTGGTGGCTTGATATTGGTTTGCCGACAGGTATTGGCATTCTGGAAGGTTAAGGACCCTAATTCAAACCAAACTTTAGTAGTTGCCAAAATGCAATTAAAAACAGCTGCAACAATGACACAGAAAATCACTACTAGTACATTGCATTTAAAGAACATACACAATCAAAAATTGAAAGAAAAAATAAATTAATATGGAAAACCAGACATCTTATACTATTTCACAAAAGACAAAATACATGATAGGTATGTTTAGTATTACAGTGTTTTAATATAATGTAGTTTCTATAGCCAGTATTAAGTCTAGATCACCATTTTTCTGCATTATATCGAAAAAGTAAAAAGTGGCAAAATTTCATAAGTGTTCTCAAAATTAAAGTTCTCAAACTATTTAAAAAAAAACCCTACAAGATGTCAATACAGTTTTCTAACGATATGTTTCGATTATCACCAAAAAGGGAAGAAAGAACGCTTTGCAGGAGATCAATGAAAATACCTTGTGCAGTGACTGCAATAACCCCATGCCTGTACAAGTCCTACTCCCCAACCACCACATCCAAAGCATTTCTTTTGTTCTAATGACTGGTTAATAAATTTGGAGTTTGCAGCAACTCCAGATTCTACACTGACTTGATGACCTAAGGCTGCATTCTGTGACGAACCTGGGTGTTCCCATTGTGATATGTTGCTTTTTGAATTGTAGTAATATTTACAACCTGCTTAGAAGGACATGCATAAGAAAGAGAAAGACCATCAGACGAAAGAATGGATTTGCATGCATAAAACAGCAACTTATTACATAAATGAAGACATGTAGTAAATGTGGCAATTCTGACCAATTTACTTATGAATGGGTAGATTGGATTATGCTTAATTCAAAAAACTAGATGATTATAGGCAGTATAGTTTTTGTTATCATATTTATCACACTAATTATTTATAAGAATGAACAAACATGTTTTCAAGTCAACCCAGCCCAACCCATACCAAAAGTTATCTGTTTTGCTCCGCTAATTTTGCCCCCTCTGTTCTAACTTTGCACAGCCTACTCTCAACTTAGTAGAGATACAATTGACAGCTTCCCAAAATAATATATGAATGTCCTTTGGATAACATAGCATGTACTAAACAATATACGGAAGAATAAGATTACATTACATACCACTTGTCTCATCCAGTACCTCTTGCCAGTCATCTAGAAGAAACGAAGACGATGAGGGCTGTGAGTTGAAGGAAGCGCCCACAGGTTTTTCCCACTGACTCTTTCCAGACTTCTCATTATAATAGAAGCGACATCCGCTTGCTGGGTCCCTAGATTCAATCTACATAATAGCCATTTAAGAAATGGAACTTCAGAGATTATTTGCAAAGAATTACATAAACAACATCAAGCAAGAATATAATTTTTTAATCAACATCAAGCTTTATTGGCTGTGAGTTGAAGGAAACGGCCACTATATTCTTTTAATCAACATCAAGCTTTAAAATATATTCTTTTAATCAACATCAAGCTTTATTTGGCTGTGAGTAAAACAATAGCCATTTTCTACTCATATACAACCGGGAGAGTCACAAAAAAGTAATTTACATGTTCAAGATGGAAGTGTCAAAGTGGATCCACATTCCTCGATTTTCTTGGGTTTGGGTAGCATCAAAGAATATATTTCAATTAATCTTTCCCAACAAATTAAATGGGGTTTACGCAGTACAATACAAACGCACTCAATGAAATGTATCAATATGGTACTGAACTTTTTTTACGCATCTAGTATGTGTACTTTGGGATGACTTGCGTTAAGTTTTTGGATCATCGCTATTTGGCGATGGTTGTACGTTGAAGAAAACTGCAACATTTTGGATCATCAATCTTTTTTCACTACAATGTAAGGTTGTGTATGAATGATGTAAACTGATTACTTAAGTTTAGACCTAGCCATGTCAGAGCATAAAAAATAATTTATATACCCCAAATCAGATAAAAAAATATCATGTTTCCATTTAAACAAAGGTAAATAGGTAATCGGTCATCAGAAACTTCACCTTGCATATTAATAAGTCACCCTTAAAACTTCATGTATCTTATTAGTAACCCCAAAGTACATGTGCCATATGTGTAACAAAATAAATTCATGTACCATATCGGTACATTTCAAAAAGTCATGTTGGTATTGTATGGCCATAACCCGATGAAATAGGAACATATGCCCAAGGAAGAGTTCCTGTTCTGTAAGGTTAGACAAATTTTCATATTCCTTTGGTAGCATTGGACAAGCTTAGAACCAATCAAATAAACTACAATAATAACATCAAATTAAATGCATCTAAGAAATGACTAGTTATACTCACCCATCCCGGTGGTAATGTTGCAGGGACCATGGTTTCAGATGATTGCCGAACTTGATTGGAGAAGTTCTGCAACATAAGACAGACGATCAACAATGTAGTCGGTGATAGGATAAATCATCATAAGTAGTAGATATATTCTGCTAGTTAGTGAGTGAGTGGTGTATATGTGTAGCCATGTAGGGGAGGGATCATGTGATAACCACTACATATGGTGATTGGTGAGAACAGCTAAACGTGCACATTCCATAAAAGTGATGTATTAGGTAATGTGCACGCTTCTGGTTCTTACCGTATTTAATGGTCCTTGTATGATCCCGATTATGTTATTATATATTAAAGATATGAGCCTAACTTACATGATCAGATACAGCAGTATCATCCTTAGCTGGCCCATCTTTTAGAATTCCTCTAGCTCTCAGCTTTTGCTTGAGGTACTCAGGCAAATCATTAGTATTAGGTTTCTGTTTAGGCTGTTCAGAAATGCTTTGGCTGGATTCATGCTTTTCATTGCCATTGCTTCCTGTGGTTAAAACCAACATTAACTTAGAAGAAAGCAAAGTTCTAGAGGTACATATATGAAAATTATAAAGACACATTTTGCCGTAGTTACCCCATTGGCTTACCAGAATAGATAGTGTTAGATTGTGAAGCACCATAATAAGCACCTCCACCTGGTACACCATACCCATTCCCAATCTCCACGTTACCTATGAGCAATGGAAACACTTGTAGCTTCAAAGAGTGGTGACATCCATCAACAAATTGTAACAAATACACATACAGCACACATGTAGTACATAATAACCAATATACCAGTTATTTACAGCTTATGAAACCTAATTGGCATACCAATCCAAGCCCCAAGTACATTCACAAATTGAAGCATAGTGCACACACACACATGACACATGACACGTGCTCCCAACTCCCAAGTATTGAGAGGAAAGAAAAGAAAGGAAACAAAGAGAAGAAAACTGAAGAAAAAGAGAAGGGGGAAAAATATGAAAAAAAGGAGAGTGAAAATTATGATTTTATTTGTGTTCCTAAGTTCAAAAAGAAAGGAAAGTTTGTATTTTATTGCTTCCCTTTCATTTTTGTTCAAAATCGGGAGGAATGTTAGGGAAGGAAAATGAATAAAATCCATCAATTTTTCTTTGACCTTCCTTCTCTTTCTCTCCCTAAAAAAGTCGGGAACAATAGTTCTTTCTTTTCTTCCCTTTCCCTCAAAAATTTGGGAACACAAACTAATATATTTGTTTCCTCTACTTCCTCTCCAAAAGAAATTTACTTGGAAAGATTGATCAATTGCCAGGTAAGTAATTCGTTTGATACATCTGAAAGCTCAATCATGAAACCAAATATTCATTTTCCAATTTCTTGAAAATGACCTCTCAGAACTGCATCAGAATTTGGAACAAATGCTCAAGAAAACACTTGTTTTATATGTTCTCCAAAAATCATTGTTACAAACACCCTGCCTCAAGGAAAAAGAAGATAAACCTTATTGACATCCTTCTGCCAGCAAATGAACAGCAAAGCTTTTCGTAACTGTCTTATATGGTGTTAGAAGAAGTGACTTTGTGACCCATTGACTTGATATGAGGAGATACAGGGCAAAATGGAGGTACACGGATAGGAATTGAGTTCATCAAAGGGCTTAACATGTGTGTTTCTTCTATGATAGGGCGATCAGTACATGAGGGGAATCTAGGGTAGCATCAGAAAAGAGGGATGAACTGGTGGCATACATGAGGGTAGTGTTGAGATGTAGGCTTCGTTAATGAGAAAGGGGCAGCCGGCCCTAATCTCTTCTTAGCCCATAGGTTAATTAAGGAAACGTTACCTTGTATTAGTCTATATGATCTCATCGTACTTGTAATTATTCTTTATCACCTCATAATAGAAAACCCTAGTTGCCCCCATGGATGTAGGTCGGAGCATCGACCGAACCACGTAATATCGTTGTGTTCTCGTTGTCTTTTACGTTGTGTCTGTTGTGTGTGTGACGAGCAATTTCCTAACAACTGGTATCAGAGCTCAGGTCTGTCACACCACCAGCCCAAGCCTCCACCGCCGTCGCCTGACCGCCGTCGACCGCCGCCCAGAAACCCTAGCCGCCTCTGAAACCCTAGCCGCCAGAACCCTTTGCTCAGAAACCCTAGCCGCCGCTGCTGTTCTTGCCGCCGCCGCCGCCAGCGGAAACATTAGTTGTCGCAGAAACCCTAATTTTGGGCTTGTTTGCTGCTGTTGCGTCAAAACCCTAGCGATTAGGGTTGGTTCTTGTGGTTTTTTGGAGTTGGTTCTTGCTTCTTTAGAGTTGGTTTTTCTTGCGGGATTTGGAGTTGTTTCTTTGGGTAATTTTTTCGGTCAGATCCGTGTTGATTCATCGTCCAGATTCGTTCGACATTAAAATCAGGTGCACTCGTTTCAAACTTTGTTTTTTCTATTTTATTTAAGATTGATTGCAAACGGTAGTGTTCAATAGAACAGTCGTCAAGTTCAGGCAGCGAGCCATTGCTGTGTTTGAACATTACTTTTCAATCTTGTTTTTCGTTTAGTTAAACATATCCGTTTGAAACGATGGCTGAGGATGGAAAAGTTAAGATCGATAAATTTGAGGGGCATGATTTTGGTTTCTGGAAAATGCAAATCGAGGATTACCTTTACCAGAAGAAGTTGCATGAACCGTTGAGTGGTATTAAACCGGAGGCTATGGCAAAAGCTGACTGGGATTTGTTGGATCGTCAAGCCCTTGGTGTCGTCAGACTATCATTGGCAAGGAATGTTGCGTACAACATTGTCAATGAAAAGACGACTTTTGGGCTGATCAAAGCACTGTCCAACATGTATGAGAAACCGTCCGCTGCTAACAAGGTGTTCTTGATCAGACAGTTGGTAAACACGAAGATGAAGGAAGGAATGTCGGTAACTAATCATGTGAACGAATTTAATCTGATACTCTCAAGGCTTGTATCAGTTGACATTAAATTCGATGATGAGATTCAGACGTTGTTGTTATTGTCTTCTCTACCAGAGAGTTGGTTAGAGAGTTGGTCTGGAATGGTCACAGCTGTTAGTAGTTCTTCGGGAAATACTAAGCTTACTTTCGAAGGCATTCGAGATTTAATCCTGGGTGAAGATATCCGCAGAAGGAATAATGGGGAAGGATCGAGCAGAGGTTCGAGCAGCCTTGGTTTTAAAAAGCGCGCCTGAGGCGCGCCTAGGCGCAAGGCGAGGCCAGGCGAGGGTCCTGTGGCATCCTAGGTCTGATGCGAGTCGATCGCAGGAGGCGCTCAGAGGCGCGCGCATCACAGTGGCAACAGCACAGGCGCGCAGGCGACGCCTCAGTCGCATCCTGCACACGTCGATTGAGCCTTCATAATTTTATACAAACTGTTTCTTTTTTTAATCAGGCCAGGCTTTATTCTTTTTTTTCTTTCTGTCAGCCAGCTATTTATTCCTTATCCTGCCTAAAACAGGGTAAGATATGTACCTGGAGAACGTAAAATCTTCAGATCCCATAATATAAATGGTGTTCTCGACTTTTAGTTGCTAAAATATGCTATTATTGTGTTTTTATTAGTGAAATGTATCATCAAAATAAATTAAATATTTTTGCTTATAAGGTGCGCCTCGCGTACGTGATGCCATCGCTTCGCCTTGCGCCTCGCGCCTCAGGCTCTAGAACCTTTTTCGCATCGGTGCGCCTCGCGCCTTTTAAAACCAAGCGAGCAGCTTGCTGAGTACAGAAGAAAGGGGCAGAAAACAACACAGGGGGGTAACAACAGAGGTCGATCAAAGTCCAAAAGAAGAAGTCAGTCCAGACCTAGAAAAGACATCACTTGTTGGAACTGTAAAGAGGTGGGTCACTTTAAGAGTCAGTGTACTAAACCGGTGACAGACAAAGGCAAAAAGGAGGTAAATGTTGCAGCCGAGCTTGATGATGCACTGATTTGTTGCGTGGAGTGTCCTCTTGGGTTATGGATTCGGGTGCTTCGTTTCACGCTAGCCATTGCAAGGAAGTAATGCAGAATTTCTGGCAGTGCGATGGCAAGGTAAGGTTAGCTGATAATAAGACACTTGACATCACAGGTGTTCGGGACGTGACTCTGAAGACTCCTTTGGGAACGAACTGGACTTTAAAGAATGTTAAGTACATTCCGGGTTTAAAGAGGATGTTGATATCTGTGGGACAACTAGATGATGAAGGTCATCATGTGAGTTTCGGTGACCACCAGTGGAAAGTAACAAAAGGGAAGTCGCTCGTGGAAAGAAACAAGGAACGCTTTACATGGCTGAGATTTCCAACGGTGAAGCAAATGCAGCACTTGAAGATTCATAGGGGTCTAGTCTATGGCACCAAAGACTTGGGCATATGAGTGAGAAGGGAATGAAGATGTTAGCTTCAAAAGGTAAAATTCCAAATCTGAAAGGTGTTATTACTGACTTTTATGAACCATGTGTCCTAGGTAAGCAAAAGAAAGTTTCATTTGCAAAGATGGGTCAACCACCCAAGGCCAGAAAGTTGAAGCTGATTCATTCTGAAGTCTACGGTCCTACTTCAGTTTCTTCGGTAGGAGGTTCTCAATATTACGTTACTTTCATTGATAATTCCACGAGAAAAGTGTGGGTTTATTTTCTCAAATGCAAATTTGAGGTTTTCAACACCTTTAAGAAGTGGAAGGCCGCAGTTGAAAATGAAACGAATCTGAACGTTAAATGCTTGAAGTCAGATAATGGGGGTGAATACAGTAGCAAAGAGTTCATCGATTATTGTGTCGAGCATGGAATCAGGATGTTGAAAACGGTTCCTGAAACACCTCAGCAGAACGGGGTTGCGGAAAGAATGAACAGAACTCTAAATGAAAGGGCAAAGAGTATGAGATTACATGCAGGTTTACCGAAAATGTTCTGGGCTGATTCAGTTAACACCACAGCTTATCTCATTAATCGTGAACCGTCAGTTCCCCTTGGTTTCAAGATTCCTGAAGAAGAATGGCAAGGTCGAGAGGTATCTCTTAAACACTTGAAAGTTTTCGGTTGTGTTTCTTATGTCAAGATTAAGGATGCAGATAAAGACAAGCTTGAGGCAAAGGCAAGGAAGGGTACCTTTATTGGTTACGGTTTGAATGATATGGGCTATCGCTTCTGGGATAATCATAGTAAAAGGGTTATTAGAAGCAGAGACGTAACATTCAATGAAAAGGCGCTTTACAAAGATGAACTTGCAACTGCTTCAAACAAGGATAAGAAACCAGATGAAGCCGTGTATGATGAAATTTCTGAAGAAGACATTGTCAGGCCTGTTAGCAATTCTGAATCAGAAGTGATCTCTCAAGGCAGTGGGAGCTCAGGGAAGGATCTGAAAACAATGAGAATATTGAGAATACTGGGAGCACAGAAAGTGAAGCTACTGACACTAAAATTGGGTAAGAAGATCTACCAGAGTTACAAAGCGACCACAGAGATTTTCTCCTTCAGTGAACTATCTGTTATTGACCGACAACGGTGAGCCTCAATGCTACAAATCTGAATGACTCTACTCAGTGGAAGAAAGCTATGGATGAAGAGATGAGGTCTCTTGAAAAGAACAAGACTTGGTCTTTGGTTAAACTACCGGCAGGTAAGAAAGCGTTGGAAAACAAATGGGTTTTCAGGGTCAAAGATGAAGTCGATGGTAGCAAGAGATACAAGGCTAGATTGGTGGTTAAGGGATTCCAACAGAAAGAGGGAGTCGATTACAACGAGACCTTCTCACCGGTTGTGAAGATGACCACAATCAGAATAGTCCTTAGTATTGTAGCTGCAGAAGATCTACACTTGGAGCAACTTGATGTTAAGACTGCTTTCTTGCACGGAAGCCTGAATGAAGACATCTACATGGCACAACCAGAAGGTTTTCTGATGACTGGAAAAGAGAATTTGGTTTGCAAACTGCAGAAGAGTCTTTATGGCCTGAAGCAAGCTCCAAGGCAGTGGTACTTGGAAGTTTGATGAATTCATGCAGAATAACAGGTACAAAAGATGTGATACGGATCATTGTTGCTATCTGAAGAAGTTTAAGTCTTCATATATCATTCTTCTGTTATATGTTGACGATATGTTGGTAGTCGGGTCTGACATGGAAGAAATCAAAAGACTGAAGCAGCAGTTATCTAAAGAATTCGAAATGAAGGATTTGGGAGTTGCGAGAAAAATTCTGGGAATGAACATAATTCGAGACAGAGCTGCTGGTACTTTGAAGCTCTCGCAGGAGAAGTATGTTAGGAAAATCCTAACAAAATTCAGTATGTCAGATGCAAAGCCCAGAAACACGCCTCTAGCTAGTCACATGAAACTCTCAAAGAAACAATCTCCAAAGACTGACAAAGACAAAGCAGAAATGGCCAAGGTTCCTTATGCCTCAGCAGTTGGTAGTCTGATGTATGCAATGGTTTGCACGAGACCTGATATTGCTCACGAAGTGGGGGTGGTCAGCAGGTTTATGTCGAATCCGGGGAAGGAGCACTAGGAAGGGGTTAAGTGGCTGCTACGCTATTTGAAAGGCACCTCTAAGTTTGCTTTATGTTTCAGCAGAAAGAAAGTAATCTTAGAAGGTTATTCTGATGCAGATTTGGGAGGTTGTGTGGATACCGGGAAAAGCACCACGGGTTATGTGTTTACTGTTGGGGGTACAGCTATCAGTTGGATGTCCCGATTGCAAAAGAGTGTTGCTCTTTCAACCACTGAAGCAGAATATATGGTCATAGCAGAAGCTGGCAAGGAGCTTATTTGGTTAAGAAACTTTCTCTCGGAATTGGGTATAAATCAAAAGGACTAAGTCCTCAATTGCGATAGCCAGAGTACGGTTCATCTCGCAAAGAATCCAGTATTTCACAGCAGAACGAAACACATTCAGATGAAGTATCACTTCATTAGGGATTTGGTAAGCGATGGGACGCTTTCAGTGAAGAAGATCCTTGGTACGAAGAATCCAGCAAATATGTTTACAAAATCTGTAACGCTGGATAAGCTGAAGTTGTGCAACTTCAGCTGTTCAGGAATAGTGATGAGAAGGCAAGTGGCAACTAGGGGGGTTTAAAGTTCGGTGAATTTTTCACAAGAAGTACAGTGGAGCGCAGATGTTCGAGTTTCGAAGCCTCCAAGTGGGAGATTGTTGAGATGTAGGCTTCGTTAATGAGAAAGGGGCAGCCGGCCCTAATCTCTTCTTAGTCCATAGGTTAATTAAGGAAACGTTGCCTTGTATTAGTCTATATGATCTCATTGTACTTGTAATTATTCTTTATCACCTCATAATAGAAAACCCTAGTTGCCCCCGTGGATGTAGGTCGGAGCATCGACCGAACCACGTAATATCGTTGTGTTCTCGTTGTCTTTTACGTTGTGTGTGTTGTGTGTGTGACGAGCAATTTCCTAACAGGTTGAATATAGAGTTGTAATAATATATAGGGATCATATCAATGTGCCTTTCTTAGGGTACAACTAAAGAAGGGAAGTACTGAAGTAGGCAGAGTCGTCATAGTTGAAGAAGGCTCACACGCACAACAAATGTAACTTCAACCAGATTTTCAGATGCTCGTGAAGATATATGAGACTTGGATGCTTAACATTATTAGCTTAAACTTAAAAATGAAATGGACACCATCATTAAAAAAACATATTTTTCAAGAACTATAGAATGGGTACTCTTTTGTGACCTAGGGTACCTAATAAAGATGCTTAGTCTCAATAACATCCCGGTTATATCCAATGAAGATAAAATTAGTCATGCACACAATATATATAACCACGTTTTTTGGCCAATTTTGAAAAGCAAGCTATATAGAACAAGGTATTGGCAGATAGATGGTAAATAATCAATCATACACCACCCCTTCCAAATTAGGGAAAAAAACCCAAATAAGAATCATCATAAACAACCTCCTCATCCAAGCCACACATAACAAGTGTGTTCTGTTAGGGTTAATCACACAACCCCACACACATGATTACAATAGAACACAAGTATATACATGCCTCGGTCTAAATTGACCTACGTCCACGAGGGCAACTAGGGTTTATATGACATTATATTTATAGAGATGTAATTAGGCTATCTTTCTAATCAACTAGCAGTGTGGGACAAATCAAAGACTAAGGGCCGCCAGCCCTTAATAGTTAATACCCTCGAAGCCTACATCCATAACATTTTCTTGTGCTTAGAATAACATTTATCTGGACTCGATATCATAAGTTTCAAGAGAAGGATGATCATTTAAAGAAACAATGTTCACAAGTTGTTAGTTAGGTCTGAGAAACCCAAATCTTGAAAGGTACAATTTATCTCTAGTAAATCTTTACTCACAAAATGTTAATAACATATCCATAAGAAATTTAATGAATTCCAGAAACTAGCCAACCAAAGCATTTAAAGAACCTCACCAAATTAGAAAGCTAAATGTAAAATTGTAAATGGCAAAAAAGCCATCAAAATAAAATCCTAATCATCCACACCCACTTCTTCAAGAAGTCCTCCAAGAGCATGTGTGCAAATCATGAACAAATTAGCAATCCACTTCAAAAGATTCCAAATTAGTCGGTGATAAAGCGACAAAGGTTCCAAAGACAAAAGAAATGACAAGGAACTGTGGTGGTTCTCACGGGATATGGAAGTTTATTACATAATCGTGACGACTTAATTGAGGGTAGATGATAACCTAATCAAGGCATAACAGAAATGACAACCTTTGATGCCAACCCTCACTGTGAGGGTACAACTAACACCTACAACTCATAAAAGCTTTAGCTCACACTGCAGCTAGTTTGTCAAACGGTCTTTGTCTTCCACTCAATGTTCAAACCAATCATTAGATATGTAGGATAAACATGTAAAGTTTTATTTTTATATTATTATGCTTTATAATTTCTACCATGCACTAGATTCCTATTTTACCTTTTGTCAATGACTGAAAGTCTCAAAACACTTTCTCCGATAGCCTTTGTACATGATATTAGAATTGTAAATTTAAGTGCAAACCCTAATTCACACTATGCATCCTTATCAACATTATATTTCTTGTTCCGCCAGGTCATGAATTGATATCTTTGGTTCAAATTGACCCATCAACTTGTTGGATCTTTGTTGCCATAATTTTGGCTCAATAGGATTTTTTATCAGTAGTCTGACTTGTGAGGGTAGGGGTGTAAATGAGCCGAGCTACTCGTGAGCTACTCGAGCTCGACTCGTTAAAAGCTCGAATTAAACGAGCTCGAGCCTAAATTCGAGCTCATTTAATAAATGAGCTCGAGCCTGAGCTTCACATATTGAGCTCGCGAGCCTAAACGAGCTTAAACGAGCCTATATATAAATATAATTTTAAATTAATAAAATATATGATATATAGATTAAATAAATATAAATATATTAAAATAACAAGTTATAATATATTATATAAAAAGATTATTTAAAAATTAAATAAAAATATATAATAAACGAGTCGAGCCCGAGCTTGGAAAATTATTCACGAGCCGAGCTCGAGCTTTACATACGAAGCTCGAAACGAGCCGAGCTCGAGCCTGATACTTTTAAACGAGCCGAGCTCGAGCTTAAACGGGCTCGGCTCGTTTACACCCCTAACCTGGCGGAACAAGAAATATAATGTTGATAAGGATGCATGGTGACGTAGTGTGAATTAGGGTTTGCACTTAAATTTACAATTCTAATATCATGTACAAAGGCTATCGGAGAAAGTGTTTTGAGACTTTCAGTCATTGACAAAAGGTAAAATAGGAATCTAGTGCATGGTAGAAATTATAGAGCATAATAATATATAAAATTTTTTTACATGTTTATCCTACATATCTAATGATTGGTTTGAACATTGAGTGCAAGACAAAGAGCGTTTGACAAAACTAGCTGCAGTGTGAGCTAAAGCTTTTATGAGTTGTAGGTGTTAGTTGTAGTTATAGCTTTTACTTTCATAGAAATGTATGGTAAAAGTAGTTGTAGCTATAGACTAAAATTATAAAATGACATAAAAGAAAAAACATATTCATTAAGAGTTTTTATTTGTAATTACAAAGAGAGTAAAAATAATTTTTACTAAAGATCAAGCAACTATTGAAAGCTATCTCAATTCTCAGGTGGCTTGTTTTTTCAAAATAAAAGTTAAAGCTTAAGCACCCAAAGCTCCATGCCAAATATACACATCATATTAATGATGTGAAACTAGATACTTTAATTGTTTCAGTTTCGTAAAAAGGCCATCACCAACTTAAGTCCAGTCAATCTATAGAGTTGATAGAATTAAATCTTACCATATTAGTAAAGACTCGTGGTATGAGGATAAATTCAATAGGAAATATTAAAGCCAAACCCAACTTACATAGAATTCCTAAACCATTAGAATGAAGTGTTCCGATCTATACCAGACCATTGATTGAAGCTATTCCTGTGTTTGTTCTTTCTAGAATTGGTTGAACTGGATGTGACCTTAAAAAATTATTAATGTCTACCCGAACTATAAGGCTGCTTTTACAAACATCCAAGGGTCAATTGGTTGGATGGAGTGGAATGACAAAGGAAGAGAATGAACAAGGTAATAGAATGGATAATTACCATTCCTTTGTCTTGTTTGGTTGCACCATCGGAATGAAACGATTTCTTATTGTTTGGTAACTTTGGTTGGTAAGAATAGACATAGGGATGGAATAAAATTAATGTATGATGACAAAAATACCCATGTAATGAAATATGCATAATCTGTATTAATCTTTACAACATCTTAACGTGAAAAATTAACCCCACAGGGGTCGCTTAGCCTTGAGATTCTCCAAAGGAGGTATTGAGTTCGACTCACACAAGTTTCAACTTCTTGCGGTTACTTTCCCTTCAAAAAAAAATTATATCGTAAAAATGTTGTTTGACTCACCATATACGATCTTTTTACAATTCATGATTCATGAAAAATTCACCATTCATATTTACCATAAATAAATTAAATAAATGGATACACACCATAGATTGAAATTTTTTAGATTACTCTACTCTCAATTTTCTCTTTTCATAACAATTTTAATTTCCTTTACCCATATGATGTTAGAGTTAAGAATTAAAAACCATAACGATGCAAATAACAAGAACACAATACACAATCGAGTAATCTCGTGCTACGTCCACTATTATTATTGCTTTTTTGCTTAGGGTTATAGAGATGCAACGAGATCTACTTATAATAAAAAAAGACGACCCATGACTGCCTATGGGCCAAACCCAAGATGTCTCCTATCTGATCACCGTTAATGAGAAATCCGACTTACAAACTACCCCTCAAAAATTTCTTCTCGGGGAGCTGCCTCCGGGACAGTGCCCCATTGACCGTCTGCTCTTTCGAGAGCGGAACCCCATGGCGAAGTCTTCGTAGCGTCAGTGAGACCTAAGGGCAGACTCTACAACTCGACAGATGATTAGTTGAGTTAACGATTCAAAGAATTTTAGTAGTAATCCACTAAAGGGCATTATGGTAAAATTTCATTCCATTCAAGGAAGTAAGGAAAAAAAATTCACGACGATGCTTGGTGGAATGAAAAATAATATTTATGATAAAATGTCAATAATGTCATTCATCTTGTAAACATTTTTTCAATTCAATTTGAGTGAACAAACAACATTTGACAAGAGGAAAGGAATAATCCATTCCATTACCTCCATTCCACCTATCAAACATGGGCCAAGTACAGTGGAAGAAAACCAAAGTTATCTCCTCCTTAAAATTGCAAATAGTCATGTAAACTCATAAACCGTAGCATAAATAATAACACAACCCTAAATGTATTCCAGACCATATTTACTTTTATATAGGCTCAACCGGGAGTAGGCGAGCGAGTTAGCGAAGACGCTTAGGCTAGCAGAAAAGAGAGAATTGGCATTTTGAAATAGGGTTTATAATTAAATAGATATGCACAAGAAATTTCTATGTTCCCTTCAAATATGAGTTTTAAGGGGCATAAACCCATGATCAGAGTGTTAATGCAAACTGCCCACAGAAGGAATACCATATAAATGGTTTCAGTTTGAAGTTATCATGAGAACATATGATACAAATCCCTCTTCAACAGTCCACAAGAAAAAGCTAAAATATTGAACTAACCTTCTGAAGAGGCAGGCTTGCCACGTTTTAATGCCATTTGAGAGCGATGATCGGTTGTTATCTTTAGTAGATGCTCCTACGTAGCAAAGCTTGAATATCAAGTTAACTGAATCATTTTTATGGATGTGAACTACTAAATGTTGTAGCTGTAAAAACCTTTATAGCATTAGGATCATGACGTCCAGAGAAAATGTCAGAATTCTCCTCGTGTGATCCACTTGCAGCCCTTGCTTCTCTAGTTCACAAGATAATATTTAGGTATTGTCATATCATGTCTTTTCGTATAGTTATTATGACAGAAAGTAGAGAACCTATCAAACCTTTGATCAAGTATGACTTTCTGTGTTACAATTTCCTGAAAATACAATCAATTTTTCTGTATTAGCAAAGCAAACCATACAATGATATAAAAAGTATCGAGTGAAGTAAAGGGCATATTTGGGCAGACTTGTTCGCGTAGCACAGCATCCTGAGCAGCAGTTTCTATATCATCGGAATTTCGCAATTGCGTCCTTTGGTGATTGGTTGTATCATGGGAACCTAATGCATTTCACATTCAAGAAGATATTATCAGATTGCAGAATGATGAGCTTAAGGATATGCTCCTTCAACTATGGGTGTTTAGTATTTATTGAAGTTTTGAAGTCAATTTATTCAGTTTTCAGTTCGGTTTAGGGATCAAACCATTTCAATTTCGGTTTTTGGTTGGTTTAACGAAGTGGAATTGGAATTCAGCTCAAAATGGGTTGCACCCATATCAAGGAAACAGACTTGACAACCAAACGGAGGACACCCCTACTTTCAAGTTTCAACAACACATATAGTTGTACACATATTTAGTTGTTAACTGGTTCACTTATAATTTCAATGCATACAAGGCATTCTCTTACCAATTTCTTCTTGTGCTCTCACTTGTTGCTCTTCAATCGAAACATGATCTTGTTGAGCAGTTAATGTTTTAGAGCACCCCAGATGGCTGGACAGTTTTTCACCCATCTGAGAAGTTTCAGAGCCAGCAGCAGCGGCAATATTAAAGGTAGTGGGGAATTGACTAGGCAACGGAGGAGCATATGACACATGTTGAGGTGCACTGTACTGTGGGTTAAAGTTTTCAGGAGTGTGGGCAACATTTGAAGGGTAATTATGACAGTAAGCGTTGTGGTGAGCATTCACAAAATTTTGGCAAGGTTGAGGAGGATTCAGGGCAGATTGATTTGCAGAAGCCAGCTGTGGGGAAGAGTTCGGTAACCACTGCACACCAGGAGGGAGAGGTTGCTCATAATTGTTAGCCATCAACTTCAGATATTATACCTACTGATACTACCCAACAATCTTGTAGTATGATATGAGTGCTTAAGCAGTGAAAAAGGAGCACTGATGGAGACACCAATCAAATAGAATCGACCTGCAAAACATTTTCAAACATAAGTCATACTTATTGACGTGACATATAGAGGGAACAATTTCAACTTTTCAAGAAGAAGAGATGACTTCTACTGTTCTACAAGCAGGTTGCAGCTAAGACGTAAGTTTTATCCTTTCCCTGTAGCAGTGCAGCTAGTCCACCAAGCAACCAACAAGGGAAGACATAGCTAAGAATTCATACACAAAAATCAACAAAATGACTACAATACACTGATTCCCCACATCCATAAAGATTAATTTAACCAATTGCAATCACTATCGAACAGAAGAAAACTAGGGCCATTTACAATAAAAGATACACATCGAACAGGGACTGAGAAATCGAACCAAGGGCGAGAAAGTCAATTGTGATGAATCATGAGCAAAGGCATCACTGTATGAAGAGAAAGATATGGAATATGTAATCACCAGGGCTGGTGAACCTAGTAATCGACCAGGAAAGAAAGAATATAGAAAAATGGAATCAAAGGTTTACCTTGGAGCAGGGATCCTTGTTACAGGATTGTGAATCGCGAGTAGCAGGGGCGCTACGAGAGGACTGAAATCGAAGAGCTGGGTGCCCAAAACGAAAATTAGTAGCCTGTTTCGCTTGCCCAACAATGGTTCGCAGATTTTCGTGATTTAGAGTTCAAAGACCGCAAATAATTTGTTTAAAGTTTTTAGATTATCATTATTTAGGTTTAATCTTACCATATTTTTTCATAAGTTAAAAATATAGTTTATTTGCTTAATAAGTGATTATTTGTTCATTTTACAAGTTAAAACGTAAATCCAAACATTTTAAAAACTGATTATTTGATAGATAACAAACAGCAGAAGCTAAACCAAACACTACATTTCCGGCAAACACTTTTTGTTACAACTATTATCTGATTATTAGTTTCCAAAATACTATAACACTTTTTCAAACACAAATCTAAACATCCTCTTATTGACATTTCTAGGTCAGCGTTTGTTCAGTCATTTTTCAATTTTAGTTTAAGTTATAGTTTTCAGGAAAATACAAGGGATTATATAAAAAGTGAAAATTTGTTTAGATAATAAACATTTAGTTTTAAAAAAAATAAGATGATTGATTATAAAATAAGAAAAATAGAATATGTGATAGAAAAGTAAGAAAAAGAAAGTGAGAGAGTATTATAAAGAAATATAGGGCATGTAATAGAAAAGTAACATAGAGAGTATGAAACGTGATATTTTGAAAAGTGAAATGAAAATTTATGAAATTGTTTTTAAGTAAACAAGTTTTCATTTTTTTGAAAAGCGATATGAAAATTTTGGAAATTTTTGGTCTGTGTTTGATTTTAGTTTTTTTCTTGGTATTTTAAAGGGTTAAAGTCGTACAAATGCAACATACTAGACTCAATTTACTTAAATGACTAATTACTTTTCTTTTACCGGGTGGTTGTTGTACTCCAAAATAACTTGTCGATATGGTACGTGTAACCAGTAACTATGTTGATATGACAGTTTTTGCTTATTTAAATGACAACGTGACAGGTTTTTAATGACATGATGCTTACGTGGATTTACCATATCAACATAATTACTGGTTATACGTACCATATCGACAAGTTATTTTGGAGTATAACATGGATTTACGTGGATTTTGATCTATTAAAATAATTTAGAAAATCCACATAAGCATATAGATCCTTTTCATACTTATAAAAACACAAATATAATATCATTACCGGTAGATTCGGTAATCAAAAGTATCATCTCGACAATAAATTTTAATTACAGGTACTAATGGGATAAAAAAATAACTAGATTAGTCATTTGAGTAATTTCAGTAAAGTAACATACATTTGTATGACTTTAACCCTATTTTAAATCTCAACTACATTGTATTTTTTAGATTGATAATTTTTTCTTAAAAAATAAAATCTTGGTTCACGAAAATGTTGCATAGTACAAATCCATCAAAAGAGTGCAAACCTTAGCAAAAAAAAAATCTACGAACCAAACGTCTACTAAGTATTTTTAGATTTGAACAATTTGTTCTTGAAGAGGGAAAGGGAGAAGCAAAGGATGATGATATGATTTTGCTCTTCTAAATACCATTCTTAATGAAAAGTTTATATGCTCATCTCTATGTATGTATGTGAAATATCTAAGTATAAGTATTATTTGTTTTTTTAAGTTAAATATTTGAAATCTGAAATTCAATCGATGATACTAAAGTTTGAAATATTTAAGTATTGAATGTTCTTGAAGTCATTAAAACTCCACCATCCAACATCTCTCAAGAACTTCTCATCTCCACCACCACAATATCCATCATCGACCCTCACACTGAAAACATTTAAAAATCTAAAAAAACCCAAAATCTAGTAAATCGATGAGAACCATAAAAATCCAAACCTTTTGAACAAAACCAAACATGAAGAAATCTTATATTTAAGACTTTTGAACCGAACCAAACCAGATCTTAAACCCATTTTAAAATCTATAAACAAAGTGAAGAAATCCAAATTTGAAATCTAGAACAAGGCGAAGAAATCTTCCATCCAAGACTAACTTTTAATAAGATCTCGTAACCAATTTTGAAGCCCAAATCTAAAACCCATCTGAACAAATATAAAAATAAGGTGCAGAAACTGGGAATCGATATCCGAAAAATCATAAATCTAACTAAGGAATATGAATTTTCAGAGATCCTGAAAGAGGAGCGGTTGCAAGTAAGGGTGTACAAAACCAGATATCTAAATTTCGGATAATGATTTTTTCTATCCAAATTCATATCCGAAATTTTGTATTCGGGTATCAGATTATCTGAAAATCTGTAACATCCTCAAATTTGATATAATAATTAAACTACTAATTATACACTCAATTAATGAATTGATTGATTTATCTATGTTAATTAATATGTAAAGAGTGAAATTTTTATCCTTTAAGAAAATATATTATAATGTTAAATTGCAAACCTATAAATATGTAAACTGGACTTATATATATTTGAGTCCAGTTAATCCATACCTTGCTAGAATATCCTCATAATTACGGTAATAAAAGAATTAATCGAATTGTCCAAATGAATTATAATTGAAGGATTAATTACGATTATCACAGAAATTTATGTGCTTCACCAACTTGTATATCAAGCTTTAGGTTTTGTAAATTATAATTCATGTAAATGTGTACAAGCACTAAAGCTATAAGTACAAATGGCCAAAGCATACATATATTGAGACAATAGTTAAAATCAAAATAAAGGAAAGTGGTGGCTAAAGTGATAAAGATGAAAACTTGCAAGGTGGTGCTGTGAAATTTATTGAGCAATATGGGGTTGATAAAACCCCCAATCGTGGCATCCATCCACCTTCTTCACCTGGAGAAAGCTTCATTAGGGTTGCTGCCTTTTGGCTATAACTTTGAAGCTTTTTGTGTAACTAATTACATGAACTCAAGGTATGAAATCCTTCCCATGTGGTGCTCATCATCTTACTTTTCTTCTCTAACCTAGCCATATGTATGGCAAGATGATAGTTATGAGGAATCATAACATGGTGAGTAAAGAATTGTAGCTATGGCTTGATAAAGCTCTGAACTTGCAAATGCAAGAAAAACATCAAAAAGCTATTGAAATTAAATAGGTGGAGTTTGAAAATCCTTGGATTAAATCCAAGGATTTAATTAGTGAAATAAGATGGTTGTGACTTGTGAGTTACTCTTTGATGAGTTAAAGAAGTTGGCGATAAATATGTAGCTAATAATATGGTTTCTAGAGTTTTAAACTCCATGGAAACTTGAATTCAAAGAAATGAAGTTTTCTATAAATATTGAATTGGATGGGGTTTTGGAACGATTCAATCATGTGTTTATGTTAAAATAAATTAGTATATGTTTATATGTATCAAATATATCATAAAATGAAGCCTTGAAGTGTTTTTGTATGTTGAAAATGGGTTTGGAACGGAAATATCACGAGCAGAGTACCAAAATCCTTACAGCATGTTTTGACTCGTCGAGTCATTATTTTGACTCGTCGAGTCACTCTCAGATATGACCATTTTTCAAAAGATAAAAGTTGTAGACCTATGTCTCCTCTTCGTCTGGACTCTTGAATCACCTAAATCCAAGTTCGTATGAAAAAGTTATGGCCAAAATACTATATTAGTGCGAGTTAGACACTTTTCTTCGTTTCATCTTGATTTCTTCGTCTACGAACACCGAATGAAAAGTCATGTTTGTGTGAAATAACTTAAATACATTACATGATAGTTATACATTTATATAACACCAAAGCTCATCTAAAAGTTTATAAAACACAATAAAAGGCGCAACGGTGCCGGTGAATTCGGAAACTTAAACCGAAAACGCTTAAACACTTCAAATGACTTCCAACCCTTATGATATACTATTATAAGCTAATGAATACCTTGAATATCATTATTTGATAGGTTTGAAGATGAAAGAAATGTCGGTTGTCGGTTCGGGGCGTTAAGTGACTCATTGGCCGTATTGGGCATTAAAGGCTATTATAGCCTACTGTACTGTGATATCTAGCATTGATGTGTGTGTTGCATACATAATTACATGTTTATTTTATTTATGACGTTGTGCATATCTAATTGGCATCATATCTTAGCACTGGTTTTATTATACTGCCTTATTGGCAGTTTGTTATTTGATCATGGCCTATGGCCAGCATACCTCATTTGATACCTTTCATTACATATTAATCCTTCATGTTATGTTTGAATATCGCTCATTTCATGCTTCACATGATTACACTTGATTACCCCATTGTGAGCTATGCTCATTTATTATTGGCCTCACTGGATATCCAGATTATCATTATTGTTAGCGCCTTACTTTGTGTTTGTGCGTATAAATTCCTACTCCACTTGAGCTCGTGGGTAGGTGGCCGGACATGGAAGCCGTTTGGAGTTGCGTAGCTGGACATGGATTCACAGCTGTTGGCAACGGCGGGTAGCGGGTCATGTACCACAACCTATGCAAATTAATGGGCTATGCCCACACCATTTTTATTAAAAGATATTGCATTTGTCATTTCATAATCATTTTATCATTTATACATGTTGTATGTTTTGCACTCCATATCGATATAGTAACTCACTTAGCAAATTTTATTTGCTAACCCCTCACTTTTATATACCTCAGGTGGGTTAGTAATGACAAGATGATTGCTGACTTCAGTCCTAATGGTTAGTTAAGTCGGCTTGAAGTTAAGACCTTTTGGTAAAAGCTTAATGCTTAATAATGAGAAAATTTTGGGTAGTTTGTCTACTATCATGTTTTGATCTGTATATATATATATATATATATATATATATATATATATATATATATATATATATATATATATATATATATATATATATATATATATATATATATATATATGTGTGTGTGTGTGTGTGTGTGTGTATGTGTGTGTGTGTGTGTGTGTGTGTATACATGTGATTGTCCTTCGGGTGGATGATAGAGATTGCAACTAATTAGAAGTATCTTGCAAATGTACTCTATTGTTCCAAATTTCCGTTATAATCAAACAGGGATATTGACTCCGTGCGAACGGGTCATGCCCGATTTTTCTTTAAAAACCATGTTAATCATAGTTAATTTATTGTAACCCCATTAATGAATATATTAAGTTGATATGGATGTTTCAAAATCCAAATTTTTTTATTTTTTAAATTTAAAATAAATATCTAAATTATAAAGTCATATATTCAAATATATATCACAAAAATATCACAAATCAATTGTATCCGAAGTTATTATACTCAACACAACGATTAAAAAACTAAAATACATATAATACTAGTTAATAAATGTATATTATATCAAGTTAAAACATTGAAGTATACTTTAAAATAAAAATAAATACTAAATATCATGTAAAATCATATACTATAATTCATAATTTTCTAAAAAAGTTGGACTTTCGGATATCCGAAATCCAATAGAAAAATTCACTAATCGGATAAACTAAAAAATTTCAAATAGTTTCCGATCGATTTTTTAGATTTTTATTTGGATGCCCGAATTTAAATATTTTTTGAACACCCCTGGCTCCACGTTAGGTTGTTGTGTAACATCCTGTTCTAAATTACATGCTAACTCCCATAATTTAACTATAACAACACATACATTAAATCATCAAAAATGAGATACTCTTTACATAAAATATTTAATATTATCATCATACAAGTCTTGTACTTCTAAATACATTACATATATTTTTACTAATCATGCTTATACATTAGGGTTCAAAAACATATTGCTACCCAAACCCACCTACATAATTGCTAGCAAGCTAATTTACCGTAATCTTGAAAAAGTAAGCTAGTACTTCTTGATCAAGGACTTGAACCTAAGATGAAGGTTCGATTTTGTTTTCTCCTTTGTCTGTAAAAATATAAATAGCAACGGGATGTGCTGTGAACAAGATTACATATGATGCATGTAAAATACGTAGTTGTGAATGTTGTGACTGAATGTCTTTGACAGACTGATGTTATAATGTTGTTGAGCACTATTGAGATATGACATGTGGAATTCAGAAATTGCTACCACTGTTTTATACTTTGCCACAAGAGATCAACTTGTGATACGAGACTAGCTTCCCATACATAAAATGTTGCTGTAGTGGTTAGCATCAGAGTGTTGTATATGTTGTATGTTTATTCATAGTGAAATGAACAATACTGCAAAATGTCGACTTAAGCTCAAGTAAAATAAACTAATAATAGAGTACCGAATCACAACAAAACATATGCACAAGTAATTGTATAACAAGGTTTATACAAGTTCATGTTAAGTCGAGCAACACATGTGCGCACCAAAGTGTTCACAATTACTTGTATAAGCTTTTATGGTCAAAGAAAGCACATAGATAGCGAAATATGTCTCAATTACATATAGTACATGTAAACATGGTATTCTGTTACTCAAAGTGTTTGCTTATTGCTATAATGTAGATAATTCTTTTAGGTTGCGCTTTATTGTCAATTCATGCTTTATAAATTTTGCAATAGCTTTGAATTGGCTGATATGACTTTGCAACTTTAGGCGTGCTGGCTTTAAAATCAACTGGCAAGGCTTTAGCACCTTCATATTGACTCAACGAAGCGACACTAACACATTTTGAATGGACTGAATGAGTTTAAATACATTCTCGGTCACCCATCATGTGTTGTTTGTTTGGGCTTAAAAACATTCTTGGTTAGCCTTTTTATTAAGCACAAAAACAAGGTAATCCTAAAATACCCTCCCCCTATTCCTCACAAAACCATCCACCATGTGTCACGACCGCTTCCCATTGAAAAAAAAGGAACACTTTCTTCCTTCTCTACAACTCAGAAAAAACATTTTCTTCTTTTTTTAATTAATAAACAATGAAATGGATTTATTTACTATGTTAAATTTACATAATTATGTTTTCATCTAAATATTATCAAATTTTATATAGTGGTAATTTTTAATACAATAATAACTATTTCATTTAACTTTATACACCATCGAAAAACAAAAGATGGTTATTCATATAATAAAAGGTTAAAATCGTCATTTTGTATCATCCTGACAGTTCATTCAGTAGAAAAACAAACAACAATTATTTAATCTCGACACCTGACTTAAATCAGACATAATTTAACGTAAAAAGTGAACAAACAACCTCTAAGGTGATTCAGGCTTTACAACTTTATTTGACTTTAAGATTTTATTGGGTTCAACCAAACACGACTTTACAACACTTTACTTCAAACTTTTAAGATTTTAAGAGACGTCTAAATAAGACTATTTAATGAGTGCTTAGTATTTATATAATGTTGATACAAGTGTACAATACCTATATATAACCATACTAGACATATAAAGCAAATCGAAGGAAAGCTCGTCGATTACAATATGAAGGAATTGATAACAAAATTTACAATTTTAGAATTATATTGAAAACTTTGCATGGTTGAATAGAGCTTTTCATATATTTTTAGAGTCAAGGATTCTCTAACCTCTTTAACGTTGACTTCCCAATTAATTTTAAGAAAAAGATTTATTATGAAAAAATTCAAAATATTTTTACGGTTTTTACGTTTTCGTTACTCAATTTTATTTATTTTTTTCAAGAAAAATCTTTAAGTTAATTTTTTTTCTAATTTCGTGAAATTTGACTATTAGAGTCCGATTATAATTGGTAAACCGGATTTTTAAAAACTAAAAAACGGGTTTTAATAACTAAATTTCAGTGAACCAAAAAGAAAAAAAATTAACTTGAGGACGTTTCTGAGAAAAAAATAACATAGAGGGACCAAAACGCAAAAAACGTAAAAACATTTTAGTTTTTTTTCATGATAAACATGTTTTAATTAACATTATAAAGATCATATGTAAATTTACATACATTCACATCTCCCAACTCCTTAAAAATGATGTGAATTTACACTTACATAAAATTGCATGTATGTGAACGTACATTTATGTAATGCATGATTTCATGCACTTAGAATGTGTGAATGTGCGTGAATTTTAATTATTATGTTTGTAATGTTAATTAAAACATGTTTATTCAAAAAAATTATTTTTAAGTGTGATACCTTCTGGTATATATACCCCCTTCACAGAATTGACGACCTATCTGACCAACTATAGGGATCTAGCTTCTACTAAAATCTCTCTCAAACTTAGCCCAGATTCATGATGCTAGTGGTAGTGGGAATGAGATCTAGAAAATATAATCCACACACATTTGATCTTAAATATGTTAAACTTACATTTAAGTATATAAATATTATATTACATGCTTCATTAGTTGACGACATGAACTCAAGCTAGTTTCTTGGAAGAGCACCAAGAGTGAACAAACTCTTTCCTCCATCATAGATTCACATGCCAGCTATCTCACTATCATACTCTTTTGAGCACCTTAGTCCAACTTTGCTATCCACGATGCCGATTTTCATAGAAAAGGATAACATGACCGATTAATAAAAGCACAAATCAAACGAAACTTTAACATCCATATAACCTAATAAAATTTTCAAACTCATCAAAACAACCTTTAAAGAACAAAAAAAACATACATTGTAGTGAAAGCATTGACCATAAACGACTGGTCAAGAGCTGGACTATCTGGCCTTGGTGGTAAGCCAAGTCTTGCCATTAGCACACACTCCAGAAAAGCTAGAGGCATCATTTTCGTGCGAATCCAACCTCAAATCCTATTATTATATAGGTACAATTAACACCATCGTAAGCTTCAAAAGCACAACTAAAAGCTAATACATATGTTTGTCCAAGCTTCATGATGAGAAACTTTATCTTGAAAATAATACACATCGATGAAAGTAACCAAATTCATAGAAAATAAAATTTGAACATGTGAAAAAAGAAACCAAAAGAATTAAGCAATTCATATTCAAAAAATTGGAATAAAAGTAATATTTTTTTGGAACTACAAGCAAATCTGGACAAGCTACTCAAAGGCTTCTTCAAAAGTGAATTTTTGTATATGGATTTTACTTGGCTCATGGAAAACATGAACCTTGCATGCAGGCATCATAAGTCCCTAGGCTTTGCAAGTTATGGAACTCAAAGATGTATAGAGTTGCATATAAAAAAAGTCACAAAATATAAAACCGAATGTAGTAAAATCATAACAAAATAGATGTAAAAGGGCAGGCATGATGCATACAACATTTTTCTGAAAAGTACGATATCTATCCATCTAAAACAACCATAAGTAATCTTGCTTTTTACGAATGTCAAATGCTACATAAAATCTCACTCTCTCTAGAATCTAAGATCTCACTCTCTCTAGAATCATGTTTAACCATCTCTATAAGCCTTCTAGGTCTTTGGGAATTATCGAAAAATGCAACAACCTAACGTATATGATCTTTTTATATGCAATATTCTATTATAAGCAGTTAAATAATGGTCAATAAGGTTTTTAAGCAAGTTTAACATTAATTAAGAGAAACCAAACCCCACCAAATCATGACGTACAACTTGTTGGACACTAAACCCTCCATGTAGCACAAGTGCACAACTCAACTTGCACCGAACCAACAAATAATAAATCTTACTAACGGACTTTTATTCTCATCCCAAGTCTAGAACTCTTCCATATTGCACACAAATGAACTTATTCAATAGAAGTAACAAGGAATATACTATCATGGTATCTCCTCAAAACTGACATGTTTTCAAGTTTATGTTACTACTAATGGGCAATAAAGGAAAACATGAAGAGGGCAAAATCAAATTTCTTACATAGGATTAGTTGGCATGTATACCACATGTCGTGGTTGATCAAGGAACATCTATGTGGTTAATCAAGAAACATCTGTTAACCATATTACAATATATTTGGAGTCACAATTATGTTGGATAAATTTTCAGCAAAATGAATCAAGTATATACAAGAGAATGAGGAGAGCCACCAACATACATGTGGACCATTTCACCGTTTGAATAATAATATGCCTGTGTCGATTGCGTTGGTGTTCTCTGTGGACCAAATTAAGATGTTGATTAGGGGGATGTGGGTCCCATCTACAAAGTAATTTACAGATAGATCAATAATAATAAAAAGAACAGTCAATACAAAAACCAACCGTTGTCCCTTTTTCATATAAGAATGCTTATCTCCAATTCTCCATTATGCCACAAATTCAGGGATCATGTTAACATCATCTGCAACACTATAAAACCAACAAAATGCATCACCATCATGAACTTATTTACGACATCGACATACCAATAACCAAAGAATACAAAAATACAAATACAACCAATGCCAAAAATACGCAGAATACTACGTAAATTAAAATTTGTGCACCAAATGTGTGTGTGATTACTTGATGATTGAAATTAGAATATCAAAATGTCAATGTGGTGTAGTAATGAACCTATATGATCATGTAATCAGTCATCAGTCATCAGATGTGTGCATATTTATTGATGGAAAGATGAAGGCTTCTAAGAAATTAGGACAAACCAAAATCAATAGGTTCAATGAAACAAAATTATGGTTGATATATTATAATCACATAATCTAATTACATACCTGCAAATGATTGCATTAATATGAAGAATATAAATGATGACTAAGGTGAATGGATGTGACAAATTTACCGGTAAAAGGGATGGTTGATTACAATGCAAGCCATTTTTGTTGCCGTTTAATTGTACTAAAAAATAGTCATGAAAGAAGTTTAACAATGAGAAAATTAAAGCTCCGTGTTTTCTACAAGTCTCGAATCATGGCCTCAACAAGAAAAGTCAACGGGTTTGATTGCCTAACACAATGATGGTATATTAAAAGAAACAAATGTTTCAAAATTTAGGATATGGAACTCAAATGTACCATTTAAAATAAGAAAGTTGATTTAAAACACAATGTAAATCCAGTCGTGTGTAATCAAGTCAAATAAAAGTATTGCAATATAAGAGCAATAACATCTAAGGATCTTTTGGATAAAAGAAAGATTAAAATAAGGATCATTTGATAAAACAGAAAGCGTCAAATTCCAGCTTCATTAGATGAGATGACATAACCGGGCTTAGGTGAATGAAGCTATGTTGGATTGGTTAAGTAAAAGTAATTAAGCAAATATACCAAACACCATGAGGCTTGGCTAGGACACAAGAAGAAATCTTAAGACTAAATTAACAGAACAAGTTGTATTGCAATGGAGTAATATATCAAAATGAAAGGATTAATTGGTCCAAAGGAAGGCATAATCAATGGCTGAGCCATTGAGGATGAGGATAGGAATCGTGCCACTTGTAGAGAAAGGAAGAGCCATCCGAAATTCTTTTGAGGATTGATAAGAGATGAAAAACTGAAATCCCAGGGAAAGAAAGGGTCGTTAAAAAAATGGAATTACAGTGAAGGAAGGATTGAGGATCAAAGCATTTGAAAGGAGGTGGAACAGTTTTAGAAAGCCAGTGAAGCAATCAAATTTGATTGCCAACGAGAGGAGAGAAAATTAGTAAATCGTTTCACGGAAAGGAGAATATAACAGAAATAGTTAGAAAGTGAGAAGGAACAATTAATATTAGGAAAAAAATGTTCATTATACCATACACTATCATAAAAACATACGTTTTAAGTACAAAAAGGGACAAAATATTATGTACTATCTCGAAAACACAGATAATCAAGCAAAAAATTTTACATACGAAAAAAACTCGTTAAGATCCACTTTTGCAGAGTTGTAGACCCACTTATATCTTTATTGGGTCGGTCAAAATTCTAAACTATACATGAAACCATATCATTCCTAACTCTTAATGACATCCCTATAAAAAATCAAATGTTAAGGAATTGACCAGATATTTATAATGGAAAGAATATAAACAGTTCGGTGAAATTATGGACAAGAAATGTAGCACATTATAATCCTATCATGATAAATTTAATTTATAAAGATTGCTTACTCAACTGGGTCATCATTTGGTTAGGTTTCATTATTGTTTTGCTGGAGATTCAACACTATGTTGTAACAAATATCTCCATCTTATACACGTTGTTAATAAGCAACTTATGTGACCAACATGTTACTACTAATTATATACATTATTCCACTAAAAAGTGGAGGTTTTGATATTTTTTTTCAAGAGCAGTAATGTACTTGAATTTTGTAAATAAGTTGGGAAAGTTGAAAGATTGTTTGCATGATCAATTTCCGAGTTAATCTCAATTAAAGGCTCATAGGTATCGGAAATATGATTGTAGTTGCAACCCTTTGTTGGAAATCATATCATAAACAGAGAACAAGAATGATTAATAAGGATATCAAATATACTACTGAATGAAAAAAAACATCCTAAAATATAAATAATATAAGTAAGGCTAAACACAGAAAGTTCTTACTTTGCTAACAACGCTTCCAAACACTTGTTTGACTAAATTGTCACTGTGTGAAGAGAGAGCGACATCCTTTGCTTTTTAATTACGTAATGAACCTTCAAGTCTATCTAAAAACAAGTGCAAAAATTCATGAGCATCTTGCTGCTAAAATCTTTGGAATGATGGTGAAATATCTGAAAGTCATAGGGTCAAGAATAACTATTAACAAATACATTGAAGATCAAATTGCAACGCATAAATGGGAGAACAAAGCCAGAGTTAAATCAAATATAATAAAAATAACAAACTGAGATAAGCTAAATATAATATCCAAATGATAATATGATCCCAAAAAGCATAAATTGAACACATGCCTAAATGGTTAAATCTCAAAAAAAAAAAAATTCTATGCTAAACCACATTACCAATTTACAACAAATTAAAGTGGAACAATTTATGAGTGTAATGGTGGCTTTAATTTTAAAAACATTTATGAATAAGATGAAAGTCACGAAACATAGTAATAATTAGTAGAGTAAGTGGAACCCAAAAATAAAAACGTGATAATTTGTAATTGAATCAAGTTTTACTTCTCATGTGTTTACAAAGCTAAAATTAACATTACTTTATATATATATATTATAGCAGACCACTTATGTAGTTGTGTGTTTGTTTAGGAATCCCCTTAAACTCCACTTAAGTGTTTCCAAAGTAAGGTCGGTCGACTGCCTACCTCTGTCTAACCTTTTTACGATGCTGCAAGAATCTCTCCAAGTTCTAACACTGAACATGACAAATATTTGAACACTTCTATAAGCTATGACAATAAAATCAATCACCAAAGTTTTTGTCATATGGGCAGAATAACAAATAACTGGCTTCAAGACATACTTGGTTAACAACAGCGTCAAGATAAGAGATGCTCAATTCACCAAGAAAAAACTCTTTATCTGTGTTGACAACAGTTCTAGCACAAGCCGTAGCAACAATCTCTGCTATTGATCCAACTGCTCCTCCATGAAAAGTGTTATAAGCATTCTGCCAAAGCATGATATGATTTATAGCATAATGAAAGGAGGATGGACAGATGTTCTTTCATTAATACATATTTACTCTGTTGACTCAAGGCAAAGAGAGGTATAATACCAATTGGAGAAGTTCAAAATTAAGGAACAACAACACCAAGAAATCAACAGGTAAGGTGCACTCTATTTAAGTTAAATGCACACAATTATATGGACTCGACCTATTTGACCAAATGCATATGTATATCAAATAACCAAAAGAGTACAGAAAGTTTCCATGAACAATATGCCAGGCATTCTGATATATAACCTGATTGAAAAGGTTCCAAAAACTATTTATCAACTAAACCTAGATTTCGACAGGATTTGGAGTTTAACTTCACTCTTTCAAGTTAAATTCAAACAGTCATATGAACTAAATCTACAATTTGACCAAATCTGAATGTATAAAACAAACCAAAAATTACATAATCAAAACTCCAGGTACCCTAATATATTAGCAATTGAAGAGGTTCCAAAACTCTTAATCAATCAAACAGGGATTTCAACAGGACATTTGAAGTTCGGTTTCACTCTATAAAGTTCAATTCAAAGATTCATATGTACTTGGTCGACGTTTTAAGCAAATTCGATTGTAGATAATAACCAAAAATTCCAGGTACTCATACAAAATAAAATCAAACAGAAAATTGTCAACGAAGAATAGAAATACGGACAGGTAAAGAGATAGGAAGGTAGAAATTACGCACACGGGCGGTTTGACGGCGAGGATGCAGGTTAGACGGCAGCGATGGATGTGTTGAACTTTGAGCAGGCTGCGGAACAAATCGGTGTGAACTCCGTTATCTTCGTATTTGGCCGGAATGACGGAGCCGACGCCGACTCTCTCGATGAAGCCGGTGACTTTTGCGACGGTTTCTGGACGTAGGTCTGAATCCGGTGACATTGTCCATTATCAATGTGAATGATACGGAATACAGGCAAACTACGAGGAATAAAGAGGGTAAACGATCATCATAATAGGTGAAGAGAATGAAACCTAGAATTGATTTTACGAATCTGAATATGAACACGAATTTACCTGCAAAATTGCCCTGCTAAGGCGATTCCAACCCTTGAATTTTCTTACAGTTGTGATAAAGTATCGCATACCAAAGGATAAGAAGAAAACCTAGATGAATCGCCACGCAGAAGAAGAGGGAATCGAAAACAACGACAAGAAGAAACTGGAGACGAACCGTGTTTTAGACGCAATGAAAATCTGAGAAGAAGGGATGAAAGTCCGTTTTTCCTTCTGTGGAAATCGCAATGGCCATGAAAGGAGAAGCCATGAAAACTGAAGCACAACTCACAGAACGTGGAGTGAAACAAGGAGATGGACATGTGTAATGTTTTCATTGGATTTGTTCTGAAATTTCAACAAAACCGTATGTGTGGATGGTAACTGGTTTAGCCCCTTTATTATATAGTAATAAATATAATAAGTAATATAATATATATATATATATATATATATATATATATATATATATATATATATATATATATATATATATATATATATATATATAGTTGGGATCATTGCAGAACCTTAATTTAGTGCAGAACCATAGAACCAATCTAAACCATTAGATTATAATATAACACTAGGGATAAGATGGTAATTATACAATTAACATTGAATTAATAGCAGCCTACCAAGTTTGACTGTCCACTTTGACTTTTTTTTTTACTCTTTTAATATATAATGGACATGCAGTGTTGCATCGACGTTAAATATACGATATCAAAGTGTTCATTCGACATCGAATGGTCGTATGGGTAAAAAAAATTTACGAAAAATAAACACGTAAATTTTTTTTCAAAAAAATATATTCATGACCGTTCTCGTTAAATCCACCAACTTTGACTACTAATTTTGACTATTATTTATCTCTGTTAATAATGAACGTATATGCAGTGTTGCATCGACGTTAAATATACGGTATCAAAGTGTTCATTCGATATCGAATGATCTCATGATCTCACCATGATATATTGCATCGTGGTCTGGGTAAAATTTTTTTTACGAAAAATAAAAAATATATATCATAACCGTTCTCGTTAAATCCACCAACTTTGACTACTAATTGTGACTATTATTTTGGCTCTGTTAGTAATGAACGTATATGCAATGTTGCATTGACGTTAAATATACGATATCAAAGTGTTCATTCGATATCGAATGATCTCATGATCTCACCATGATATATTGCATCGTGGTCTGGGTAAAATTTTTTTTACGAAAAATAAAAAATATATATCATAACCGTTCTCGTTAAATCCACCAACTTTGACTACTAATTGTGACTATTATTTTAGCTCTGTTAATAATGAGCGTATATGCAGTGTTGCATTGACGTTAAATATACGATATCAAAGTGTTCATTCGATATCGAATGATCTCATTATCTCACCATGATATATTGCATCGTGGTCTGGGTAATTTTTTTTTACGAAAAATAAACACGTAAAATTTTTGCGAAAAAAATATATCATGACCGATCTCGTTTTAAAGAGTATAAAATTCTCGTTTTTATGGTATAATTTTTTGATTTAAAAATTAATAATATTAATGTTATTTTAATTTAAAGAAAAAGGATATTTATTTTGCTAATGTCAATCTTTTTGCTATTTCCAATCTTTTCCTTTTTTACCCTTCAAGAATTAAAATATCACTATTACCAATCTTTTTTTCACTAATTCCAAACTTAACTCTTTTAATCAAGACCATTAGATTATTCTAATCTATGGACGATATTGGTTCTACAGTTATACACTAAATTTAGGTTCTGCAATGATCCCATATATATATATATATATATATATATATATATATATATATATATATATATATATATATATATATATATATATATATATATATATATATATGGTTCAAGAGAGTATCACTCAATATGCAGCGCACCAGAAGATACCGTCTTTAAAAAATTATTTTTTTATAAACATGTTTTAACTAACATTATAAAATGATAAATAATTTTCACATAAATTCACATTTCCTAACTTTTTAATGTGATGTGAACGTACACTTACATAAATTTGCATTTATGTGAACGTACATTTATATGATGCATGATTTCAGACACCTAGAATGTGTGAATGTGCGTGAACTTTATATATCATCTTTGTAATGTTAATTAAAACATGTTTATGAATTTTTTTTCAAAAAAAATATTTTTTCAAGTCGTATATTTTGATGCACTGCATAATTGGTGATAATTACTTGAACCTAAATCTATACACACACTTATAACGCAATTATAGCCAGACTTCTTACTATTACTTGTCCTAAATGCATGATACAAATGTATCGAAAGCACATATATTATTCCATGTCATAATTGTTGAAATTCATCGATCTCTATCAACGAAAACATGTAATTTTTTTTTTCATATGTTAGGTTCTTGAACTTTTACAAATGTACACTTGATTCTTTAAGTTTCTAATGCTTTAGTGACACATAGTCATATATGTACCATACTTCATTGGGGCATACCATTATTTTTTGAGTTGGGACTTGGTTCATGATTTTTGCCATTTAACATGCATGTTTGGAGGCTTTTTTTATTGTTATTTAATTTTGTAAATTAACATGCTTTGATTAATATTTTGTTTGGAAATTGTTTTAGAAGTATGTGTCCTACGAGTTAATTACTTTTTTGTTATAGAATGTCGTAGTAGTGTCAGGAAGAGACTCGATCTTAACAACCGCTAATATTTGTTCTATAGTTTAGCTTACAAAATTGCTACAATATTCATTGTATAATTTTAGTTTATTTTAGATTTTAATTCTTATGCAATAGTTAGATTTGAGTATTTAGAATTTTGATAATTTTAGCATTTGCATATAAAGAAAAAACTTCTAACGAGAATTAGGAAAAATCTATAAAAATTTTGTAGTTTTTTTCTATGAATTTGCAACATAATTGAACATTAAATCAGGAAGCATATGTAATGAATATTTATCACTCGCAAAATCATCACAAAATTGCTTATGCAAATCCATCGCATAATGTAGCCGATGCAAAAATAATCCAATATAAAAAGAGTCCAACACAAATATGAAACGACGATAATGTATTATGAAAGGCTTTTTGGGTTGTCATTTCTATCACAAAGCAACCTTAGCGATGAACATTTTCATCGAAAAAAAGGCTTTTTGGGATTGTAGTAGCAATTTATTATTGATGTTCATTAATTAGTTAAAAAAAAATTAAAGAGATCCAAGGAATTGCGTGATTACTTCCGTCTTTTACTAAATGAGGAAGATGTGTATCGTTCAGCATCTTTTTATGCTTTCACCAATACGGAATGAAGCTCAACTACGAGTTATCCTTCCTTTAACAAATCAATAAATGGTGTGGATATATTTTGCCCTTTTGATCACTCGAAAAGATTTTCATTTCAAAACAGAAAAAAAGGATACGAACAATTAATTATATAGCTAGTTGAGTAAGTTTTGTACATTCTACGCTTATAATGACACATGTTTTTGACATTTTTTTACGTATCATCGATCTATTCTTTATCACATTATGTCACAATCACATTCTTATATAGGTTGACTTTTATAGTCATATTAACAACGACGATCATCTCTCTTTAAACAAAATAAAAGTCATTCAAGGAAAAGAAATTTATCTAAAAGGAAATAGAAAGAGTGATAACAATAGCAGTTGTTCGTACATATTAATATCGCTTTTGGTATATTCGAATGTATTACATCCTCCTCGTATTAAAAGAGCGATAAGGTTGGCATCAAAGGTTTCAATTCCTTGTATTAACTAGTAATTATGGGAGGAGTATTTAATTAAGCAAATTTGGAAAAATTAAGTTTACCTTTAACCTAATTAGAGAAGGCCTATCAATAAGATTGAGTTCTAAACATGACATCAAGAGACTTCAAATAAAAGGTTTATTAATAACTTAACTAAAATTTGTCTTTCTAAAATCTTTTAAACCCTCCTTAATTGGCTTCTAATCTAAAGAAACAAAACAACATCCTAATATACTTGAAAATATTTCAACTTCTGATTCTAATGCCACGAAAAACAATAGAGATTCGAACATTCAAAATACGTACCAAGATGTATATATAGCAATGTGGATCATAACGACAAAACAGTTTCTGAGATGTATATAGACAAGGCGCTTATCGAGTTGGCCATTTCAATTAAGGACTGATAGAATATGTTAAACAATTTTAATTTGTCATTAATTGTGCTTAATAAAATGTAACAATCTTTTTGCTTGTAAGGTATTTTTGTAATAATTATTAGAGTATGTTGTTCCCTTCATGGATGATAGATATATATTTCGTAGCATTATCAAAGGTTTGAAAACCCTCATTGTAAATAAGTCATAATTAATAAACCATTGATATGTATAGAGTACACAACAACTGTAAATTAACTTTTAGATCATTCAAACACACAAAGAAACAAGTATATATATATATGATATATGTGTAATATAACTAAAAGCTAATTATTTAAGCTGCTGCACCCTCATAATTATTAATGCACACATATATATAAGATTCTTTCCCATGTAGTTGAACAATCAGTCTGCAAAAAAGAGCCAAAAAAAAGTCTTATGAGTTTTAATATTGCAACTCAACGTATAAAATTAAATTAGCATTTATAGCAACATCATTAAGTTAATTACTTTAAAAAGAACTAGATAACTACATATGGGTTGATTATCAGTATGTGTGTTTCTTGATGTTATGATGTATAATTCAATGAGATTAATTAGTTTGAAATTATAACTTATCCATGGAAAATTTGTAAATTATTATTGATTTGAAAAATAAACCACTAGAAAGACATGCGCATGTTTACAAACCGTAGATGTTGTGTTGTGCGCTAGTCGATTCTTGAAGGTTAGGCTGATTGGGCTCGAGACGATACTGATACGAATGCAGATGAAGCTCAGGGAGATTTGCAGCAAGTTGTAGGACACTATTCGGCTGTTCTTCTGACCCGTAAAATGGAAACTGTTCAAATAATTGATGTTCTTGGCCAACAAGCTTTAGTTCAGTCATTTCTGCTACTTGTTGCTGGTTCATCTCTTGTTGTTTGCCCATCAACTATATTCCAATAAATAAGCTAAGTAATGCCCAAAAAAATGAAAATCTTTAGAGTTTAGACAATCTAACACACACTTACCCAGTGATACATCTCTTCATTTTCCTTCTCCAACACTTTTTCCTGCATAAATTAACGAAAATAAATTAAACGAGTATAAGAAATTGTGGTTAATTAGACATATACAACCATAGCTTAATGTGGTGCAATGAAGATACCGTCCGTTGAAGATTGTCCACCTGTTGTTGCAAGAGTTGAAACTGCGCAGAAATTCGATATATGATATGTTCGATCAAGAATAAATCTATATATTAAAGAAGTGATATATATAGATTAATTATACAGTACTTAATTATCCAGGAAAATAGGAAGAAGTGATAGATTATGATAACAAAAAGACCAAATACATGATCGTCTAAGGATCATTTGAGACCCTTAATTATGATCCAAACATTTGCAGCATTTGTTGTATTTTAAGTGATTATACGTACAATAAGGTTTAATCTTTGAATTTTTTTTTGATAAAAGATTGGTTAATCAAGTCACGTTTCGCCTATATATGATACCTTTCTAGCCCGGACTTTTTGAACGGAGTATTCCAACTGTTGCTCGAGTTGATTAAGCTCCTCAAGCTGTGCAGAGCTCAGGTCATCGCCTTTGTACCGCTGAAGACTTAATTGAAGGTTTAATGTCTCCTTCTTCATCCTTGTCAACTCATTATGCATTTGTTCCTTCGATCAATGTCCCATATCAAGATTAATATTCAAGTAAAATTAAACTTTTAAGTTTCCAGTTGTGAAAAATAATCAAATCTAATCCAAGATCGATCTTACCCGATTATTAGGCTCAGGAATACGAGAACCAGTTGCTTTCAAATACCTGTCTATGATTTGGGCCATGCTGCAAATATTTTTACAAAAATGTAAGTTAATCTGTATTCAAGATTAAAAGATTTTGGACAAATCTTAACAATATCCTACTCCTAGCTAACACCCATACACTGCCGATTTTCTATGATCCTTATATTGTAAATTCAAGCCTTTTTACGAAAATATAATCCGTTTATAGAAAACAAACACACACATACAACTGGATCTAGCTAAGGGAATTAATTAAAGAAGTTTAGCCAAACCTAACCCTAAATGAGAGTTCAAGAAAATTTAAGAAAAATATAACACCCATGATCAAGATTAATTACTTTTAAGTGTTCAAAATGATTGAACCGATCGAAGAACAAATTAATGAACGAATTGAATAAAGTTATCGACCTGAAAGGATGAGTTGTGTACTCAAAGAGTTTCCCTTTGCTCGAGAAGACGATGAGGCCAATCTGCGCATCACACAGTACGGAAAGCTCATGGGTCTTCTTTAGAAGCCCCGTTCGTCGCTTTGAAAACGTAACTTGCCTGCTTGTATTGTTCTCGATTCTCCTCACTTCGATCTTTCCTCGTCCCATTACTGTATGATTACTCATAAAACAAAAACTTAACTAAAAGCGAAACCCCAAAGATATACCTGAAAACCCTAGGAATTTATGTGTGTTTGTGCTATCTTAAATAGGAATGATTTCTTGAAGAGAAGCAAACTATAAAAGATTAGGAGACTGATAAGTTTGAGTGTTAAAAATGGAAGGTAAGAGGGAAGAAATTAATTAAACCAGCAAATTAATGACAAAAATATATACATACCAAAGAAGAAGTTGAATTAATGTGACGATTTAATAGCAAAAATACTCATTAATTTAAAATGTATCAATAAAAAATCTTTAACGATATATTTTATATAAAATTCTTTTATATAATATAATATATTCAACAAATTATATAAGGACGTACGAAAAAGTACTCTAGAAAATTGTAATTGCGTAAATTATGATAGATAAATAAATTAAGGATCAATTAATGAATTAATTAATTAACGAACGTACGTACAGAAAATTACTAAAATGCAAATGCATGATTTATATCATTTTATATGGTTATCATATGATATAGATTTTTAAGATTCTTTTAGATTATAGGGGTTGGATTGACAAAGAATTAATTTAGAATCATATGTATTTTTTTTTTAAATTGGAACTTTAATTTTATCCGAACTTTATTTATTAAGAAAATTCAGTGTTGATATTAAATTAATCAACTAGTTTATTTATCAATGTATCCTATGGTCTAATTTAATAAATATTTATAAAATTTTATAATGATAATACTAAACTTATAATAATCTATAATAAATACTAATATAAGAATAACTATATTTTTTTCTTGTGAATTTACATGTCATCACCATGAATCAACATGTGACAGTTGTTGTTTTTATAAATAATAAATAAATAAATAAATTTAGACTTATCTATCCAAATCTAATATAATCTACATTTAAATTCAAATCAAACAAAATGTAATACTTTATAAATAAAAATAATTACTATTCAATATATATTTAGAAATATATAAAATTAATTAATAGATCCTAATAAATAATAATATCATTCTTATATATTTTGTTTAAAAAATAATATTTATATTTCTTTCCTTTTAATTTATTATATTTTATATATATTAACAATATCCGCGTAATACGCGGGTAAATAAACTATTCTATATAATAAAGGAGAACACATAATGACACGTGTCACCTTCACGTTTCACTTGAAGAGATAAATACAAAAGATAAATACAAATATAAAATAAAACATAAATACAAACATTAAATAAAAGACAAATACAATTTATTTTTTTTAAAAGCTATAATTATTAATAAATCATTAACTCTATTCAACATTTTTCATTATTCAATATTTATTACATTTATCATTTTTAATATTCATTGTTATTATTATGGATATAAAACAAATACATCCAAAATGCATCTTATATATACTTATCAACATGTCTATCGTAGGATCTATTATCTTTACGGGAATTCTTTAAAAATATAAACCTACGTTTTTTTTAGATGTTCAATATAAAAATAAGCATACAAAACATAGTTATCACACGAGAAGTAATTATAAAGAATTAAGAGACAAACATACACGTAATCAAAAGTTTTAAAATTATTGCATGAATCAAATATGATAGTTTTATCAATTATCTATTTCATAGTATCGCTTTCGACACTTTTGATCCGATTGAATATAATTAAATCAGTAAATTCCATTTTAATCGTTTCTTAGTATTGAATATTTGATTATTAAAATTACAAGATAAAAATAAACATAAAATCATTTGAAACACATGATTATAATTTATATGTATTTCGGGCTTTATAAACAAAACATTAAAATATAAGGGTGTTTGGTTTTGCGTTATGACCGAGATTATTAGCTTATTACGTTACAATAACGCAAATAATTTGTTTAAAGTGTTTGAATTACATACGTTAATAAATGATTATTTGCGTTTAGAGTTAATCCTACCACACTTTTTCATAAGTTAAAAAATGTAGCTTATTTGGTTAATAAGTGATTATTTAGTCATTTACAAGTTAAAACGCAAATCGATATACTTTAAAAACTGATTATTTGAAAATTATGATAGCAAACAGCAGAAGCTAAACCAAACAATTGTTTTTCAGCAACACTTTTTGTTACAGTTATTATTTGATTATTAATTTTCGAAACGCTACTAACACTTTTTAAACGCAAATCCAAACCCACTCTAAAATGAAAACTCAAAGAGACACACACAAATGCACATCCAAACAAGAAATAATTATAGTGTTCTAAAAGTGGTAGGAGGAAGTAAGATGGTGAGATAGGAAAATGCCAAGTTTGTAAATGATTGCAGTCTGTTAATTAATTAAAAATAAATAAAAATGGAAAAAGCGGTGTTGACGTATAACAAATAATTAATTCTATTTTATGATGTTTTTGAGGAATTTATTTTTTAAGGTTTCCAAAAATAGAAATGTAACAGGTCTCGATACAGACGTACAATTTCTGACTTATAATAACTTAATTACAATTTTAAACTCACAATTGAAAACTTCCAACTTAAATTTAGGTTGTTAACTTACTAATTAATTATCAACAATTTAAACGACATATTAAGGAGGCATTTAGATGTATGAAATAGACATGTTTTTTTTTAAAGTTTGGTTCGTTTTGTTGTTATAGTTTTTTTCTTGTCCGTTTTATTGATTAAACTTTTTGAGATAGACTAAATTGGTAAGCATGACGATTGATGAGTTGTTTATTGCCTATCAGTTTATTTACCTATGTATTATATGAGTTGACTTAATTTTTTTAATTATAATCACAATTATAATAATAATAAATATTATTTTTACTTAGTATATTATACTTATGATAATAAATAAAACTAACAATAATATAAATTCAAATTTGAAAAATTTAAATTTTAAATAGATTTATTTTAAAATTTTTATAGAAAGTTTTAATTTAAGTTAATGACTAATGAGCACATCCGTCAGATGCTTACTGACTTGACTTTGATCTTGACTTCTAACAAATACATTTTGATTATTCAGTTCAAAGTGATACCCTGTGCTCGTCTTCAAACTTTTTCATCAGAAGTGTTGTCTTCATAATTAAATCAAGTTCAAAGAGAAGTTAATCAATGAATTATTTCACTTGGTGATGAATTTTCAAACTCAATAAGTTGATAAAGACTTCAGTTCTCAAGTCACTAATGAGTCTTCAGCGACTAGATTATTTCATTAATTTTTTACACAGTGTGAAGAACACGGACCTAACATTATACTATTATCATATAGTGCCTATATAAACATACAATTAAAATGGAATATAATTGAACAAACGACATCATTTTGCTAGAAGGGTAACGTGACGCGTTCAAGGGTCACGCAGTACACTCGGGCTAAACATGGCACATTCAATACAATTTAGTGTCACCCGAGAGCCTTAGCAATCAATATTGAATGAAGAAGAACATGAGACACGCATGCGCCTGACACACTCATTGGGAACGCGGGACAGTCCTTCAAGCCACATGTTTTTACCCATTTCTACCACATCTCAGATATAGCCAAATGCAACCGTAGAAAACCTTTCAGTACCAATCATTTAAACCATTTTCAGCTAGATTTAACATAAAAACTAGGATTCAACACAGACTTTATAAAACCCAAAACTCATACAAGCATGACAAATGCATACCTTTGTGCAAATATAGCTTTAAGTTCTAGATCTAATACCAGTCGTCCATCTCAATAAGATGATGAAATAATTTTGATAAAACCTAATCTTAAATATATAAAATATGAAGGAAACTGAAATGCCTCTTTCTCCTCCGTCGTTTCATCTCGTCCATTGTCGTTCATCTCTACCCATCACCATCAACATCTTCAACTAGACCCATAAATTTGAGGTTTTAATATGTAAATTTTACATCAAAATTTGTGGCTTCTATTTACGAGAAAATTAAAATCAATTTGGGTTTAATTATGATGATTCTAGATCTAGCATACGAAGTTTTTGATTGAGTTTATGATGATTCCATATCTATTTCTTAAATTGTTAAGTTTCAAAGAGGCAATGAATCAGATATTTGGTTAATATGAACAAGCTCATTTTAGCAATATCTAATTTTAAATACTAATTAAAAGCCCATTTTCACAATATCTCATTTAAATAAATTCAATACACATTTTAACAGAGTCTTATTATAAATATTAATTAAATATCACAAGTAAAATTTAAATCTCTATTGTATATCAAGAGACTCATTTCAACAATTTTTTATTTTAAACATTAATTAAAATTTTATTTTTTCAATTAAAACATATATAATCATTTTAAATATTAACTAAACATCAAAATTACTATTAAACTATAATAAATAATGTTGTACACCATGTATTTTGACTAAATAAATAAAACAATTAATTAGTTTGACCAAAGTGCGAATTTAAGTTGAATATACTTTTGATTAATATATGTCTATTGTATTGAATATTAATTGAATTGTGTAGGCATATCAGTAAGCAGAAAATCAGAACAGGATAAAACATATGCTCATGATCAGTCATGTACATGATTACTGTATTACACCTCAACAATTGAGATCATTAGCTGGTTAATTATTCATTTTATTATTAATTAATTTACACCTACTAATTAATTAAATAAATAATAATCCTTAGTTAATTACCCTCAATAGTCTTGTTTAAAATTAAAAACTATTGTACGATCGATCCAATATAAAATATAAACTGATCGAGTAAACAACACATATGCTATGAGTTAAATAAATAAAGCTTGTCGACGTTTATGGTTAAGTACGTTAATTACTTATCTTTCAAGCTTAATTAGAATTCCTACTCAAGCTCAAGCTTGCCTTAACTTAAATCTAGTCAGCCTTGACTCATAAGTAGTTCACGAGCTACGTTATACCGATTCAGGCCTTGTGTGTTTATCTCTTTATTAATATAAATCATTAAGAGATCATTTACATTTAAATGACTTCTTAATGATTACATTAAGAAGTAAACAAACAACGTACCTCTCATTTTGATTACAACACCTCTACCGCCACCACCTAAACATATGATTAATCGAAATTAAAAAAGTCCAAAAACAAAGCCCTAAAATGAACGAACGATTGGATCTAATTACCCTAAATTAACACAGTATAATTTGTCGTTACATGTTGAAAACTAGGAAGGATTTAGTTCGTGAAATGAAATTTAAATTTAATTTAAATTTTGATCCTTCTCACACATCATATATCATATACATGTTAATCCTCATAATTCACCATTAAAAACCAATTTGTTTGATGATATAGCTTAATTACAAACTAGTAATTAAATTTAAAAACTACTAAGAAATTAATAAAGATATAGAAATACATAAACTATTTTAGAGTATTTATAATTTATATCTTCACGTGGAATGATATCTTAAATAAATTGCAGACATGAAAAGAACTTAATAACACCTTAGTGTATATATAATTAGGGGAAATTGCGCAAAAAACCTCTAAGTTGGATCATTTTTGCGATTAAAACCCCCAACCATTTTTCATTGCACAAAAAACCTCCAACCGGTTAAAACTTTGTAAATTTGGGTTTTTTTCAAAAAATCTGACTTGCAACCGGTTTAGCCAGTTGCAACTTGATGACATGTACAATTTTTATATAGATTTTTGCGTAAAAAACCCCCAACTTGTTTAGTTTTTTGAATTAAAACCCCAAATCATTTTTCATTTGATAAAAAACCTCCAACCAACAAAGATAATTAAAATTGAGTCTTCACTGATGGAACATAAATAAACGAAATTCAGAAGCTAAAAATGAAACATAAATAAACGAAATTGAACATAAAGCTGAAGCTAAAAATGCAACTCGTGAACACAGAATGAAATTGATTCCATCGGCACAATTGAAGTTAAAATTCAAAATTAAACGACAAAAGTTAATCGAACATACATACATAAAATAAACAACACTGAACATAAAGATGGGATGGAGTAATCGGAGTTGCCGGAGGTAGAGCAGAAGAGAAAAGGTAAATATTATTGTTGGTTAGAGATGAAAAAAATAGTTAAGGGTTTTAATCGAAAAAGTCACAAACTTCGAGGTTTTTTATGCAAAAAATGAGTTTAAGAATTATACATGTAGTGCCACGTAGGCGCCACGTAAGTCGGGTTTGCCATGTGGACGCCACGTGTGTGCCATGTAAGCATATTAACCTATTATAACCGGTAATGTCCTAATTTCAAAGATTTTACCGGTTAGAGGTTTTTTGTGCAACAGAAAATGGTTAGGGGTTTTAATCACAAAAATGGTCCAACTTTAGGGTTTTTTACGCAATTATCCCATATAATTAATAGAAGATTATAACATTACTACATTGAATAAAACAATGTACCAAGAAAGTATATATGAACTTTTGGTAATTAAACATCTTATTATCCCTAATCCTCCATGATTATATATATAATCCCGAAAACGAAAGGATTTAATCGCTTTGCCCATCGATATGATCTAGTCGTTAGATGGCTCTCACCGCTTGAAACCTAGGTTCTTTCGGGAGAAACTTTTGTTCGCTATATATCGACATATAATCACCAAACACAAACTTAGGGTAACCAACTTTGTTAACCTGATTTTCATTTTCTTTTTCGATAAGTTGTGAAGCAGGTGCTATGGTTGCGTTATACGATGGGTTATAGAACGAAGCTATCGATCTTCTAGTCTGATTAGGCTTAGCCTGAACGCGATGCCAAACACTCTTATATCTCCCATTGCTCAACACTTCTATTTGATCACCCGTATTGATGACAATCGAGTTAGGGATTGGTTGAACATCGATCCATTTACCATCTTTGAGAATCTCAAGACCTTCGACCTCGTCATCTTGGTAGAGAAGGATGATACCTCCGGCGTCTGTGTGTGCTCGCAAACCGTTCACCTTCTCGGGATGAGGACAAGGTGGATAATGGCTGACTTTCGTCCCGAAAAACGCTTTTTCTCCTTGGTCACCATTGAAAGCCTTTTTAATGTAACCCTTTGGTATTCCTAAGTTTTCATCCATCACTTCCATTAGCTTCTCTGCTAGTTTCTTTAATTCGACTCGGTATTCCGTCATCGTTTCCCTGTTATTCATTTCAATAATTCACAAGTTAGATGTTAAAAATTTACAGTTTTTTATACTTTACAGTAACTTATTCAAAATTTATCATTGATAGCAACTTAAGTTTTAAAATGACGTGGAATATCAATATATATTTGACAACACTACAAGAAAAGTGTCATTTAGTGACACATGCTTTTAGTGGTACAAAAAAAAGTGTCACTATATCTTACTTTTAGTGACACCTATGAAAAAGTGTAGGTATAGAGCAATCTTTTTTTACCCACACATTTTCTAAATTAGTGAAACAAACACATACATTTTTAGTTACTATATATCTATACTCACTCCACTTTTACCCACTCTTTTTGTTGTGTAGGTAAAAAATTTTGATACATTTAGTGACACTTTTTGGACAACAAAAAGAGTAGGTAAAAGTGGAGTGGGTATAGATATATAGTGACTAAAAATGTATGTGTTTGTGTCACTAATTTAGAAAAAGTGTGGGTAAGAGATTGCTCTATACCTACATTTTTTTTCATAAGTGTCACTAAAAGTTAGATATAGTGACACTTCTTTTGTGTCACTAAAAGCGTGTGTCACTAAATGACACTTTTCCTGTATTGCAAACTTATCAATGATATAATTATTCGACATTTTGCCAACTAGTTGTTATAATCATGAAGATTAAAATGTAGATCGATAAAATTGGAAAAATTACATGTAGATTGTTATAATCATGAAGATAGTTTTAATTGATTGATTAATTTTAAAGTAGGTTGCTATAAAACATGAATTTTAGCAAAGTAGGTTGCTAGTTCTTGCGATAAACCAATATGAATACTTACTTGAATCCAGGAATCTTTGGTGGCCATTCGTTATCATCCGAGAGGATGAATACGTCTTCCCAGTCGATATTTTCTAGCTTCTCGTCGCTTTTCTTGTCGACTAACTCATTCAACAGCTTTACGGGTATCGAATTCTTGAATATATTTTCTTCCCTTTCTACCTTAAAGCATTCAGAGGTCACCTTTTTAACCCTCTCAAGAAGCTCCACTGGAATCCCATGGTTCACCAACTGTAACGAAAACAATCGATCACAACACAGCAAACATATAAAAAAAGTACACATGCGTGCGCACACGCACATAACTATACATATCGATAATTCAAGATCGGTATATATAGATGTGTGTACCTGAAAGAATCCCCATTCTTCACACCCATTTGCAATCTGAGCCATCGTCATCGATCTCTCTTCGCCATCGAGCTTCGAGAAGTCAATCACTGGGATCGGCATTCTTTCGAGTGGAATTAGAGAAGGTTAATTAGTATTGTAATTGAGTTTGTTAATAATGTCGAAAATTGGTAATGAAATGTTGAGTATGGTATATTGGCTATTTATACTCTATTTCTGGCATAAAAAATGATCAAAGGTCAACTGTTTGATATACTTTATTATTTTTTTGTAATTAATTAGTGAGAAAAGTATTAAGTTTTTGTGAAACAGGAAAAGTATTAATTAGTTGTAATTAATTGTTGTATTTATTTGTCATTGTGAATGAGTAGAGATGTGAATGTTACATCTCTACCGATTCACAATGACTTTATGTGTGGAGTTGGTGTTTAGTTAAATAAATTAAAATGAAATGACAAATAAATAAATAAATTGAATGATATAATAGAATGAAATATTATCATGTTATTATAATGTTAATTCCTAAAATAGAAAAGATAATAAAATGAAGCATTATAGTTTTGTTATAGGTTTAGTATTTGTTTGATAAAAGATATTAGAAAAGAAAATAGTAATATAATGCATTGCATATTATATAAATTTATGGCTGACGAAGCAGATAGAAATTCAATTCACATGAAACTATTATAACCGTTTGATTAGATTACACATTGATCACAACCATTCAAAATGAGAAAAGTTTGATTTTATGTTGACGTGACACGTTGCCAGCCATTAAAATTTAGATTTTTTTCGAATCTTTATTCATGTGACACAGTCGTAGCGATTGGAAATCAAAATAACTAGAAATAGTTAACAAACTTTAAAAAAAAATAAGAATAGCAAAAGATTTTGAGAAAAAAAATAATGCATGACAATTTAATAAATATTTTTAAGTTATTAAATTCATTTATTTAATTTCTTGGAAAATTATTAGAGTGTTCCAAATATATATTTTAAACTACGAATTATTATTTTGAATAATCTGGAAAATTATAAAATTGTTAATCGATGCATTATTACTTATTTGAGATATAAAAATAAATATATATTATACAAAAATATTAAATGTTTGAAAAATAAAAGATTATCAGGACCCCCCTTTCCTTTGACCAACGGGTCCTCAAACCAACTTGTCCTTCCTTTCTATTTCTTCCACTTCTCCGTTCATCTCCAATACTGATCGTGAAACACCATGAGCAGCAGGATGTTGAAGCTCTTTTATCGCTGAATTAGACCTGCTATTAACGTCGGCTTATCTGTCACTCGTGTTGGGTCTGCCGCTCAGTTGAAAACGATGAAACAAGTCTACGGTAGTTCAAAACTGGAATTGGTTTATTGTAAAAACATATTCCATTTCATTTTTTTTTAATAACATACACACACACACGTTATGTTATATAAAAATTAAAACATTAAAGTATATCAATTAAAACATTTAAGTTTATAAATAAAAAGTTAGCTACTACATATTTATTAATAAAACTAGAAAAATAATAGTTATGTCAAATAATATTATTATTACTATATATTCGTATAACTAATATTTTACCATACTAAACTATAGCTAATATCATTTGGTTCAATTTTTTTTATTATGATTGTTTCAGTTTTTCGGCCTGGTTCGTTTTGATTTTAATTGGGGTAATCTAACGATTCACCGACCTAATGATTAAGAGTATTTTAAGCATTGTGCAGACTCTTTGACTTTTTATTATTTTTGTATAAATTAAAAAGATAACATGGCTATGTGGTGTGGATATTTTAAAAAAACTGGAACAGATAGATATGTAGGCACAGTTTGAGGAAGAACAAGATAACCTTTAATAACTTCCGGTTAAACCAAATTTTTACAGTCGGGTAAATTTCATAAAATAGAAACGATTAAACGTAAAAAGTAGTAATTATGTTTTACTTTGGTACTATAAATTCTAATTCTACTTTAAAATTCATTTGTCGTTCTCTATAGCATTACTAGAGTATTTTGTATTTTCCAATTTCTAATTAAACTCTAGACTTTATTACATAAATGGTCCCTGTGGTTTATATGAAATTACGGTTTTAGTCCCTGAAAGAATTTTATTACACTAGCAGTCCCTAAAATCGAAAAGTTGTAACATTTTGGTCCCTGAAACTAACGGCCATTAACTTGAGCCGTTAGTTTCAGGGGCATTTTTGTCTTTTTAACTTTCAAGGACCATTTATGTAATTGTCAAACTTTCAGGGACCATTTATGAAATTTTCAAACTTTTCATATATATATATATATATATATATATATATATATATATATATATATATATATATATATATATATATATATATATATATATATATATATATTATTTCTTTCTTTTTTATAATTTTAATTATCCAAATGTAACATATTATTTTTTATTCATTTTGTTATAATCATTAATTTTCATTTGTATATTTATTGTTATTATTAATGTTATTTTTGTTTTATACATTACAATAATTATTTATTTAAAATTATTATATGATATACCTGATTCATTTTTTTTTTTCAATTATTTATTGAGAATCCAAATATTTCTCTATTGTTTTTTTTCATTTAAGAAAAATAAAAATAAAAATTTAGTTGTAGTTTTTTCGTTCAGAAAATCTAAAATCAAAATGATTTATTTCTTTTCTCCATCCAAAAAAATTCAAAATAACAACGCGTTGAAGCTTTTTTCGTTTGGAAAAAGAATATAATCAAAAAGCTTCGTAGTTTCTTTATTGCATATACTTAATAAAAAATTTTAATTCTAAATGGTTTGAAAATATCAAAAATTGGAATGGTTCATTGCTTTTTAGTCAAATAGATTATATTCCAAATAGTTTGTTGTTTTTATTGAAAAAATTGAAATTGTATTGATTTTTTTTATCTACGTTTGATTAAAAATCAGAATTATTCTTTTGTTTGAAAAAATCAAAAATCATAACGGTTTACCGTATTTTGATCAAAAAAATTAAAATCAAAATGGTTCGTCATTAAAATCAAGATGATTATCGTTGTTAAAAAAAATCAAAAATCATAATGGTTCATCGTTTTTTAATCAAATGGTTCATTATTGTGAAGACCTCCCCTTCCGGGTCAGTCCTCAGAGTCTAGGTCCCACATCATGCAATACGATATCAACCATACTAAGATAGGGTAATTAATTGCGGAATTAAAAATTACATGTACATTACAGATTAGGGTTTAAGTTACACATTTCAAAATAAAGTTATAAAAGGGTAACATCTAATCTAGTCATAATCATCATACATCACATCAAGTCTACCCAAAACCACCACGTTTACTGTCTTCCAATCAGTACCAGAAAGTTTGTTGAGTAGTGGTCTAAGAAAGCTTCAAAACTTGGATCTTGAATGACCTAAGTACTAGGTCCTGCAAGTGATTTTCCTTTGGCTTTTCCTGTAAAATATTAATGCAACCTCTGTAAACAAAGCTTAGTGAGTTTATAGATTTTCAATATCAACATGCGTGTCAAGCGGAGTCATTAGTCTTAGCGTGATATGTCTTGGCTGCCGCTACAGCCCTCATGATTGAGATATAGTATCATAAGATCGGATGATGTTCAAGCCACACTCACGCTTAAATCGTGGGGATCAGCCACATACTGGGCTAGCTACCAGTAAGTCAATATGGCGGAACATCGGAGGCCATTACCAATTCATAAGAACTGGTGAAATAGCCGGGTCTAGAACAATAGACCTTAAGGGCTAGTCAAGCTGAATCAATCTATCAAATGTCGGATCAATGATGGAAGCATATGTCTTAGAAGTCATGATAGCAATGAATCATAAAGCAAAGTCTGAAGCAATATTAAATGCAATATGAAAAGATAATCAAATAGCTATCATGATTCACTGGGCAACACCCAACCATGGTGTGCACATGTCTCAATCCAGCTGATAAATGAATGTCAATAAATCTAACAGCAACAATATATCTCAACCGGATCTATGCATGTTCAATCTGAATATCTATAACTCACAGGTCTGGGTCTTTATCAAACAGATATAAAAATCTGTCACCTGAGTTATCTCAGGATTTAATCTTTGTCAATCTGTCTTCTGTCTAATCAAGTCTTTGACCCGCTTTAATCTTTATATTCTTTGTATCTATGTTCAGATATTAACTGAACCTGTCCAGAATCATATTAACATCATTGTCAATTTCATCATCTTTTAGTCTTTAGAATCTTTAATTCTATCTGATTCTGATAACTGGTAACCTTATCAATCTTTCATTTATTTAATTAAATTATCAAAATATATATAATTCGGATTAGCCCTGATTCGGATCATCAAATTCAGATCACCCGGAATTCGGACACACCCGGATTGGTCATCCGGATTCGGTCCATTTAGTCACCCGGATTCGGACCATTTAGTCATCCGAACCTGGCCGACCGGAATAAGCTTCATCCTAAATAGGGTCAAGGACCGAATTGAACCGAATTCGGATCTAAGGATCATCCGGATTGGAATCAAAACCGAATGAAAGTCATTGAAGTAAAAACCGAATTTCGGATCATACCACCATCCGAATTATTATGTGTCTGAAAATAGCTTGACATCCGAACCGAAGTTTAGGTCCGAAATGTAGCATTATCCGAATTCGGTCTTACCCGAATTCGGATCCTACACTTAGTAATTTCCCAGAAATGTTCTTCATGTTCTTGGTTATATTCATACGGATTTTCACATAAGATTCACAAAACTTATTTATATTAACATGCAATGTTTTATTTTGTTGTATTATCATTATTTGAGTGTTTTTATATAATTTCTTTGATCAAAAACATCTTAATTTAGTCAAGAGCATCCAAAAACTCATAATTTTCTCAAGAACACATTTTTCATCAAAATTCCGATTTCTTTAATGTTTTGGATGATCTAAACTAAAATATTCGTTTCTTTAACATTTATTAACTTAAATCCATCATAATCTACTAAAATCTTGAACATGCAACAACAATTTTTCACATATATAATTCTTGGTTTCGGTTATATACAAAACCGAACCAAACTTCATATATTTCAAAATTAAAAGAAGTTATTACCTCAAATTCTTGCTAATTGATGATGATTGTTGCTTCTAGTAACCTTCAATTGTATTGATTCTTCAATTACTTGCAATTTATGATGAATTTCTTGTGGATTTGTTGAAATATCCGAGAGATAGAGAGAGATTAGAGAGAGAGAGTGATTTGGATTAATGATCATAAATGATCATTATCTTTTGTTTTTATATATTTCATTTTATCGCTTTGTGTATTTAACCCAATAAACTTTTGTATTTTACATCTCTTTTATTTTACTCAATTAACTCATAAATATAATTTAAAATTATATTTACTTAATAAATTTTTCATTCTTAATCATTATTTGCAAATACAATTAATATAACAAAATTATATTATTATCTCAAAATTCATTATTACATGTTTGACAAAAAAATTAGGTTGTTACAATTATAATGGTTCATCGTTTTTTTTATTAAACAATGATAAAAAAAATTACGAACCACTCCAATATTGTTTTTTTGATCAAATAAACGATAAACATTTCGATAATTTTTTTGATCAAAAAATGATGAACCATTATAATTTTTGATTTTTTTAAACAACGATAACCATCTTGTATTAATTTTTTTTTTTATTAAAAAAAATGACGAACCATTTTGATTTTGATTTTTTTGATCAATAAACGGTAAACCATTATGATTTTTGATTTTTTTTCAAACAAAAGAACCATTCTGATTTTTAATTAAACGTAGATAAAAAATCCATACAATTTCAAATTTTTCAATAAAAACAACAAACCATTTGGAATTTAATTTATTTGACTAAAATCGACGAAGCATTCCAATTCTTGCTTTTTTTCAAACCATTTAGAATTTAAAATTTTTATTAAGTATTTGTAATGAAGAAACTACGAAGCATTTTGATTATATTCTTTTTCCAAACGAAAAAAACATCAACACGTTTTGTTATTTTGAAGTTTTTTTGAATGGAGAAAAGAAATAAATCATTTTGATTTTAGATTTTCTGAATGAAAAATACTACAACTAGTTTTTATTTTTAATTTTATTAAATGAAAAAAATAATTGAAAAAAAAATGATTCAGGTATATCATCTAATAATCTTAAATAAATAATTATAGTAATATATAAAAAAATAACATTAATAATAACGATAAACATACAAATAAAAATCAATGATTAAAACAAAAGCAATAAAAATTAAAATGTTATATTTGGAAAATTAAATTATAAAAAAGAAAGAAATGATAAATATATATGAAAATTTCATAAATGGTCCCTGAAAGTTTGAAAATTACATAAATGGTCCTTGAAAGTCAAAAAGACAAAAATGCCCCTGAAACTAACGACTCAAGTTAACGGCCGTTAGTTTCAGGGACCAAAATGTTACAACTTTTCGATTTTAGGGACTGCTGGTGTAATAAAATTTTTTCAAGGACTAAAACCGTAATTTCATATAAACCACATGGACCATTTATGTAATTTAGTCTAACCTCTAATTTTAGATTTATTATTCTTATTATTAGAGTAAATTACATAAATGGTCCCTGTGATTTGATCGAAATTATGGATTTGGTTTCTGTCCATTAAAAATTACATAAATGGTCCCTCAAAACACTATTTGCTTGCAAAAATGGTCCCTCTTTCTCTTAACTTTTTTTAAATGACGGTTTTGCCCTTTTCTCAATAACAATTTTGGTCCCTCAACTATGTAATTTATTTTCAGTTTTAGTCCTTTTCATAAATTTTTAGTTTTGTTTAAATTTTAAATATTAATTTAAAAAATTAATTATTACAATTTATACATTTTTATTTTGTAATATATTTATTCTTATTAATTTAAGATTATCCCTTTAGAATATTTAATTTATTTATTTTACATTGCTTTTAATATTCAAATTTCAATATTAAACAATTATTTATCTTATGTTTCATCTGTTAAAATAGTTATACATTTTTATTTTTTTTATATTTTTATCTAATTATTTCATTATGTTAATATACTTTGATTTAGTTTTACTTTTTAAGAAAGTATATAAACTAAGGATTTTATTATTTGATTTAAATATCTTTTTTTAATATGTTTGGATTCAAATTTAGTATTTATTTCTTTTTATTTCAATATTGAGTTATATTATTACGTTTCAATTCAAATTTAGTGTTTTATTCGTTTGTTTAAGTATTCGTTACTTATTACATTTCAATTTAATTATAAAATCTAATAAAAATATAAAAACCTAACATTTTATTCTTTTTTATTTAAATATTTTGTTACGTTAATATGTTTCAACTTAATTATTATTTTC